>CM032233.1:30480000-30640000 GCA_019009955.1 Riptortus pedestris
ACTTTATACGACAAAAGTGAATATAACAAAAGTTACTCTAAATAACAAAATAAACAACACTTAAATAAGGACTAATAAAATTAATGACTACCGCTATAGTTTTAGCGTATATCCCGTGTTTACTTCATTTTACCAAAAAAGTGAATGCAACAAAAGTTACTCTAAATGATAAAATAAACAACTTTTGTTATGTGCATGTTTGCCGAAAATCTAATAGGAAACGAAATATCACAATTTTTCATTTTATGCCTCCCTCATAAACCCCACTCCCGTTTGGACCTAAAAATGTTAATATAGCTTTCAATCATCGAAGAATTAATGATAATTCGCATACCGAGTTTTGTTAATTTCGGTTCAATCGTTAGTGCCCAACAAAATTGTTGGCTCTGCTTTAATTTTTAATGTATATCTCGTTTATACTTTGTTATACGACAAAAGTGAATATAACAAAAGTTACTCTAAATAACAAAATAAACAACTTTTATCCTGTGCATATTTGCCGAAAAATCAATAGGAAACGAAATATTGTTATTTTTAATTTTAGGCCTCCCTTACAACTCCCACTCCTGCTCCATCTGTTGGGCTGATTTGTGAATCTAAACCATCCAGGGCGTCACCGAAACGCTTACAAAAAATTCATTTAAATCGGTCCAGCCGTTTAGGAGGAGTTCAGTGACATACACACGTACTGTAGAATTATATATATAAAGATTATGCAAATAATGAAAAAATAGCTGGTATGCCAATGTATTTTATTTCCTCAATATTTTTTGTTTTTAAAATGCTTTTGGAAATCTACCTTCTCCCCTTATAACATATAATAATAACTTAAAACGTCTTTAAGGAAGTTTAATTTTTTTTAATAATGGTAGAATATAGATTCATGTCCGAGAAGTTTTACAAGGCCCGAGTACTACAATTAATGTACTTAGAGTGTTTATAAGTCCTCATTACCTGAAGCACTAGTGTTACTCTCAAGTATTCTGGAGGAGATCTTGAATACCTTATAACCTATATGCATTTCACTCTTTGAACGAGCGTTACTTATCTACGTATCCTGATATTTGGAAGATAATTTTTCTTACTGATACTAAAGTTGTATAATTTTACATTGGTCTTCACTAATAGTAAGTTGTTTAGTTTTAAGTCTGTTTCGTATTTACGACTTCTTCTGGCATCAATAGTCTCTGTTTATTTTTATTTTGTTTTACTAAAAGTTAATGAAATAATTCAGATAGTGTTCTTACAAGGATAATTTTTGTACTTTTATCTTCAAAATTAATTTTTTTTTTTTCAATTTGGAAGTACCTTATTTTTACATTTGTTCATTTTGGATTAGTTTCATCCCATGAATGAAATTCTAATTTGTTTTTAATCTATATTTGTTAGAAAATGCCAGTCGTGCCCTTCTTGAAGTCACCTCTTACGGACCTGACTGGTGTTGTGGCCACAAATCAAACTTATGGACTCTGCAGGGAGATTGAAATGAAATTAATCAACTGCTTTGAAGCCTATGGAGCAAAGAGAGGAGAGAAGCTTTGTGCTAATTACCTTAGTGATTTTGATGAGTGTTTCAATCAAGAAAAACAGGTACGTAAAGCTTTTAAGTTTTAAGTGTTATTGGTGAAACTTAAATAACAACTAAGTCTAACAAATTGTGCAAACAGTCAGATTATCGGTGGCGAAAAAATATCCTATTACTGGAATCTGTATTTTTGCCTTAACAGTTATGTTTTATTTTTTCCGAGTGAAGAATATGCATCTGATTCTTGCAAGAAGATCCCTTTCTCTCTCTCTCTCTCTCTCAAAAAAAAAAAAAAAAAAAAAATTAAAAAATTTCTGAATACAAAACTATTAATTTTATTATTTGGTCAAATAAAGTTATTTTAAATGTGTCTTATTAGTCAATAATCCTCCTTATCACCCAAGTAAGACAAGAGCTGCATTAGAGTTTTAATATAACACGAGGCAATGCCTGTCATACGTTAACCTGTATTCTATTTAAGATTAACTCTCTAGCTATTTTGGCCTCAGATAGAATCCTGATGAGTTGTCCTTTACTCAGAAGGAAAAAAAAGCCCTGCTTACCCTTATGATTATCTTTCATAGCGCATTATTCTGAATCTCAGGGACTACTTGTCAAAGAGCCTACCTCAATACCAATAATCGTTACACATAAGAACAGATGCACTAACCCAAATCAGTTTTATTATAACTTTTTTTCTACGTGTTTAATATTTTAGCTCTTCATTACTCCTGATTGTTGAGTTATACTCGTCTACTATACGGAGGAAGGACCATTTGAGCTTTTGCAGTGAAATTTTCTCAAAACTTAGCCCAAGCAGGATTTATGCATGCAATTTCCTCATATAAAGTTTAAAAAAAATTACAGCAAAGAAATTAAGGAGTAAATATAACACTTTAAATAACTCAGCTAAATTAGAATTGTTTTTCATTAAAAGTTCGGGCGTGAATGTGGCTAATTAGATTTTCAAGATGTGAGACAAGTGTCTTAGTGAAATAATTAAACTTTATATAGTGAAATCCCATTTTTGGATTTTTTCTTTTTTTTCTTTTGGCCATAGATATTCTTCTTATGATTTTTCTCTTTCGTATAATTTCTGGTCTTCCTGTATCCTCAGCAATCGTTTGGGATCATATTTTTCTAAATATCATAATAACACATCTCAACAGTTTAAGTTAACCTAAACCTCTTTATTTAATCAGTCGAATGCCATTAGTAATTAATCCCGAAGAGCAACTGAATTTAAAAATGTTAGGGGGAGAATAGATAATCTTTTTAAATCATTCAAAGTTCACCAGAATACGACACAACTATATTAACAGAAACATTGTCATGGAAAAACAGTCATAACAGTCTCATTATTTTCAGTTTAGAAATGGTTAAATTCCTTTTTCACTGTATATTTTTGAAACACTTTTGTGTGTGTGAGGGTTTTTTCTTATATGTTTGGTGATTTCCTAGATTGGTGCTTAATTGGTGGACCCCCACTCATTTTGATTTTTAAAATAACTTTCTAAGAAATTCAAACATGAATTTTACTGTAGAACAATATTGACCATGGAAAATTGAGATTCTCTGGGAGGGGGGGGTGTATCTCATAATTTATATGTAATATTTTATATACAAAACATACCTGGGGTCTTGGAAAGTAGGTTAGTACCTATTCATAGATGTGAATTTTAGCAGTATTTTAAGCTTGATCTCTATGGGCACTGGAGATGTGTTCCTTATGTTTAGTTATCAACTTCACCAGCAATGACTAATGATGTGCCCCCCTTCAAAAAAAAATATATCCACCATGTCCACAAGTTGCACAGATTACAAAATGCAAAGTTATTATGCGGAAATAGAAAATAATGTCTAGGGCAATGGCCTTAATGTACTTCGTAATGATAGACTTGTGTGTTCGATCCCGTGTGGGCAAAAGATTTTCTTTGTAAAATCACTAAATAAAATCCATGGTTCTCTCACTTGGTTCTTACAAGTGATCTACAAAAGGTGACAGAGAATCTACAATTATACAAAGGGAAATTATTACTGGTGTGCTCCTACTCACTCACTTAAAACAAACAATTACTTATATATATGTATTTTTTTTTCCAGACCAAGAGGCTGTATGCGATGAATAAAGAACGCAATCGCCAGTATAAAGAAGGAAAATCTCTGGATGAACTTTATATCCCTCCTCCTCGTGAAGATGCAGTTCCTTAATGTTCAACTTTTGCCATAATATTTGTTGCAGTTGTAAATTAAATTATTTTAGTGATTATTTCTT
The DNA here is from genome assembly GCA_019009955.1 of Riptortus pedestris. NCBI lineage: Eukaryota > Metazoa > Arthropoda > Insecta > Hemiptera > Alydidae > Riptortus > Riptortus pedestris. The sequence continues at coordinate 30,483,801 of CM032233.1, forward strand.
TATACAAATAAAATAATATAACATAAATGAAGTTATTGTATAATTTTATTTCCTCCGTACAACCATTGGCATTAGCTCAATAAGCTCTTTTTTTATTTAATGATTGCAGTCCCTTTTATTATCCAAATGTTGCTTACTCTGAATCAAATGTTTTAGTTTTTTCTTTAATATATTTGTCCAATAGCTTTAATTATTGTATTAATTCTGATATTCTCTTTTGACAAACAAAATTTGTAATTTCTTGCAAGTATATGATTTTGATGAAATAAAATTTCAGTAGTTATTACAATATTTTTAAAACATGATTATATTAGAGAAAAAATGTGAACTATCAGATTTGAAGCCAATTCCTTCATTTACAGGTTGGTGACCTGCATTCTAATCGCAGTTGAGTCACCTGTAAATAAATCATTCTCTTTTCTATTCGGACAAGAAATAACTTGAGTTAATATGAATAAAATTAGTCTTTTATTTATTCCATAAATTATGAGGGCTTAGCTAACATTCTGTCTTCAAGAGGTGAATCAGAAATTCTTGCGGAGAATCCCCCTTTTCTCCTCAGAATTTCCTTCATAAATTTTCCTCCTATTGTTTTTGCAGAAAAGTACCTTCATAGCAGTAGTAATTATAAACTAAGACTAATTTTTTAAACCTTTAAGTTGTATTATTCTGAAAGAAATTGTATTTGTAGCTTGTGCTAGTGTTGGGGTTGGTGCTATAGTACTTGAAGCATCTCGACCTATTCCACAACTGTTTTAGACCATTCCTTCTGTTCACTTGTTAGGCTTTTCCAACTACTATGCCCAGCTGCTCCAATTTCTCCTGAAGGTTTTCATGTCCCCATTTTCTGTGCCTACGACCTTTCCTACTTATTCTTGATATGACCGTTATTATGATCCTGGCTATCTAAGACAGTGCCATACCATTTAATGCATAGACTCGAGAACAGAAGTTTCTGGAATTTCACATTTTATTGCATACCTTGTTTTCTATATTAAAAAGACCTGTGAGACATAGTGTGTACATATGGTATTTATCCTGGGATATGTAATTTTATGGAAAGTGATGTATCTGAGACATAGACAAAAGCAAATACTGGAGTATTATTATGAAATATCTTTGATTTAGAAACCTTTTGTAGGATACAAATAAAAAATTGTATTTGTGGGTTGTGAATAAGCAACTCACAAAATGTGTCCATCTAGCAGTCTAATGCCTGCCCCTTGGTCCAGAAATCGCTTAGGCAAACTAATTTTCCACAAAATATCAAATATTTATTATTTAAATGGAGATTAAAGAAGGCATAGAAAATACAATTTTTTAGCCTGGGGTAAAAACCTTAAAATATTATGAGCAACAAATATGTTAAGCCATACGTGCTTATTGCACAAACACTAGCAAAGGTGCCAAGCACTTATAAGGTCCTCAACTCAAAAATAACATAAATGGTTGGGCAATGCCAACTTCTACTTTTAGTTATTAATTGCAGCATTTTCATATTGTGTTTACCTTGGCCTTTAACTCATTTTCTTTTTCCAAAAAAAGATATATATATATATATATATATATATATATATATATATATATATATTATTTTTTTCTTGAGGTGGAATTAGGATAGGAAAGGAACAGCAGCACTGTAGTGTTATTACATGTTTCATTGTCTTTACTTCTGAAGATTAAATTATTTGTAAATAGAAAATCAGTAATGATTGCATAAAAAAAAAGTTTTGGGAATATTATTAATAATAATCGAGATTAGTGTAAGCAGCCACAGACAAGAAAACTTGTACTTAATAAATGAAGGTCTGTTTAAAAAAACAAAAGAAAAAAAAAGGGAATAAAAATATTAGTGTATAATATCCCTTTATTTGTTAAAAAATGAATGATCATTTATTTATGGTCTAAGTATCATATATAGTGGAAGGAATGGGAAATATCTGTATGTGATAATTCTATAGCTTTACATGGTCCTAATAAATAAGAAATAAATCATATATATATATATATATATATATATATATATATATATATATACTTACTGTTATTTATGACCACAATGAAGAAGGACTTACAAAAATATTAAGACTAACTATTTACAGTAATATATATATATTATTCTCAAATATATTTGTGTATGTATGTTATCATATTCTCATGTATACACAAATATCATACTTATACACATACAATTTCCTTCTTCATCTATAAATATAAATATCACAAATATTACGTACAAACTGTACCAGTTTGTTTCAAAATACTTTTAGTTAAAATTTCATACTCTATTTAAAATATTCACACAAACTTTAAAATTAAAAATTAATAACATTACCATGATTTCCCAAATCAATAATCAACTTTCACATAGTAACAGTGATTGAAATGCTTCTTAACTTTGTTGTATTAAATCAATTTGAATGAAATATTAAGTTGAAAAAATACTCTTTTTAATGAGGTAAAACTCAGTAAATATACTCATATTAAAATGCAGTGTTATACATAATAATTCTTGTTTATGCCAACAGTGTAATATACCAATTACAAAAATGTGAACATTGTTAAAAATAAATATTTCATTTCAGGCAAAAGAATATGACAAAAAATATGATATAGTTTTCCTTTATAATAGCATGATACATTTTTTTATTCCCTATAAAAAAGCCATTTACTATAAAACAATAAATTTGATTGGTACTGAACTAAAAAACAATGGAGCTTTGGTCATTTTGTATTCTGCTAGCATAGTAAATAGCAAATATATTTTTTGAAACTGAGTCTATTATAAATATACTATGATTTTAAGTATTTCTTCTAATTTATAGTTTCTTAGCATAGTGGACAACAAGAACAGGCACCAGTGGAACATATAAGACAAATTTCGAAGCCCAGTAACAACACAGCTAAATAGGTTTTGGGTCTAGCCATGCCAGGACAGAAGCGGTTTTAAAATACATTCATTCAAAGTTGTTTTTGGGCATTGTTTTTTTTTTCAAGTAAGTTCTTTTTTTTGGAATTATCAAAGAAGAGAAACTATATCATATTATATGTTCATTTTTTTTACATCCAAAATTCCTGAAGTTGAGATATTCTGCTAACACAAAAATGAAAAAGAATTAAGAGATGAATACTCTGGCTTTAATTGTTATTAATGAATAATCCTGCAATATTTAACACAGGAGTTTGTGATTGTGCATAAAATGTTCCTGAAATAGAGATTTTTTGTTAACACAAAACACCCAACGACTGTGTATTGTGAAGATACTTTATTAAGTATTCAAAGAGCATACAAAATTACTGAATTTTTGGGTTGGTCCTCTTACAATTTGAGTTTTATTATAATCGATATGCAAAAGAGTTCTTGTAATTATTAAATTCTATAAATGAGCAAATATTACATTTTTTTATTTCAGAAATTTAAATTATAACTTTTTTAAAACATTTACACTTCTATTTATACACTTTGGAATTAGTATTTTACATACATTTCAAGTAACATTATTAAGTTCAAAAAAGAGAGAACTATATTCATTCTCATACCGTGAAAGCTAGAATAGACTCGCAACTCGGACAGTAGTTTTTCTAAATATATGGCCTGATTAGTCTACCTAAATATATGGCGAGTGACAAAACGGCATAATTCGCTAATATATTAAGGGTAGTCAAAATTATTCCAATGTATTGTGTTTATATTAGGATAAATATAATAGCAGTCTGAAATTCTGATATTTGAATTGGTAACGCTGTAAATTTGTTTATTAAATTTCATTGTTTGAATTTTATTAGTTATTTAAAAATTAATAGAAAAAGAAATTATAACACATCTCGTATAACCCATGACTTGCTTCATTAGTTTTCAAGACACTCAATTTGGGCCTGAATTTGATTCGATTCTCATTCTTTGTTTTGGTTCAAGCTTGATATAGGGAAAAGTGATTGAAACAAAAAAAGTGTAATAAGCCCACTTATAGTTCGTTTCATATTTATATTTCCTCCTACAATATTATCACTAGGTTCTAATGATAATTGCCATTTATGAGACTCTTTATCATTTATGTGTTAATTTATTGGTATTAGCACACCTTGCTGGCAGGCTAATATATTAGTGGTTATATTGGATTTTTTCTGTCATTATAAGTATCATGTTATTATGTTAATTTACTTTCTTTCAGATGCAATGTCTTGGTTGATGTGACCATGCATTGGTTTTTTTACGTAACTAAAAATAATAATATTTAGTGTTTTAACCTCAGCATTCTACTCAAATGCCCGAATTCAAAAATATAGGAGGGAAACAATGGAAATACTAAGAGAATTTTGCATTAGTAATAAGTTAAATAAAAATGAGGGTAATAAACATGGTTAAATTTAATTAGCAATATTTAAAAAATACCTACAAAGCAAACTTAAGCCTATTATTCATTCGGGTTTATAAACATGTTTGGCATGGAAAAATAAATCTTCAATGATTGGGAATTTTTCTTTATCTCAAAATATGGTAAAAGTAGCAAAGAAAATTGAATAATAAAAATAAATTTGACATCAAGGAGTTAGAAGGCTCAGTTAGAATTTCACAACAGGTATTTATTAAAGGGTTATAAAGAACTGAAATAGACAGGTTGGAAGAAGAGTAATATGAATATGTTGTGAGTCATTAAGAATAGGAAAAATACTTTTTATTTTTAACCTAACAATGCCATAAAATGTTCAATAAATCAATTTACTTCTTAAGTTTAAACTGAATTTAGTAAATTACGATATTAAAATATTATTTGATTTAATTCATCTGAATTAATGGCGTATACATTGATTGCCACTTTTTCCAATAGTATTTTATTTATGATGAAAGAAATCCAATCTCAATCCAGATTAGATATATCTTATGGCTAAACATAAAAACATTAAATCATCAACATCACGTTTACTTTATAACTTCAATAAGGTGACAAACGTTCTATACATGAAAACAATGAAAATTTAATAGGGTACACAGAAATATTGAATGTAGGTAAATAATAATTATAATCAGCTAAATATGAAGGCATCGTATATCTATATCCATTAACTCAGATATATCAAAACAGATAAGGTTAACAAGATGTAGAGATCACATTACAAAGGATTGATAAGATTTAAAATCAAAACATAATGATGGCAAAAATTCTAAATCATCTATACCAGACTTATCATAGCTGGTCTAATGAAAGAGTGTGATATCAGGGTTATATGGCTTTTAACATCCTATACGGTCTTAAAAAATATAACTAAATCTTATTCACTATGAAATAGATAGTGACAGAACATGAATTTCAGTTTCCAATAGTGACCATCTGCCAATAACTAACTGCATGAAATAAATAAAGTCCACAAGAGATGCTGAACATGGAACACAAAGGGTACTGGCAAGTAATGTGAAATGAGTGATTCATTATTTTTATTTTGTTTTTATGGTGATGTGAGGATTAATGCGTTTTACAATTATGGTTAGCATTTCGAAGAACATATCCAGATCAGGAATTTTGGATATAAGGATGTAAACACACTAATTTGTTTGGCTGTTCAGGAAATATGTGTGCGAATTAAATGGCACAAATTAAATTAATTTAAATAAATCTGGCAGTGCAATTAGTGATTAACTATTAAAAAGATTCATATAGAAATAACAAAGTAATTACTAAAGAACAGAAACTTCAGTCTTTTAATAATATAATCCTCAATGGAGTATAATTAAAATTTATATCGTTTATTATATTTACCTAAATATAAACTATACAGCTTTATAACAAAACAAAAAATAAAAATTAAAAAAGAAATGAAGGTAAAATGACCATTTGGTAGTATGGGTAAATATTAGGTAATGATAACATTATTTAAAATAAGAAGAAAAACAAGATAATTTAACAAGAACAATACAACAAACAACCACCAATGAACAATCCTAATTGAAAAGAGGTGGGATTAATGGTAAGACAGCCTGTTGTCAATAATTCATTATATGGCAACTCTTATTCGTTCCTTGAAGGCACACATTTTAGGTCTTCCCATTAAAATATAAGATACAATTAAAATAAAAAGGCTCTTTAGTCCCTAGAAACAATAAAGCACTGTCCACCTCTTCAAAATTTATTATTTTTGCATAAATAATAAAGAAAAATAAATAAATACAATTCATATTTACTGTCAAAAAATAGGAACAAGTTAATATTAAAAAAAAACTTAAGAAAATACACTCGGTTAAAAAATACCTTCAGCACACAAATGGAAATCAAGAGGTCGTAAGCTTTTAAAATAAAATAAAAAATCTCATAAAATACTATGTCAAGAAAAACACATATTAGGTAATAACATTAACACATCCTACAGTCTCAGTAAAAAATAACACAAATGCAAAATATGTTTAAAGTGAATAATATAAGTTTCACCTTATTAAGTTCCAAGGAACATATAGTTCATTTATTTACAGTTATCATGATAGAAACTTCAATGAAAAAAATAAAAATAAATGCAAGGGAAAATATAATTGGATAGTTCCATGCCAACTATCAGACATAAAAGTACTACGAAAAACTACTATTAAAAAACATGTGCGATATAAAGTTACATCCTAGCTATGGTTAGACTTCAGTTTATAATATAAGCTCAATATTAAACAGTTTTAATTATAATTTGTTTTAATTTGGAGCTTTTAGTGGGTTCAAGGCTCTTTAGGAGCACTTACTAGATAGGAGGAGATCGAACCTTATATTTTACTAATCCTCACTTGTTTTAGATGAAGTGCTTCCCACCATACTTTATGAATTATCTTTCCACACTAAAAAAAAAACATATGTGACTTTTTGTAAATTAAGTTACTTCATCCTTTCAAAAAGAATATCAAGTGTTTGCTGTTGAAGGATTTCTTAAATTCGTTTATATTGTTTTAAATTTCTTTAGTGTGTTTAGCTATTCCCTGATTTTTGAAGTAATACTAATGTTTATTTATTAAATGGGCCCTTTGATGATGGTGTGTGAACACTTTCTAATTTAGGTATCTTTAAGAAATAAAGTTAAATATTACAGAATAATAAATAGTAAATGGAGCACAATATAAATACATAGCTGAAACAGATTGACAAAGAATGAGTCATGGTGAATGAGAACCCCTTTATAATTTGTCCTTCACTCCCAGCAATAAGCATTTATTTCAAAGACATTCTTTTTGAATGGGTATAAATTAAACCTTTCTTTCAAATTTATCTTCTAAACTACCTTCTTAGCAGTGTGGAACTTGGCAATAATAAACAAATGCAGGCTTAATTTTCATGAAACAAACCAGCTATACTAACAAATTTGCCTTTGCGCATAACTAAGATTAACAAAAAAATTGTGCATTTATAACCTAAAGTAATTGACACACTAATATATCCCATCAAAATAATTTAAGAAAAAAAATCTAAAAGTAAAATTAAGTCTAGATTTAATTTAATACTGAGCAAAATTAAAATCTCACTTAATGACCAATTTTGATATTTTGCAATTGTGCCATTCATCATCTAGAGGACGCTGATTAAAAATAGAGACTTCAGTTTTAAGTTATTAACTAATACAGTCACAAAATAAATAGATAAAATAATTAGCACAGTAGTTTAGACAATATCACAATATGATTTTATTATTATTAATATTTTTTTTGTTATTTTTTGTAAAAATAATACATATATTTTGAGATAAATTTCTCTTAAAAACAAGACTATAATGATTAACCATCTTAAAACTATGTACATTTGGTTCTAATAGTATTCTTCATAAAAACCACTAAGAAATGTAATGGGCATCTAAGCAGTTGGGCTATAGAGGGCAGACTTCACTATTTTTTATGGACATAAATCATATATTAACAAATGTAGTTATAAATTTAATATTCGAAGCTTTTAAGTAATTCACAACAGTAAGACTTGGGCCTTTTGGGATTCCAAAAGACTAGTTGTACACTGATTATGGGGCCAAAAGCTAACAGTTATATTAATCTATCAGAGTCCAAGTACTGGGATATGTAAATGATTTTGCATAGGGTACAAATAGTTTGAAGCTTTGGCAGCTAGGCATCTCAAATGAATAACCAAAATAGCATTTGGTAACATCTGGATATACATGTTTTAAAGTAAAAATGTGTTACTGTACATTTCAAAAACACATTCTTAGTAAAATTGTTTATACCTATAAAATTATATATCTACAAAGCTAATTCATTCAATGTAGAAAAATGACTCGGGAACCTGAATGATTATGAGGATTCAGTAGTCAGTATTGCCTGGATTTGAAAGAAGAATAAAAAAAAAAAACATAGAAAAAGCTTCAAAACTGCACATATAAATTATGATGGAAATAGAGAAAATAATAAAATTATTATAAAAATTACAATAGACTGGTCATGTTGCAACAATTAATCCCAGTTAAACACCTGAACAGGTGGGTATTTGGAGTAAGAAAGACTCGTCAACCCAGACTGCATAACAAGAACAGTACAGCTCCCAGTGCAAGAATACTTTCAGACATTCGTAACTGAAGAGCAAAAAAATAGAACAGAGAAAATATACTTGACCAAGCCAAGGCTCAAAAAATGGATTGTAGTTCAAAAAGTTATTGTTGGCCACACTAAAAGAATGGGACCCATGAGGCTGCCCTTAAAAAAGTTATAGGGTAGACCAAGTGGAGCAAGGAGGCTCAGGCAGAGGTGACTTGATGGTATGAGGTAGGATTTGCTGAGGCCAGTGGACCAAAATAGAAGAATCCCTGCTGCTCATGTAGCTGAATGGTCTAAGATCGTGCCAGAAGCCCAGATAATGCAGGGACAATAGCATGTAGCAATTAATTAGTCCATAAAAATGAACACATTAACCGATGTTTATTAAATCATAATATAAAATATGATATTCCTAATAAGAAAATTCAAATCACACAGATGAAGGTGTAACATACTCTATTTTTGTAGCCAAGGTTGATTAGCTGCCCATTAATTTGTCTACTTTTCTAAACATAAATTTGGTACAATAATGAAATAATCCACATAATGAGGTGGACCTTCATACACATTACTATATTAACATTTATACAAGTAATATGAAGATCACTGAACCGTAGGTTTTATTTCTTCCATACAAGTGATGATGAGGCGTCATCACATGAGATGATCATCAGAGAAGAAGGCTCTGACGTCTTTTTACACTTGTTTTTGGAATGCATGGGTCAGGGCTCAACTGAATTCCAGGGATGGAGAAAATCGAAGAAGCTATAAATCAACAGTAGAATATGTTAGTGAAATGTGAGGTGTCCAAGTTTAAAAAAATTAATGCACATACATAAGTACCAAGTAACATATTATTATGATATTTCAATAATTAATGAAACCATTTCTTATATTCATTTCTTGATCAATTAATTACAATATATGAACATCTTCAAATAAAAAGTTTTAATAAAACTCACATCCACAGTAAGTTTTATAAATAATATAGAAATGTGTTTTGTGTGTTTTGTGTATATATATATATATATATATATATATATATATATATATTTAAATATGACTTTAGTTGCCTCACTCAATTGATTTAAAGATGTGCTAGTTTTTAGCCAATTATAAAGATGAATGTATTATATAATATATTTCATATATTATAACATAAGGATTGTAAGCAAAGTTGTAAGCATCAGTAGGTCATAGGTTCACAAAAAAAAATTTGTTTCCCTGAATTATCAAAGGATAAAGAAGATCACATAGTTTTCAAAGTATTTGAAGATGTAGAGACATATATTCATAAGTATAAAAAAACCTGTTTACTACACAGTCACAATGCTATTATAAATCAGTCACTTTTAAAAGACTGCTTATTATAAATAAACTTATATTAACATAATAACTTACTGTCTGGTAATCGATGGACATCTGGACCAAGAGAATTGAAGTAAGGGAACCTCATAGCATCAGCAGCTGAAATTCTTTGTTTTGCTTCATACTAAAAATAGAAAATAAAAAAATAGACAAAAGTCACTGTAATATCTAGAGAGAGAAAAATATTAACATTACTACTAAAAAATTTCAAATTTCTCGAGATGTTCACAGCTCATGTATGATGAAGTCTTCAAAGTTTTAGAATATTTTTTACTATTTCTCTAGTCATTGTAGGCTAATTTTCTTAGGGCGATCGAAACAGAGAAACACAAACTCTGTATACAATACCCAGAGAAATCAAAAAGAATGTTTAGCAAAATATTAGTCAATAACTCGGTTAATATTAAAGTTATACAAAAAAAATAATAGAACTGAAATTGTAGAATATTACATTTTCACCTATTTACATAACATTTTAAATTACTTAAATAATATTTGTTGATGCAATTTTTATTTTATTCCCTCTCAAAACGCCTATTCTGACTGGTCTGATTTTGTTTATTACCAGACATAATCTGTAGTAGTGCATGAAAGAGTTAAATATCAAGTATAGTAGCAAAAAAAATCAAAATCAAAGGCCTTTAGAGTATAGAATGTTGATTGATGACATATTGTGAGTTTATCCCTGCACCTCAAATAGTAAAAGTCCAATGAAAATCACACATTATATTTAAGTTTGGAATAGCTTCATGACATATTGGTTTATTGTTGATAAGAAGAGTAGAACTGGGGGATTTCACAGAGCTGAAAATTCACAATATGTAGGCTATTCATTTCTTTATTGTTTTTCAAATTAAGACTTAGTATTATATGTTTTTATTATTCCTAATTGTGTAAAAATGATTTCTTTTGTTAAAAAAAATGCTATTGGTATGATTACATTTGTGTAAGGCTAGGATGGAATGAAAGATACAGGATGCATTAAAGAGGTTCATGAGGAGGCAAGGTATTTTTAATTTAACTCACCCAAGCCATAAATTTGAGAGTTAAACATATAAAATTAAAACACTCTAGTGAAAAGGGAATGTTTTCCCTGAAGAGATTAAAATTTCAAAATATAGTGATTTTTTTTGTTTTTTCTCTCTAACAAATTTTCTTGGTTTCAATAAGAACCATTTAATCTAAATAGGTTTTAATGCTAAAAGACTGCCACTACCTTCAGAGCCAATCAAAATGGGTCAATTCTAGTTTGGAGTTCCATTGATATGAATCCTTAACTAATGAGTATACAATTTCAAAATACCCTTTATTATTTTAAGATGAGTATCTGAAGCTGTCACAGTAATATCTTCCATATCCCAAAGCATTCATTACATACTAGTTGGTCAGCTATTAGGCAATGCCAGGCAATATGGAAAGTTTAAAGTGACATATCATTTCCATTGCAATATAATCACATATATCTATAACTATTGTACAAATTCTTATTTATTTATATTAGAGAAGAAGTTGGCATTTTCCTGCCTCCCCTTCCTATTTCCGCATCTACGTGAGATAATGTTTTGAAAACTATAGAGCTAATTCATAAGCACATGAAACCAAATATATCTTGGTTATTTTATTTTGTCAGCCACTACAAGTTTAAGAAAAAACAACTTTCCAGTTGTTGGCAAATTTCATGACATATTAGCATAAATCAACTTTTATGCTAAACTAGAAGTAAATTAAATATATAATAAAATAGATAAAAAAGTATATCAAATGAAGGGTTAGTACATATGGTACTGTTGTCATACATGTTGGTGGAGACCATCATGATCGAGTACAGCCTGGCATGGCCACTTGATCATCATTCAGTGATGATAGACTCCACCAACAGATATGAAAACAATATGTAATAGAGTGGTTCACAAGTTTAAAATCAGATATGATTAGCATTCAGAAAATATCATCAGTTTTTGTATGCTATTGTAGAACTCGTACAGTCTAATTGTGACATAATCCAAACCACTGATCTCCATCGATGCTGAATGGTCAGCTTTATCATAATTTACTTATAGTTGTATTAAAAATCACAACATCAACATACAGCAAGAAATGATGAAAGTAAAGAAATGCCTTCCTCATGGAGCCTTGGTGCTCGGGACAGGAGAGTTTCATGGATGTTGCGGGCAGGAAATGGTGCATTTAATGGCCCCAATATCCTCGTTATTAAGTTCAATTCTTCTTCAACAGTTGAACCAGGAAATAGTGGTCGTCCTGATGCCATTTCAAAGAAAATGCAGCCAACTCCCCTAAAAGCCAAGGAAAAACATTGTAAGGATATTGAAGCCCAATAAAAAATAACCATTAACAACAAATTAGTACTATAAATTCAACCCTTTATCAGGCCAACACCACTTTAAAGTCTTTCAGTTATTTTAAATTTACTATTTAGGTCAGATTAGCACCACGCAATTCTAGATGATGAGGCAAATGAAAATAAAGGCTGGGACCCTTTCCTTGATTCTTTCTGGGAATACCGAGATTGCTCAGGGTGTAAATGCCCATTCCAGAGGCATCACCTCCTTACATGTTTGTGGTACATTCTCAGTATATATATTTTTGTATCATGAACTCACTCAAGGCTATTGAAGTTTGTGTAGTATGTATTTCTTAATAAAAAGACAACCTCTGACTCAACAGCCCACATGGGGCCAGAGCCTGCCACTTGGCTTTGGTGAGAGGTCAAGTTCAACTTCACATATTTCCTGCAGTACTAAGTGACATTACAGACCAAAGATTACTACTCCTCGGCTTCATGATCCTGAGAAGACAACACGAAACAGTGATAACCACATGGCTAAATAAAATTTAGTGTTCAAAAACACATAGTGAAATTTACAGGTTAAAAGTAACTTTACAATATATATATGAGAATAGGGACAAAAGAACTCATTACATATCTATTACAAGAGAAGAAAGACATGGACTACACTAAAGCGAAAAGGCTAAATCAGAAATAGGTGGAGCCTAAATGTAAACAGTGATTAACCATCAACAATGATGTGCAATCTACAAGGACTTCAACAAGTTGTAAGTTACAACCCAGTGGTAAGTTATTGATATTATTTATTTAGTGATATAAAAATAAATAAATATAATCCTCTGCTTGGATAGGCAGTTCAAGAATAAACAAACACTATGCTAGCTGACACATCAGAAAAATATTGGGAGTTTGATTATAAAAAGATAATATAAAAAAATATTTAAATTGTAATAAAAAATTAAGATATGCTGACCTTGGATGCTCACAACTTCATTTAATTTTTTTGAATATTTGGATTATCCTATTCAAATAATACTAACATAAAAAGAGTAGACCTCAGTTAAAAGTAGATCTTAACTGAAGTGAGCCTGATCAGAACTGGTTGTTATAGAAAGACCTTTTATTCAAAATAGAGGAAGGGGAGGGGGGTTCAAACGGAATATTTCCAGCATAGGCTATAGCCAGATAACGAGGGAAAGTGCTTGTTTATATGCCTACTCAAAATACATGCTCTTTCTTATATTCTGAGGGCAGACTCCTTCTACATTGGCAAGGTCTGTATCTCATAGGGAAATGAACGGCCAGAAAAACTCAATTCCATATAACCATATGCTTCACTAGCATCAAGTGAACACTGCCTAGTTTTGAGCATACTACAAGCTCCATGACCACAAGGACTACAGTTCTCATGAACCTGTCTGAGAGTATGTGTAAAATGGGCATTGGAGTTGTCAATCAAACAAGGTACATGATCAAGTTTTGTGGTCAGCAGAACAAAAGTTTGTAAAACCTACCGAAAAGATTCAGCAAATAGTTCGAAGCAACAATATGGCATAACCCCCCCCCCCTCCCCTACAAACAACCCAAATAAAAATGTAATTTATGATGTCTTTATTGATGTAAATACTATAGTTCATAAAAATTCAAACCAAGATATTCAACATGACCTACTACACAAATGTTCCAAGCTAAGGAGAGTTTCCCTAATCCTGAGAATTAAGAGTGGTACGTGGCAAAATCATTGGCCAAAGTTGGTAAATATTAAACAGCTGCTTTAAAGAACAAAATAAATCAAACTACATTTAAATCATCATTGTCCATGAAATAGGGTGGTTTACATTCACGTAAATGTTGATTATGCCTATGGCTGAAAATGACACAAATCAACTCAAAATTGCTATTAATGAATATATAATTCAAATTTATGCATGCACACATACACACACACTCACATATACATTGCCGATAATTAAGATTTACTTCAATAAACTATATTTTTACACATATAATTGCTTATTTTTGGAGACAATCTGTATTTATGGTACAACTATAGTGGAGGAAAACATAATAGCTGATAATCCATCAACACCCAACACCCCCATGCACGAACTCATTTGGAGCTATTATAAGGCTCTAGCCTCAAAATAAGAATGCATCACAAGCAAGAGGCAAGTTGTAGATTACAGGAGTAAAACAAAAATTCGACAGAAGCTTAATTTATTTCTGCTATTCTTACTCAAATTTAAGTCTAAGAGTTAGCTTTGCTTCAAAAGTTTAAGTTAATTTTATAATTATAGAAATACATACCACATGTCAATTTGTGTTGAATATTCAGTGGAACCCATTAATACATCTGGAGGTCTGTACCATAGTGTAACTACTTCATTTGAGTATGTTTTAGTAGGAACTGACTTTGCACGAGCCAAGCCAAAATCTGCCAGCTGAAATGAAATGATAATTTAATTTTGGTAAAGATTAAATATTAAGTACGTAAATAAAGTAAGTAACTGGTAAAGAGAATTAAAGTGCCCAGTTATCAGATTTAACACACTTAGATTTAAAGAAAGGATCGGATTGCTTTTTGAAAATGAACACTGCTCTTGGATTTTAAAAGTGCCCAAGACGGCATAGATTGGCACAATCAAACATCTCAATGGATTATCTAGGAATACCAACAAAGTTTGTCTAATAAGACATAAGTTTAATAGAAGGAAGTGTATTGTTTTACCTAAGCAAGCATCTCTGAGCCTCCTCCCTGTTAAAAGCTCACAGAGGAAGATACTTCAGAATATCTTTGATGGGATTTAGGCCGTGAGATAGCTGTGCTCGATTAAAACATTCAAATAGATGGAGCTATCTTCCATTGACCAGCCTCTGGCTATACCAATCAATCTCAATTGGTCAATTCTATACTGCTCAAAAGTGAATAGGGATATTGGCTGTTTTGTGGTATTTATGGGGCCTAGCATGTTTTTTTTTTTTTTTAAATTATAAATATCATTAATATTTATGAGAAATTATTGTCTTTTTTCCCCCATAAAAAGTAATTTAATTAAGGTGGATTTAATCAAAATTAATAGGATAAGAAAAAATAACCAATATCCCTATTCATTTTTGAGCAGTATAGTTTGAAGCTTCATTGATATGGATCAATATGGTATGGCCTCTGGCTATACCAATGATTCAGATATCATAGAGAATTGGATGAATGGTTAATGGGATAGTCTTTTGGATGGAGCTTCAAAGGTATATTTTTTGGAAGATTTGTACAGAGTGAAGATAGGTTAAGTATCTATGCATCAACAGAAAAATACAGGCACACTGGTGAGCTGCCAAATCAAAAATTGAGACCTACCTGGGTTTTCTAATTTATAATAACAATGGCCATCGAAAAGTGAGGTACCAAAGAACAAAATCATGCCAGTAGAAGTGTTATGCTATTATCTGAAAAGTACATTATTCATAACAATATAGAAACTGTTTTACAAGACACTGATAAGTCCTTCTGTATAGTTTGGAAACAGGGACTACCACTAATTCTGACATATTGTCGGGACAAGTACATGAGAAGAGGATACTCACTTCTATTTGTGGAGGCTGAACACAAAAGCCTATCATGCAGGGGCTAAATAAACTAAGTATGAGATTTCTCACATAATGGTATATCACACTACTGATACTACTCATCTCGCCACATGTTCTTTATTTTAAAATATAAATCTGATGTGTAGAAGTGGGGTTTTTTTTCTGAAGGCTGACAAACATATATATAGTTTTGAATGGACCTCAGTTTTGCCATCTCCTAGGTAGATCAATGTATATTTGAAGACTTTTGTTCAAAAATCACATCATGAGTAAAACCTCAATAGTTAATTTCCCTTGAGAAAATCTGTTAAAATTGGGAGTGACACAGAGGGACAAACCAGTTCAGTACATTTTTTCAAAATATGTGTCTGAACCTTCAGGAAGATCAATATATAATGATCATATATTTAAAGGCTTCTCCAAAAACTGGAAAATCTTAGATTAAAAAAACTAACAGGTAATAAAATTATTAAGTAACACTGAACCCTAATATCTCGGTAAAATATCAATTAAGAGGGCCCAGGAAATTTATGTGCTAAATACATTTCTTTTTTGCCAAACTTGATGGCTGGTCAAATATTAAATGGAGCCATTTAATATTTGACTTCTGGAGTAGAACAATCGAAACCTGTAGGGCATATTAAAGATTTGTTTTATTTTTAATGGACCTTAGCCATAAAGCTGTATTTTAAGTTTAAATCGTCAGGATCATTGTACACTATGAATAATAATTTTACTAACAAAATAACATAATTTTACCTTCAACTCTCCTCTTTCATTAATTAAAAGGTTTTGTGGCTTGAGGTCTCTATGTAGGATCCTCCTGCTGTGGCAATAGTTAAGTCCACGAAGCAATTGAAATAGAAATATCTACAAAAAACATTTCATAACAAATTTACTTAATTGAGACTTTAATTGAATTATTAATTACATTAAGTTATAAAACACTTTTCATTTAGAAAAAAAATACCATTTTCCTGGGTTAAACATGAATAGTTCTATCTCTTTTAGAACAGAACCCAAATTCACAGTCTTAATGTGCAAACATTTAAAATAATAGATTGTACATGAGCATGATGTTTACAGTCCCTAGTAAATACCTGGGACTAAAAATACTTTAATAACTAAATTATTACTTCCTTGTATGAATTAAAGGAAGTATTGTAATCACAAAAACTTTCTGTATTCAGATTTCAACTGAATTATTCGTTTTGGCTATTCCTGAATCCATTTGAACCAGTTTCGGTGTGAGGTATGTATGTATCTTAAAAAAAAAACTAGTCATAGAATGTTGAAATATCATATTTGGATTCATGTATCATTTAGTTGTGCACCACATCTTTTGAGATTAAATGGGAGGGATAAAAAAATTCCAATTTTTTGTATTTATAAGAGTAACAAACGACATGAATAGAACCTTTTCTTGTTTATCATGAAATATCTATAAATTATGTTCCATGACATTTTTTTATCTGATGCATTGCAAAGGAGATATTGTATTCAACTTTTAAATGAAGTAATCTTAAATAAAGCACAGCAAAACATTTTGTTTATTTTATTTAATAGAGTTACAAGGAAATCATGAGATATCCACAACAGATTGTTTTTTTATATTTGAGAGAAAAAAAGATCCATATCTGCCAGAAGTTGATCCCGGGTTTCGGGTTTGGCTCCTACCAGGTACAATAAATAAGTATATCTTAAATAATAATTAAAGTATTAATTATCAGAACAACATATTTGGAAAGTTTGGCTTCTAGAGAAGGTATTTCTTACAGGTAGGTAGCTGCGCCTATTACTAAGTAGTAGAGTACTTTACTAAATACCCAAGACACCTGGGTTCAACTCCTGGCAAAAGGAGAAAATGTATCTTAAATAAAATATAATTAAATTATTAATTATTATTGACAATGAATTCCGGAGTAAAAATATTTAGTGCTACGAGGTGAACCATATCCCAACTCATGTCAATTCAACTCTCGTCCAACTACTTATTCAGAATAGAGTTAGATTTTCTAGTAAACATATGCTTGTTTTATTGCTCTTCTCTCACTTAAGGGGGGGGGGGAAGTCTAGTTGAGAAGGAGCTGGCCATAGATTAACAAATTTAAGTATAGTCGGATGAAGCCAGTAGATGGTTGGATGAATACTTTCATGTGGTCCAGAAAAAAGTTAATTGGTTGATTTAGCATCTTAGAAAAACATAAAATTTTGTATGTGCATTTACTCAAGTGTTGGAGGTTCAAGAAAATTGTCTTAAGAATTTTTATCATTCTCCGGTTCCCCAATAGTGGACAAAGTTTATTGAGACCTAAGTTGTAGGTTAATTGAATTTATTTTTTCTTCTATTTTAAATAAAAATTATTATTTATTTACCTTTATTATCTAATCTTGACTTGAATAAGATAAGCAACTTAATTTGATATAAATATATGCCTATTTCATTCATAAATAATAATTGAAATATAAATACTAACTTTTACGTTGTTCATACTCAGAATATTATTTCGATCATCCATATACTGCTTCAAATCCTTTTCTAAGTATTCAAATACAAGAGTTAAACACTTATCGGTATGCACCAAATCATGAAGAGTAACTGAAAGAATAAAAAACAAGAAAAGTTGACCAAACATATCATGAAGAAAAAATTAATCACTATACGTGTGCATGCACACACACAAATATGTACCAGCATACAAAAACATCATATATGTTTACTAAAACTGAAAAAAAAAGAAAGATTAATATTGGGGGAAAGAAGAAAAAGGTGTAGAACAACAATTGAAGTACATTACTATGTTAATAATTATAGTTATATAACATTTTTTGAATCAAAACAAAATACCAAGATGAAAGTCCAGGATAAAAGTCATTATGTTTTTAGATAATTGATAAACAAAGACCTTTGTAGAGCTAGATTTGTAGTAAGTATTTAACTTTGTTGTATTATTCATGAGATATCAAAAATAATGTATTAGTCAGCCTTAAATTAAATGTTGATGAGGACGCAGCCATTGTTTATTATTCTTCATTGTTTAACATGAGTGGCATAACCTCGGAAATTTGCTCTATTCTGAGGTACTACTTCAGAAAATGATCCAAGAAGCTCGTGTGGTCCATGAAATTTGTGAAGCACAAAGGATAGATCTAGTATCTATTTTTACTGCACAGACATGGTTTAAAAAGATTAAGATTTTTGCTTTTGACAGCAAACTTTTCAGTGGACACCCTAGATTTCTCGATTCAGAGACGGAGACAATGTGTAGAAAAACATTCAAATCCACGCATATGGAAAATTTATACACTACTAGGAGTCTCCTAAATTTAAGTTTTCTGTCACTTGCACAAAATTCTCAGACTTTGGCCATTAACAAAGATAAACTTCAATTTTATATGAAACAGTTAAGTATAGAGCATGGTGCTATTCAAATAAAAATTAAGGGTTTAGTGCATAGAATATTCATTGATAATGTTACACACATTTATCACACATAGTATAGTCCTGATGAATACAACACATGGTGCTTAAGCTTGGCATAAGGTGTTTTGTGATATATTGGTTTATTGTTAAGGAACAGTGAAGGTTTTCTTAAATCTAAAAAATAAAACTAATTTTCAAGTTAGATAAATGTATAAAACAACAACAACATGTTATATAACTCGTAATAATAGAGTTTTTTTTTTTAATATTACCCCTTCTCTGAACCCCACTCCTCCTGGTTTGACAACAACCATTATTGAACTTGATCAATAGCTTCATACAAAACATTTGAATGTTGAAAGTTTAATAGCAACCAAACTATATTTACCAGGTAAAGGATTTTTTTATAAATGTGTATATATATATATAATGTAACCAGAAGTGCAACCTAATGTAACCAGAAGTGCAACACATTATGTACAGTAGTTTTAAGTATTTTTAGTCTTGGTAAGTAAAAATAGCATAAACACCTCCTGTTACACTCTAGTTTAATAACAATGTGCAATATATATAAAGTAGTACCTGTATTTTTACAGCCCTGAAGAAGAGAAAATAAATATTCTCAAAATATTGGCATAAACTAAGATTTTTTCACCAACATTGGCCAAAACTCCAAAAAACATTAACAACACCATATATAAATATAACCTGGTCAAAAACATCAACATGCGTGCATGCGTGTGTGTGTTTACGACTAGGCTAAACAGATTAAGGTATCCTTTGTTTGTTTAAATACTTTCTAAGCTTCCTATTTGAAATGAAAAGAATGTCTTAGCTTTGCTCTTCATAGAAAACGAGTAAGGTAAGTACCATAGCTATTTAATCACAGTTTCAAATGTGAACATGTGTTATACTTAGTGAGATATACACAAAGCCACATACACACAAAGACACTACATACCAATATTTGCATGGCGCAATTCTTTAAGCAAAGAAATCTCTCTGATCGCAGTACAAGGAGCACCTTCTTCATGTTCCAGTCTAATTTCTTTCAGTGCTACTAAGTTATCAGTCAACCTAGACTTTCCCTTGAAAACTGTGGCATAAGTTCCCTGAAAAGTATAAAGTTATATATATATATTAAAATGGAAAAAAATAAAATATAATAAAAAACTAGCTATACTCATATTTTTGTACAAGAAAGGATTTAACATACAGATAAATAAATTGTTTTTTGTTTGTTTGTTCTTTTCCAAAGACATATAAACCAATTTTTGATAATAGTCTGAATTGGACGAAATCTTTCCTTGTTTTATTTCTTTAATTCATGAATTATTAAAACATAAATTAAATTGAAGATATATTGTCTATGTACAGTACACTCTCAATAATACAACAAATATAGGCCCTTACTACATTCGGATAACCACTTATTATAGATTACTGAGAGTGTCATTAAATCACTGCTAAATAACTTACCTGGTGAGAGTAAACTCATCTAAACACAGAATTAGTATGTTAAGGAAACAAGTAGATCAAGCCACACACACTATTAATTTGCTCAACAAACAAAATCATTGTCTTTTGTATCTTTACTTTAAATGATTCGGATGCCACCTTCTCCTGAAAGTTTTTAACACTAAATTACCTTATATTCAAATGTTCTTTGGCCACTATAGAAGCACGGTTTTAGCCATCACAGCTTTGTTGTAACTTAATGAGAAACTTAGATGTGACACAGCTCCTCCCTCACTCACAATGCTCTTGTCTTAATCATAGTCACCAAGCATTATCTCATCAGTTCTTTCAGGAACTGTGAGGTCAGTTTCCAAGTTCTGACATAGATTCAACCCGCCCCAGCCTTGCTCTCATGCCCACCCTTAGAGCTCTCTCAAACTCATGATAGACATCACTCGTGTGGTGAAGTCTGATTACCAAAAGTGATGGTATAACAAATGTTGGACCATTAAGATTGTGTTGAATATTTTAGTTCATTTAAATTAGTTAGTGACATGGTCTCTTAAATTTTACAAAGACTGAAACCAGTGAAATACCATTTGACTCAAAAGCCCATCAAATACCAGGTCCTATAGCATTTGGGGAACATGAGGAAAACATATTTTTCAAAGATTATAGTCCTCTGAGTAAGCTACTACGAGTAAAGTTAATAACAGAAATAAATAAATCAGTGTGTGGAATCATGGTAATTATGACTTAGATTCTGTAAATATTCATATGCTTAGATCCAAAGGTAATATTAATATATTAGTTATAATTTTTTCTAAAACTTGCTAAGTATAAAAAAGGGGGAGGGTGTATCTAGATTCAATGTTCCTTTTTACTGAAGAGGAACAACATATACTATATTTCTGTAGAGGAAGAACAAATATAAATGCGAATGATCTAATAAATATGTTATAACCCAAAGTTTACCATAATGAAGTTTTATTATTAAAATATACCACTAACACAACTCAATATGTACTATTAAAAAAATCAACCTGGCCTAATTTGTCCAGTTTGGTGTAGGTTTCCATTCTGCCAAACCCAATTTCAGACATTGATTGTCGACGAGAAGCTCTGGTCAGGCCTTGTTCCTCTCCATACTTACCAATGTAACCTTGTGGGAGATGCAGATCTGCCGGTAATGACCTTCTTTTATTCATGTCATGCTGTAAAAGAGAAATATATATAAGAATTTAACATTTAAAATTGCAAAAAAATCCTAATATTCAGATAAAATGCTAACATGATGGAAATTTTCTAATCATAGCATAATTATCCCCCTCACCCACCCCGCCTGAACTAAAATTATTCTCAAAAAAAAGAGAGTAAAACAATTAGATAATTATTCAGTGTTTTCAATACATAAGTTGAAGGTTTCATAGAAATTTTGAAATGCAGAATTGCAACCATAAGCCATAAAAATGAAAAGTAAATCTATTTTTATATTATATAATTTCATTTCATTTCAACAAATTATTATTAAACCACATTTTAGCAGATTACCCTAAAAGGAAATCAGCTATTGAGGTCGTACTCATGACGCGATTTTCGAAAATTTTCTTCAAATGTCCATCGATACTACTCAGGAGATGACAAAAATGAGGTCTGTTAAAAATTATATATATATATATATATATATATATATATATATTTGTCTGTTAACGCTCTAGCGGTCGCAATTTTTGCTTGATCGTTACCACACTTTAAACGTTTTATGTAAAAATAAAGATCAAAAATTTGTATAGAACTAATCTTATTGCAAATTAAAAGATCTATAAATGTTGTTATGTACATGTTTTCTTTATCTTTTATATTAACCGAGATATTTGCGTTTTTTAGTTTTCGGCTTTTAGTAAACACCCACTCCTACTCATGTCATATCAATAATAAGCTGTTATATTATGAAGCACTTTATTTGAGTCCTAAATAACAAATATTGTTCTCATTGAACTTTAACATCATGAGATAAATGCAAGTACAGGACGCAAGTGGGAAATCTGCTTAGTTAACGCAGCCCCTGCGTGACGGACTTTCATTATTATATTTTATGAAGGGACCAAGAAAATAGTGTATTTAATCATAATAAATTCCCTGGACTATAAGGAAGTTTACAAGTAAATAACACCATCACTAACCAAAAACGTATTTTTCTACAATTTTGGGTCTACATACCTGATATTTCAATACACTTGAAAGATTTCATTTTTCTATGATGACAAACAATTTTAGACAACAGACTGAAAGAAAGACAAACACACAAACAAAAAGATAAGGGTTTTTGATATTTAAGAGAACAACTAGTTATTAAGAACAACGAAATTTCAACTGCATATACAGTAAGAATAAGTCACTAGAACTACCAAGCAAACCTATAACAACAGACATTTCTGATAAAGTGACAACCATAAAGGTACATTAAAAATTTTTTACCAAAAAATTAACTCTCACCAATTTGAATGTCTTCGCACTACTACACCCCCTGTGCAAACAAATTCTATAACCTTCTATTTATCTGAATCTTCTTACATTTAGAATAAGGTTATACATCTGGCAATAAGTAACTACACTGACTAAATCTATGTAGCTATGATAATTAAGGTAAGATTTACACAAAGCAGTTATAAGTTTAAATTAAGTGTTACAAAGGTATATGTAGCACGTGCTTTCCCTTCCATTTTATTGTAGACAGCAGTTTAGAAATAAGTCTATTCCACCTGGTATTATGTTAATCAACCGCAGAAAAATATAACCCAATACAGTAATTGATTCCTGCTTTTATATATATATATATATATATATATATATATATATATAGTTATGTTTATTGCAAAAATAATAAACATTGATTATTAGGGTTCTTTTGGATTGAAAAACTAAATACACAAACTTCAGCGTTTTTATCACTACACAATTTATTTAACGACGAGCTATACACTTTCACACACTTGGTAAATTATTCATCAACACTAATCAAAATATGCACTGTTAACTTCATGGTCTTATTACGCAGTACAATAACTCATTATTACATGAATCACTGATGTTCACTAAACATGGCACTACACTGATGTTGACTTTGGAAGGGCTATGGTCATAAGTATATTATATATATATATATATATATATATATATATATATATATATATATTGAACTACACTGATGGACAAAATTAACGCACCACTACAATATTTGAAGTTATAATGAAACTGGTTGTGTCCAGCTTCTGTGTTCTTTATCTATTGGTATATAGGGGATTACAGAGTGAATATAAACCATAAATAATGCTTTGTTTACTCTTGAGGATTATTTTAATCCTGATTTCTACAGACAGTAGGTTTAGACTGATAATATCTTCCCTTCATAAACTTGTTCTCGTTAGTTCTTTCTCAACAACCTAGGTTGCTACTCACTTTTTTCCCCTATTAATGGCCGGAGTAAGTCATTTAAGTGAGTTTGACTGTGTTAGGGCAGTGACATTGATAGAGGAAGGATACAGCCAGCGTGAAGTTGCAAGAAGGCTGGGAGTTCATCATACAACAATCGGAAGAGCTCTAAAGCGTTTTAGAGAAACTGGACAACATGCTAGAAGAGAAGGCCAGGGTCGGCCTAGGTGCACAGAAGCAATAGACGATAGGTACATCAGGCTACAGGCTCTGCGAAACCGCAGTATTACTGGAAATAAAATTGGAAATCTCATTAGGCAAACCCGAAATTTGACGATCTCCAGCAGGACTGTTAGGAGAAGGCTCAATGAATGTAACCTGAGGGCTCGACATCCTGCCCGTGTCCCTCTGCTTACCACAGCTCACAAAATGGCCAGACTTCGTTTCGCTCAAGACCATGTGAATTGGACTTCGGAAGATTGGAAGAGAGTTCTCTTCTCAGATGAAGTGAGAGTAGGTCTCAAATCTTCAGATGGTCGTGTATACACATGGAGACGCCCAGGAGAAAGGTATGCCCCATGCTGCATGGCTCCCCAGGTGGCATTTCTTGGTGGCTCACTTATGTTCTGGGGAGGCATTTCGTTCGATGCGCGTACAGAGTTGGTTGTGGTGTGAGGAAGGTCACTGACGTCACAGAGGTACTTGTACGACATAATTGAAGAGCAAGTTGTGCCATTTGCACCTTACATTGGGGAGGGATTCCTGTTTATGAACGACAATGCCAGACCACACAGATCACAAATGGTGGATGATTACCTGAGAGAGGTTGGGATTGAGCGCATGGTGTGGCCACTGCGGAGTCCTGACTTAAACCCGATAGAACATGTCTGGGACCACCTTAAGAAACGGGTACGAAGTCTGAATCCGAGTCCTAGCACCCTTGCGGAACTGGAAACAGCTGTTCTCGAAGAATGGGACAACATTCCTCAGGACTTGATAGTGACTCTTTTTATATCAATGGAAAGGTGTTTAAGGGATGTTATTCGTGCCAGGGGTGGCAATACCCGTTATTGACTTTACGAAAAAGTGAGTTTTAATTTTCATTTTTGGAAGAATATTTTTCTTTTAAAATGTGTACCATATTTTCTGAATGTAAAATAAAATTTTGTTTTTAAATGACTAATTTTATCTATATAAATTTTTTTTAGTGTTAAAATTAAAATATAGTGGGTACCTTTGAAGAAATGTAGGTGGTGAGTTAATTTTGTCCATCAGTGTATATATTATGAATAAAAACTGTTTATTATTATCTCTAAGTACAAAGTATAATCTGGTGTCTACGGCGAGAACCAAGAAAACTGTTATAATGAAATAGTTGGAAAGCAGTAGAAAGAATTCACAAATTTTTTTCTACTGCTTTTCAAGTCCTTATAACCAATTTGAGTGTGAAGAATGAGTATAAAGAATCACACAGTAATTACCATAAGAGATAGTGATGGCCATTAAAACTAGTGGTAGCAACTGAGAATGTTACTCTCAATGAGAAAATGATTACTAAATAGGTAAGGACAAAAATATGTGCTAAAAAAATAAAATGTAGGACATTTTTATGGTTGCTCATACAGCAAAATGTCCATGATATAGGAAAAATTTTTAAGCATAAATTTTTAAATATACTGAACTAATTTCATGGTTAACAAATCAAAGTAGTATATTATGCAATGTGAAGTTTTTAATACAAAGTCTAGAATAAAGAATTCGCCAAACTATAAGCACTTACTTGCATGAGACTTACATCCTTCCGAAGTCTCGGTTTGGGGCGAAGCTGAACAGTTGGAGCAGAAACTTCTGATTGGCATTCCTGCTCACCATCAGATTCAAATTTTGGATTCTCAGGCACAGCACCTATTAAGAAAAAAAAATTATTTTAATGGTCTGCTTTTACAATTGTGATCCTGATGCCTTTAAATTTACCTTCTCAATTATACATTGATTTATTTGATGAGACATAAAATTAAATTTATTAAACATAAATAGAGATGTTATTACAAGAGGAGGGTTTCCTAAAATATTATATATGGTAAAACATTGTACTTCAGAGTCCTGCTTAAATATATATATATTAGGCATGTGTTTCATATTTTTTTGTTTTCAGTGTTCAGTAATACCCTCCTTCCACTCATCGGATTTTTACATAGAAATAGTAAGTGAGTGAGATCACCAGTGTGGGAAATCTGCTTAGTTTATGCAGCCCTGCATGACGGACTTTTGATTAATAGTGTTGAATTAAAAAAAAATGTTCAGACATATTATTGCTGGTCTTTATTGTCTATATTTCTGTTGAATTTATAGTTTGGTTCTATTATTTCCACTTTCTACAGCCTGAGAAACATTACAAATAGCATGTGACAGCGTTGTACGCTAGCTTTATCAGGAAAGTCAAATAATTCAATGTTTAGCACATGTTAATAATTCATTTCTAGGCCTTCTTTGAGAAAATATTCTCAATAGCATTTCCTTGTTGCTGTAAGCCCTATTTAGATCAGTTTGCATATTTATGGGGAATTGGGATAACTAAGATTGCATTTACTTCTGTATAAATAAATAAATGAATTAAAGAATAATATTCAAATAAAGTCATGGAGTTAATGCATAAATAAGTAACTACAATACAGTAGTTTCCAGAAAAACACTAATTTTTAAAATACATACAATAAAGCATATGGCAACTGTATAAACATATAATTCAAATAGGTGGTGTTTAAAGAATACTGCATACAAAAATAGTTAAATAATACATTAAAAACAAAGGTTTTAAGGTTGGTCTAGAGGCATTCTAGAAATTGGCTGTCCGAATTGAATGACTGAACTTAAGCTGAAGGAAAATTTCGGTGTATAATGTTAGAAGTTATACATGCAATACCAAAATAACCATTATCATCAAGATATAAAAGCTATGCCTTGTTGAAATAACTACTGTGGATTGATACTGTCTTCATATCACCATACCCACTGAAATCTCAGGTCTACAATAGCCATTTACATGAATTGGTTAATATGGTTTAATCCAATAAAATATTTTTAAAATAATTTGTTTTCCAGGATAGCTTTTTTATTGCTGTATTTTTTTATGTTTTCATTTTTTATCATTTTCTCTCAAACTAAACTGATATTTAAGGTAAATTCAGATATCTCTGGAATATGCTGGATGGTAGAGGAACCAATTGATAAGGATCAATAAGAAGGCAAAGTCCTCTACTGTTTTTTAATATTATGCAGAGTGCATAATATTAAAAAACAGTAGAGGACCCTAGATGTTATTTACTTCGATTAATAAGGCCTGTTTGGCAATCCTGACTTGCTTTATAATTTTACTAATATTTTTCAGATATCGGTGTTTCACCGGATGAGCAATATGCAATTATGTTTAGAGAACCCTGAGATTATTTATTTTAAAAAGAAAAAAAAAATATCAAATTGTTAATAAAACCACTATATATTATTATATTTTATAAATATAGATTTTCTTTTTAACACCCTAAAAGCCTCAAGTTTTGTTAGACTGTTTCCATCTTTGATTTTTAAAAGTTAAAACTAAAGCATTGCTAGCCCGGAAAACGAAAAGCCTAGCGACAAACATTTGGAGTCATCAAGAAACAGCCCAGATGGTGCATTAGAAGCAATGGCAAAGTAATGGAATTGTATGACGACTCTGACATCTTCTGCACTATCAAAAAGGAAAGACAACAGTGGTTGAGAAAGGTTCGGAAGAGCCTGCCAGACTGCCTAAGAAGATGCTATACAACAAACCAGGATGGCCCAGGAATCAATGCCTTAATGACGTGGGATTACACAGGAAGGGCACCAGTAATTGAGCGAATACCTTAGTATGTGTTTGATTGAAAAATGTTATATAGCATTTGTTTTTATACAGTAATATCAAAGAATAGTTAAACGATACATTTTTGACTAAATTGAATATTAATGATACTACTTCTATTTCCAGTACCTCCCTAGTCCTATTTTGATGGATTAGACTTTATCTTCAACTTATAACCACAAAGCAACCATTTCCAGCTGATTTAAATTTAAGGTCTTGCTCATGTAGGGCTCTTACACCGAGTAAACATAACAATAGAATATGAGATAATGTCATATCAGTATATGGAAAATCTGCTTAAGGGCTCAGGTTGCCCGTGTGAGTTAAGGCAATTAGTCTTAGTGCACTTGGTAAATCTGGATTCATGGGTTTTGTTGCCATTTGGGCATTAGACATTTATTTAGTTACAATCTCGTGAAATAACACCCTTAGTTTTACCCTAGCTAGTAAAGGGTGGTAATCTACAGATAACCTGTCCCAATAGCCTAAGTAACATAAATAAATAACAAATCTGCTTAATTACACAGGTCCTGTGAGAAGGTTTTTTTTAAATTATAACCATACTATCCCCAAAAGGATATTTATTTAGACCAGGGGTGAGCAACGTGCTGCCCGCGGCCCTTTTAACATGTTTATGCAACACATCAACATTTCTAAAATTGAATTTATTTTATCGACTTTCTCCACTGAATATTTTGTTATAAGATATATGTATATATGTAAATTTTTTACCCCCGTAAATGTATATATGTAAATTTTTCGGCCCGTCAAAAAAATTTAAAATTTAAATTGGCTCATTGATTAAAAAGGTTGCTTACCCCTGATTTAGACTATAGAGTCGAATTACAGGAATATATATGACGAGTTTCATTGAATTCAGTTCAGAGGTTCAAGTCTTGTTAAATTCTTGACACAAGGTTTAGTTTTTGCACTTACCTTGTATATATAATGTTATGTAAAATTTATATGACAAAAATGATTCAAAATAACAAATCAAACAATTATTTTTATTGTGCATATGAACCAAAAGAAAAAGGTAATGAAATAACACGTTCAGAACTCCCTTACAACTCTCACTCTTGAAAGTAATGTTTATTGCTCAAACATTTTATGTTATCTTTAACTGAAGTAAACATCTGGCAACTAACTAAAAATAGAAATTATCCTCATTTAAAAATGAAGTTATGATTTCCAACACAAGAAAATACTAAACAAGCTTTAAAAAAAAATTAAATTCAAATGAAAACATTAGCAAAAACAGAATATAATATAAGAGTGGGTCTAATATTGATCAGTGATTCAGGCAAGACTAGACTACGTGATAAATTTCAACAAAATATTTGGGAAAATAAAGTTTTAAGTAAAAGTTTCACGAGTTTAGATTAGAATGGCCATTTCTATTACTAGATGCTAAAGTCAGACACTATGCACTGTGTGTTAAAGAAATATGCACTAAAATGAACATTGAGCAAAAGAATGTATACTGGAAAGCTTCTTTCAATTTGCAGTGGCATATTTTCAATAAAATGAGAAGAGTAATTATACTGAATAAAACCATT
This sequence comes from Riptortus pedestris, assembly GCA_019009955.1. NCBI lineage: Eukaryota > Metazoa > Arthropoda > Insecta > Hemiptera > Alydidae > Riptortus > Riptortus pedestris. The sequence continues at coordinate 30,513,318 of CM032233.1, forward strand.
TGATAACATAAATGGTAGTTATTGACATGCAAAATGTACCTTTGAATGTCTTATAAGATTAAAGAATCATGATTAGTATCCACAATGTTAAACCATATAGGAATACAAACGAATTGTCAAAAGTCAAATTTTGCTGAGTGGTGTTATTTGGAATCAACAGATGTCCCAGACATTACTCATGGTTGCACAAAATGAGAAATTGGGAAGATACTGGGCAAAGGAATGACAAATAACATTTTAATAAAAAAATAAATGAAAAGGAAGTCAAATCCCTTATTAACCGTAGCTCTACTCCCCACCTGGGGCTTTAAAGCCTAAATCACTGTCTATTTAGACTGCTGGTGATAGTATTATCTACCTTAACATATGCATGTCTACAGGTGGAAAGAAATTTTTAATATGAGGTTTCTAGAATGTTCAACAGTTATATTATAAGCAGAAAAGATTTCAAACTGGAAATTTATAAAAAGAAAACAATATCAGCGCATGAAATTAATAAAAGAAAAATCTTATTAATATAACTACAGCTGAACCTTGAGAGGAAATATAACTAAGCTTAAGAATAGGATTTCACCAGAATTGACAGTTAAACAAAACAAGATAATAATACTTACCAAGGGTAATACTTTTTGAAGCTTTTAATGAAGATTTCTTGGACCTGACATTAAAGAAAGCAAACCAAGTTCCTAATTTGTGAGTGCTTCCAGCGGTGAAGGAGTTGAAAGTTGAACTTTTGTGCAATGCTTTCATATCCATCATAAAAACTTGTAATCAAAATAATATAATGGAAATATAAAAATATATAATGTCATTCACATTCGGTCTAAAGTGTTTACAAATGTCACATTTCACACCACAACTAAACCCTGAAGGCACGAAAGTCTATATCACTTCTTCCAACTTTAACTCGACTACTTTAACAACAATTTAAAAAACTGTAAACAAACAAAAACCATTTGAAATAATTCATTCGTGTACCAATAAATGGACTGGCAGTCATCATGAGCGAGATAACACAAGTTTCTGAAAAGAGATTGGAAACAAGAAGTAAGAAATAGCAAGTGGCCGAATTGTGCCGATGAATGCCGACATAACACGACTCCAATTCAAATTCAAAATAGTATTCTACTTGTATTCTCTGCTTGAAATGTTTACTAGGAATCAAACAATATCTAAGCTAGATAATTTTACTTCACTTTTTTTTATATCATCTAATGACAATAACAAAACAAACTATAATGATATTACATTTAAAAAAAAGTAAATGAAAAATATTAAAAATCTTATTCTAACTTTTATGATGGAATCGTTAAAATAAAAATACATCTGTAATTTATTGACACAAAAATATTTCATTAATCTATAGACAACACTCTTCTATTATTATGATAAATCTTTCAGTTTGAAGTGAAAAATTCAAGCATTTATGTAATATTCTACTACGAATGGAATCTGAGATCTGGGGAATTTGACTTGATGTTTTATATGAATTTAAATTTACTTTTATTGTATGACTACTTTATACTACTAGGAACATAAATGAAAAATAGATTGGTGAATGCCACATCACATGAATGCTATGACAATCGTTCTCGGTAAATATTCACGCACAGTTAACTTTAAAAATTGTATATTGATAAAAATACACACAAAAAAGGGTCGGGTAGAACGCAGTTTAACCCCACCCTTGGTGGAAATTACCGATGACGTATTTTGGAAATTTTGAATACGGTGACTAAATTCTATCCTCCACAGTCTAAGGATCCACCAAATTAAGGGTGTTAAAAAAGATAAAGTTAAAAAAAATTGGCCGGGGTCGCCATTTTCAAAAGTGCGCCGCCAAGGGTGGGGTTAACTGCATTTTCACCAAAGGGTCTACAATGAGAAGTGTATAAGGTGAAGGAAAAAGTGATTGGAGTGTGTATGGACGAGTGTTTTGGGGTGATTCACGTTGCATCCGTTTTTTAAATCCCTTTGTCTAAATAAGAAATCATTCTTTTCTCTGCAGCATGAATGAGATAAATAGAGCACTTCTTGAAGTACCTAGAAAAAAGAGGAGTACGGCCGTAGATGGACGAATGCTTGGAATGTAAAAATGTAAAAAGAAGTCTCAATGAAAACTTTCCCAAAAGATAACATTGATAAACAAACAAAAAACTTTTGGTGGATATCTTGGTATCCAAAACTTGTTTCAAGACAATTGAGACATGGTGATTAAAAATATGCAAACCGTTTGTCTCTATCACCCACCGTTTTTGAGATATCGGACATTAACCATTTATATATGTTTAGCATTGTATCAAGGCAAACAACTCACAGACATGTTACAGTAGGGGACATATTGCTGAATAGAGTACTAATCAACATAAACTATATAGCATAATCTAGTTTAAGGTATAATACATATTTAAAATACATAGGAATATCAAGTTCCTTAATTTGAAGTGAGTTTGGTTTGAATTTCTGGGCTGTAGACTTGCGTTTGTTCTGAGCATTTGGCATGTCGCGCTGAAGCAACCAACAGTAGCCAGCAAACATTGCTCCACTCCATCGACCCTGACAGCGTGACTCCATCACTGAGATATCCTGATGAAAACGTACACCATGTTCATCACTGACAGAACGTAAGTTCTTGGGAAAGAATCGAGGAGATGAATCTTGAGGGACATGTTGTTGTTGTTCCTTATTTGTGGACCAATGAACACACCTTCTTTCACTTTCGCATAACTCAACTCTAGAAACTTGTTGGATAGGTACCGAAAAGCATCTGAGTTGTTGTCAAGTGCCTTCACGATGTTCTTCATGAGTCCCAGCTTTATATGAAGTGGAGGCATAATAACTTCTTCACGTTCATCCAACGGCACATGGCAGGGACGTTTTTACTACCTGGCTGCATTTTATCTCTGATGTTTGTTACATGTCATATGAAAGGCCATGCTTAACAGAATAAAGTGACACCGCTCCCACCTTCCTACCACAATTAGAACAGGGTCTAGAGTGATTTAAAGCAAGCCCGTACGGCGCTATTGGGAAAATTCGGCGTTGCATTAAAAAGAAAAACCTGACGTGGTAGAGCAAAACAGTAATCAGCATGAAAAACTGCATTAGAAAAAGTAAACATCATGCCAGATATCTATGGCTTGTTTAACAGTGTAATAGAAAGATACGGTCCTGCATATTGGCCTGCCCGAAGTCCTGATTTGACAACAATTTTTTATATGCTGAGCAAGCTCAAGCCGGAAGTACACAATAAACCTGCTTTATTATAAATGAGCAATCCAGTTGATTGCAAAAAAGGTGAAAGTGCATTTTAGTCCCCCCCTTGTTGGCGGACGATGATGACTGCGGCCATCTTGTTTTCTAACACCGAGGGTAGGGGTTTTGTTTTTCTTACTTTATCTTTTTTAACATTTTAAAATTTCCAAAATACGCCATCGGCGGTTAAAACCGGGGGGGGGGGGGGTAATTTTAACTTAAATTTTGTTAACTCACCTAATTTGTTGGGTCCTTAAAACAAGCAAGAAACAAGATGTCGGACAGTGACGTAACAAGATGGCGGCTAGGGGGGGGGACTAAAATACATTTTAGCGGCAAAAAATCGACAACCGTGTAAAGAGATCAAGAACAAATAGAAAATTCTGAGGGCAACTTCAGCGGTACTTAAACGAAGTCCACAATGCATTTTACAATGAGGTGATCACATTCAATAATTTTTACAGCATTCTTTTGAGGTTATTATTAGTTTGGCAACCCTACTGGGTTTGTACGAGTTTAACTTTGGCTTATGTATGTTCCGGGAGGAATTTCAGGGTATTCTTTGTTTATGCTTAGGCTGTTGGCTCCAGTTGTTCATCAGTCATAATATCAATTACAATTTAGGATTTTAATAGTTATATTACCACAATAAATAAATAATCTACTTCTCGTATCTGGCATTGAACAAATACTCGTCTTTTTTTCCCGTATTAATCTCTGTATTTCATTTGGTGTTCATTTCGGTATTTGATTTTATATTATTGCATTTGAGTACATGTGATTAGTAAAACTTTTTATTAAAATTCGGAGAAATTCATTTAGCAGACAATGAGTTCGGTTGAGTAAATCTAGTGAGGGGTAATTTGGTGCAATGTAACAGGGTGATATAATTTTGTTTTAAACCATTTTAAAATTATCTCCCATTGTCAACTTTTATTCCGTCTGATGCTCGAAAAAATTAAACTTGTTAATAGTTACAGTTGATATATGAGTGGCATTCTCCGAATTTACCATTTTTTAAGTTATATTTTAATAATCTACAAATATCATGTAGGGAAATCAGCTATGAGGTTGTACTCATGACGCGATTTTGGAAACATTTCTTCAAATGCCCATCGTACTTCCTAGTAAATGACGAAAATTTGGTCCGTTCAAAATTGATATTTATATTGGTGAAAATGCGGTTTAACCCCACCCTTGGCGGCGCACTTTTGAAAATGGCGACCGCGGCCATTTTTTTTAACTTTATCTTTTTTAACACACTTAATTTGGTGGATCCTTAGACTGTGGAGGATAGACTTTAATGACCGCATTCAAAAATTTCCATAATACGTCATCGGTCATTTCCACCAAGGGAGGAGTTAAACTGCATACCACCCATTTATATTTGTCTGGTCCCACTCTAGAGTTCTCAATATTTGTCATAATGTTTCCAAACTCGATATATAATCGTATTATGTAAAAAAAAAGCTCAATTTTGTTAACGGCTGAAATCGGAGCAGTGAGTGGGGGGAGGGGTTTAGATGGGAGAATTTCGAAAATTCGAAATATCTCCATTATTAAACATTGGCTCGAGAAAGTATATATAAGTAATCTTATTGCAAATTTAATGTTCTATACATATTTTCTGAATCATGAATATTAACCGAGATATATGGATCTTTTAGTTTTCGGCTGTCAGTAAACTCCCATTCCTACTTATGTCATATTAACAATAAGCTGTTATATCATGAACCACTTTATAGGAAGCTGAAATACTAAATATTGTTTTCATCGAACTGTTACTGTCTGATGTACATGCGAATACCTTCTGTGATGACTTCATTTAAGATTTTACGTTCTTACCTCGAAAATGATTGTTTGTTCTACACCATACTTGATATTTAATCGTTTCAGTCAACACTAACGATCGTATTTGCATTGGCTGAAATCGGGGGTGGAATAGTTGGTGTTTAGTGGGGCGGAATTCGAAAATTAAAAATATTTCTGTTATTATAAACGGATATTGGAAAACCAAAAATTTTGGTGATTGCAATACTTTCTTTGCTTCGTACAAAGAAGTAAAAATGAAGAGAAAAAATTATTTCAATCATAAAGCTATTTAACAAATTTAGATATAACCATGAATACTGCACATACGTCGAAACAAGACCTAGGCGATAATATACTTGTAGTTATAGAAATACTTAAATCTGACATAGTTATCTAACATAGTGACTCTTGCAGAAATTATATATATATATATATATATATATATATATATATATATATATATATCCCAACCTGACAAGGATACCGGAAGCCACTTTTGAAGAAGCCAAATCGATACACTCCACTAACAACAAAAGTCTGTCTCTCAGGGGCTCTGTAAACTAAGCAGATTTCCCACTTGCTGGAGTAGCAACATCATATGATGGTGTAGATGAGATAGATCACAATTTCCTCTCACCACATATTCTCTATTTCTTTGTAAAAAAAAAACAAACAAAGAGTAGAAGGTGGGGGTGGGGGTACTGAAGGCTGAATACAAGAAAGAGCGAATAACTCACTTAATTCTTGAGTTACGAAAAAATACATAGAACAATAATTATAGAACATCAATATCTTAACAAAGTTGGTTATATAACATTTTGCCATCCGAAGAATAATAATGGAGATATATTGGAATTTTCGAATTCCCCTCACTCTAAACCCCCCTATTCTTGGTATGACTTCAGCCATTAACGAATATGACCTTTAGTGTTGATTGGTCTCCAGCAATAAGCCGAAAAGCGAAACGTTCGAGCTATGTGGCGAAGGACCCGTGATCCTGACGACCGCAGTTATTACGATAGACTACGTCGAATTGTAAAAAGGAGACTTGACGTACATCGAACAACATCCTATAATTCCTATCTTGCTTCACTAACATCCCACGACAAATCCCTCTGGAACGCTACTCGTAAAATCCTAAAATACCCCCCTTCGCCGAGAAGATGGTACATGGGCATCTTCAGATAAGGGCAAATCCGAAGTTATAGGTCGACACCTACGTCAAACCTTCTCACCTCATCCAAATCCTCAGGACCACTCCCACACCCAGAAAATCCAAGAATTCCTCGATTCACCATTACCAATGTCCCTTCCCCCACGTCCTGTTTTACCGTCAGAGATCAAACGCATCATTTGCCGCCTTCCTCGCAATAAATCTCCATGGTTTGATCTAATTTCCTCTAAAACTGTCAGTCGACTCCCACCCAAGGCCACTACATTTTTATCATACCTATACAATTGCATATTCCGCACTACTCATTTCCCTCTACTCTGGAAATTCGCGATTATAGTCCTCTTTTCGAAACCTAGAAAATCGTCCCAGAATCCATCTTCCTATTGTTCTATGAGCCTTCTCCCTATTTGCTCAAAAATTTTGAAAAACTTTTAATCAAGTGCCTTCTCCCAATTCTCCACAGTCCCTACATCACCAACAACTCTCCTAGCTACCTGTGCAGATGACACAACAATCCTTTCATCCGATCCCGATCCTATTACTGCTTCGAAGAATCTCCAATTCTACTTAATCGAAATTGAAAAATGGTGCAATGCTTGGCGTATAAACGATATCAACGAAAGCAAATCTCCGGCGAAGTTCCTGTCCTTCTGTTCATTTCACAAACATTCCTTTACCACTAGCAGATTGAGTACGCTACCTTGGACTACATTTGGACACCAGACTTACTTGGAAATCCCATACAATAATTAAAAGACAGGAACTAAATAGACGATTCGGACAACTTTACGGACTACTAAACAGTAGATCTCACTTGTCTATCGAAAACAAACTAACAATATACAACCTACTGCTAAAACTAATATGGACATATGGAATAGAAGTGTGGGGTACAGCAAAACCTTCGAACATCAGACGCATCCAGGCCTTCCAATCCATAGTCCTGCACACCATATTAGATGCTCCATATTGCGCTACAAATCACACCCTCCATAAAGATCTTAATATCCAATTTTTAAACGACCCAATTCCCTCAAGATTCAGAAAATTCCACAGCAGGCTGTCCAATCATCCTAATCCAGAAATCCTAGCCCTTTCTAGTACCACTCATCCTTATTCCCCTCCGCGGCGCCTCAAGAGACAATGGCTCAGAGATCTCCTGTAAGTGTAATGTGGAGTGATAGCAGTGGCTATTTTCTTATCAAGTGCCATTCCTCCTTAGCTCTTGACTTCTCTGTCAGTCAATGAGAGGCTGCTCCTCTCATTGTGGTAAATAGGTGTGGCTTCTGTCAAGAGTGATAGAGGAACTATTGCATTGTACATATCACACATTCGCAAATGCATTTAAATGCAGGCTGTAATATTCTAATAAAAAAAAAAAAAAGTGTGATTAGAACTCTTAAATTTAGAGTATGGTATAGATCTTTAAGTTAAGAACGAAAAGTAGTAATTGATGGCGTCATAACACAAGGTATTTGCATGTATCTAATCAAGTAAAGATCTGTTGAAAACAATATGTGGTATTTCAGTTGCGAATAAAGTGGTTGATGATTTAACAGCTTAGTGTTAATGGGGAGGAGTTGGTGTCTACTGAAAACCGAAAATTAAAAAATGCAAATATCTCATATACTTATTTATCAGATTTCACTTAAGGGAAACCAGCTATTAAGGTCGTACCCATGACGCCATTTTTCGAAAAATTTCTTCAAATGTCCATTGATCCAAGCCAGAAGATGACGAAAATGAGGTTCGCTCAAAACTATATTTGTAAAAAGTCCTTCTCGCAGGGGCTGTGTAAACTAAGCAGATATCCCAGCATCAATTGTTTAAAAGAATGGTTCTATAAAACTTTTCGATCTAACTCGTAATAACGAGTTATTTTGAATTTTCGAGTTTCCCCTCTCTCTAAATTTTATTGAAAAATTCTAGTTAAAGCTCTACAATTATTGTTCTACTAGCTCAGATATCCGGCTTCGCCCGGGAATTCATTTGAGGCAGGATGGTGAGGGTATTTTTTTGGCAAGGCTTTACTTTGCACAATATTTTGACATTTACCCTTCCCAGTGTTTAGGGTTAATACCCGTCGTTTCTGTGGATTTGTTAATAATAAAATTAATTTTTTATGGAAGACTCACTGTCCTCCATATTGTCATATTTCCCATTTCCTGTGCACTATGCATAGATTTAAATTATTAAGGACAAAATATTATAATAATATATTATAATTTGAATTAATTTTTCCAGGTGAGGTACCTGGTAGTTCATATTGAAAAGAATTGTTGAGAAAATTTCTCTAAATAACAAAATAAATAACTTTTGTTATGTGCATATTTGCCGAAACCCCCATAGGAAACGAAATATCACCATATTTAATTTCAGGCCTCCCTTATAACCTCCACTCCTGCCCGTCCCTAGAAATGTTAGTATGGCTTATTATAAGGAAGATGTTAGTGTTAATTCACATACCGAGTTTGGTTTAGTTCGGTTGAGTTTTTGTGCCAAATAAAATTGTTGACTTCCGAAGTAGTTTTTAACATATAACTCATTTATACTTAGGTATACGACAAAAGTGTATATAACAAACGTTACTCCAAATAACAAAATAAACAACTTTTGTTATGTGCATAATTGCCGAAAATGCATTAGGAAAGGAAATATTGCTATTTTTAATTTCTGCCCTCCCTTATAACCCCCACTCCTAAAGTCTAAGTTGGGTTAGTAGTAATATACATACCAAGTTTCATAAAATTCGGTTCAGCCGTTTATGCGTGAAAAGGTAACAAACAAACAAATAAACAAACAAACAAACACCAAAGAAACAAAATGCAGTTATGGTGTCTATGACATGTGAAACGAAAAGTTATCGTGAAATTTCGCGAAAAAAATCAATGTACAGACAGAGGTTACAATTTTATATATATATATATATATATATATATATATATATATATATATATATATATGTATATAGAGATACATTTTTTCGTAACATAAATAACAAGGGAGTTATTCGCACTTTCTTGTTTTCAGCCTTCAATAAACCCGCAATTCTACTGTTCGGACTTTTACTTAGTAAAAGAAATCATATGGTGTGTAGAAGTCAGTAGTTTGTCATACCAACCTGTGGGAAATCTGCTTAGTTATGTAGCCCTTGCGTGACGGCCTTTTTTCATTTACATGGATTACCTATATGGTTGTGCCAGTGTACTTCCTGTCTACAGGTAACCAACCACCCTTTACTAAATGCCCATAGTCACATGAATTTTTTTCAGTGAGGCTTTTCCTAAATAATTATACATCATATCAGATTCGAATTGACAATGAAAGTGCTGCTTTCACTATCATCTGCTAAGGCTGGTACTCCCTATTCATCAACGGTGGCTTCCAAAGGTTTAACAAAACATGGTTTTCAGGTCACCTTAAATGCCCTACAGGTTGTGGCCTTCCAAGAGACCATTCAAGAGTTTATTTAAAAGTTTCAAATACAATATTTTTTTTATATAAACTACTTATGGATTTCATAAAAAAGTCCGTCACGCGGGGACTGCGTAAACTAAGCAGATTTCCCACGTGTACCACGTATTCGCATTTATCTCAAAAAGTAAAAGTTCAATGAAATCAATATTTAGTATTATACTTCAAATAATGTACTTCATAATATAACAGCTTATTGTTAATATGACATGAGTAGGATGGGGGGGTTTACTGAAGGCCGAAAACTATAAAAGGCAAATATCTTAGTTAATTCAAATAAAGGTTTAGAACCGCCAGTATAAATGAAACTGTTATATAAATGATACACATCTGGACTAAAATGTAACCTAATAACGTAACCAACCTAATAACGTAAACAACCCAATAACGTAAACAACCTAATACGGGGAACATATGCATAAAATCTACTGACTAACGGACTACTAAACTCAGTACAACTTTTGACGGGCTTGAAGATGGTGCCTTCGCATTGATAGCGCTTGCCAGCTGTACTCGATCATCAGCAAGTGACGACGGTCTCCACCGACAGGTATGACTACAGTATATCAGCTAATATTCAAGACAGTGAAAATAAGTACATGGCAACGTTTATAGAACGTTACATCTATATATATATATATATATATATATATATATATATATATATATATATATATATATAAAATTGTAACCTCTGTCTGTACATTGATTTTTTTCGCGAAATTTCAAGATAACTTTTCGTTTCACATGTCATAGACACCATAACTGCACTTTGTTTCTTTCCTGTCTGTTTGTTTGTTACCTTTTCACGCATAAACGGCTGAACGGAATTTTATGGGACTTGGTATGTATATTACTACTAGCCCAACTTAGACTTTAGGCTATATTAATATTCTCTAAGACAAACAGGAGTGGGGGTTATAAGGGAGGCCTGAAATTAAAAATAGCGATATTTCGTTTCCTATTGCTTTTCCAGCAAATATGCCTATAACAAAAGTTGTTTATTTTGTAATTTAGAGTAACTTTTGTTATATGCACTTTTGCCGTATACGTGAGTATAAATGAGTTATACACTAAAAACTATAGCGGGAGTCCACAATTTTATTTGGCACAAAAGACTCAACCGAACTAAACCAAACTCGGTATGTGAATTAGTACTAACGCCTTCCTTATAACAAGCCATACTAACATTTCTAGGGACGGGCAGGAGTGGGGGTTATATGGGAGGCCTGAAATTTAAAATAGCGATATTTCGTTTCCTATTGCATTTTCAGCAAATATGCACTTAACAAAAGTTGTTTACTTTGTTATATACAGTAACTTATGTTATATGCACTTTTGCCGTATACGGAAGTATAAATGAGTTATATGCTAAAAACTATAGCGGGAGTCCACGATTTTATTTGGCACAAAAGACTGAACCGAACCGAACTAAACCAAACTCGGTATGTGAATTAGCACTAACGCCTTCCTTATAATCTATATATATATATAAAATTGTAACCTCTGTCTGTACATTGATTTTTTTCGCGAAATTTCACGATAACTTTTCGTTTCACATGTCATAGACACCATAACTGCATTTTGTTTCTTTCGTGCCTGTTTGTTTGTTTGTTACACTTTCACGCAAAAACGGCTGAACCAAATTTTATGAAACTTGGTATGTATATTACTACTAACCCAACTTAGACTTTAGGCAATATTAATATTCTCAAAGAAGAACAGGAGTGGGGGTTATAAGGGAAGCCAGAAATTAAAAATAGCGTTATCCTATTGGTTTTTCGGCAAATATGAACATAACAAAAGTTGTTTATTTTGTTATTTAGAGTACCTTTTGTTATATACACTTTTTTCGTATACCGAATTATAAACGAGAAATACGCTAAAACCTATAGCGGAAGTGAACAATTTTATTTGGGACAAAAGACCCAACCGAAATAAATAAAACTTGGTATATGTATTAGCACTAACGCTTTCATTATAACAAGCCATACCAACATTTCTAGGGACGAGCAGGAGTGGGGGTTATAAGGGCAGCCAGAAATTAAAAATAGCGATATTTCGTTTCCTATTGGTTTTTCGGCAAATATGAACATAACAAAAGTTGTTTATTTTGTTATTTAGAGTAACTTTTGTTATACACACTTTTTTCGTATACCGAATTATAAACGAGATATACGCTAAAACCTATAGCGGAAGTGAACAATTTCATTTGGGACAAAAGACCCAACTGAAATAAATAAAACTCGGTATGTGTATTAGCACTAACGCCTTCATTATAATAAGTCATACCAACATTTCTAGGGACGGGCAGGAGTGGGGGTTGTAAGGGAGGCCAGAATTTAAAAATAGCGGTATTTCGTTTTCTATTCGTTTTTCGGCGAATATGAACATAACAAAAGTTGTTTATTTTTTTATTTGAAGTAACTTTTCTGATATTCATTTTTGTCTTTTAACAAAGTATAAACGAGATCTACAGTAGAAACTAAAGCGGGAGGCAACTATTTTATTGGGCACTAACGGTTGAACCGAACTTAACAAAACTCGGTACGTCAATCAGCATTAATTCTTCCATGATTATAAGCTGTATTAAAGTCTTTAGGTTTGAACAGGAGTGGGGATTATAAGGTAGGCCTGAAATATAAATTCGCGATATTTCTTTGTCTAATTGTTTTTCGACAAAAGTGCACATAACAAAAGTTGTTTACTTTGTTATTTAGAGTAATTTTTGTTTTATACAATTCTTTCTAATTTGAACTACCAGGTACCTCACCTGGAAAAATTAATTCAAATTTTGTCCTTAATAACTGAAATCTTAGCATAATGCACAGGAGACAGGAAATATAACAATATGGAGGACAGTGAAGTCTTACATAAAAAATTAATTTTATTATTAATAATTCCACACCAATAACGGGTATAAATCCTAAACACTGGGACGGGTAAATGTCAAAATAGTATACAAAGTAATGCCTTGCCAAAAAAATACCATCACCATTCAGCCTAAAATCAATTCCCGGGCGAAGCCGGGTATCTGAGCTAGTTTACAATAAAATTGCTTCTATACAATGTTTCAATCTGACGCATAACAACGGAGATATTAAAAATCCTCTCCTCTTAACCCCCCTATTCTTGGTATGACTTCAGCCATTAACGAATATGACCTGATATTATTTTTACATGAAACGACTAAATATCGAGTTTGGTAACGATCAAACAATAATTGCAACCGCTAGAGCGGTAACAGACAAATATGTATATCAAATAAAGGGTTAGAACCGCCAATATAAATGATACTATTGTCATACCTATCGCTGGAGACCGTCGTCACTGGCTGATGGTTGAGTACCGCTGGCAAGCGCTTTCGATCCGATGGCATCATCTTCAAGCCTGTTAATAGTTGTACTGAGTTGGTTGTCCGTCAGTAAGTGGGTTTTATGCTCTGTTCACCGTATTAGTTGTTTACGTTTAGTCCGGATCTGTTTACTTACCACTAAGATCTGTCAAACGAGGGATGTTGATGTTCAGGTAAATACGGTGAACAGAGCACCGTAATCGGTATCCACCGATCGGTATGACAAAACTATGTATATGTATGTATACACACACACACACACACACACACACGAGCGCGCGCGCGCGCACACACACACTATATACGCACACGCGCGCACAACTAATATATATATATATATATATATATATATATATATATATATATATAGTTTTTAACGGACCTCATTTTCGTTATCTCCTAGGTAGGATTGATGGGCATTTGAAGAAAAATTTCGAAAATCACGTCATTAGTACGACCTGAATAGCTGATTTCCTATAAGGGCAATCTTCTAAAAATGTACAAAAAAATATCTACACTGTTAAACTAGATAAAAGTAAATTTTAATGACATGCTAAATGTATACAGGGTGTGGTATTGTGATAACAGAAGTTACGTGCGTAGAATACAATCTCACAGTTGGTATTCAGGAATCGGACTCCCATTGAGTCTATTCCCATCATTCCTTTCAATAAACAAGGAAAGTATGCTCCAGAGATTGTGATTTATTTTTAAAAGTACGAATAATTCGTCTACCAAAATAAAGGTCTTTATTTCCGTTTTCTGATTTATTATTTTTAGACGAACTTGAGCTCCCAGGTAGTTGAATCCAACATATCACTTAACTAATTTCTAAGCTTTCAAAAAATATACGAATACTGATTCTGATAGATTTTTATGATTTAATGTTAAAAGTCGAGGAATTATTACTTCCGGCTCCCAGTAATTGTATAATTTTAGAATGTTTTAGAAACATTTAATACTCTCATCTATATTAATAAAACCAATGCTCGCCTGTGATTTAACAGTTTTCAATTCAACAGAGATCAGCTATAGAGGTTGAACTCATGACAGGATTTTGGAAATATTTTTTCAAATGTCCATTGATCCAACCTAGGAAATGATAAAAAGTCTATGCGCCAGGGACTGCGAAGTAGATTTCCCACGTTCTGGTATAACACATTAACAGTCTCATCCCTCCCAAAATTCTCTATTTCTAAATAAAAATCGGACGAGTAGAAGTAGGGGTTTACTAAAGGCTGAAACCAAGAAAGAACGAATAAATCGCTTAATATTTGAATTACGAAAAAATGTATGGACCAACCATTGTAGACCATCAATAGTTTTAAAAAAATTGGTTCTATAATATTTTTCGATCTGACACCTAATGGTTGGATGAAAAAATTATATATATATATATATATATATATATATATATATATATATATATATATAGTTAGTTTCAAATGGAGCTCATTTTAGTCATCCCCTGGGTAGGATCTCGAGGAAATTTGAGAACATTTTTCAAAAATCCCGTCATGCCGCGATTTTCGAAAATGTCTCCAAATGCCCATTGTTCCTACCCAGGAGGTGATGAAAATGAGTTCCGTTCAAAACTAATATATATATATATATATATATATATATATATATATATATATATATATATATATATATATACTAGCTAAGGTACCCGGCTTCGCTCGGGAAATCATTTAAGGCTGAATGATGATAGTATTTTTTTGGGCAAAACTTCAATGTTTACAACTACACTTCCCGTCGGCGCGCATTGTTTTCCTGTGAGGGTCAGGCAGGCGACTTATAAATGAGAAATTTTATATTTGAAGAATAAATAAAAATGTGTTCCTAATCTATCCCTTGCCACTTTTTAACTCAACTTTTTGAATACTTCAAACCATAATCATGGATAGTATTTATTACAATTAAATATCGTCTATAATGAAACTTATTTCATGTCAAAAACCAATCCGAACACATATAGTTTAAGCATAGTTTAGCACGTAAGGTTATATTCATAATAGTAGATCTCAGTGGTAATCACTTCCCGTAATGCCCAGCATTTCACAGGAAATTAGTAAACTCAATTAACTCTATTAGCCTCCGTCTATTTCCGCTCTCGCATTAGAGCTATCAACACTCTTCTCCTTAAATTATTAATTCAAAATATTATTGTAATAGTTTATCTACCTGATAGAATTAAATAATAGTGTTACCCTAAAAATAATTTCAATTATATTCAAAAAGCTAGTCGAGGGGAAGAGATCGTAGCCGTCCCTGCAACCTAAGTAATACTTTAAACAATCATATCGAGTTTAACCCTCCGTCGGGCGCAGCTAGCCTGAGAGGCCAGGCAACATATCAAACATACTTTTTGATACCACGCCTCATTCTGTTTCCCCTGTGAGGGGCCATTCCCAGTAATTTCCTGATTTGTGTTCATGCTTAGAATCCCCTACTTTAGTCTATTGCCATCCTTCATCCAGACCGACTGGTCCCTAGGTGGCTTGTGAGGCCGACTGCGCCCAATTGCACCTTAATTTCGAAGATGATTTTTTTTCAAGATATATCTATTGCAATCGTCCCTTTTACTAAGATTAATGCTATTCTATATGGAAGTTCGTCGATATCTTGAGAAATAAGTGCTAGTCTAACTCTGGCCTCTCAGGCCGAATGCGCCTGATCAATTTTACTTGTTTTAGTATAAGCTTCATTCTATTCTAATAAAAACAATATTTTACGTTATAAATATTATATTTGGTTTCCAAAGATCCTAGCGAAGTCTGTCCTACCAGCGTTTTAAATTAAAATTAATTAGTTGGGTAGTGGGGGCTTAAAATATGTGAGCGGCCTCTCAGGCCGGGTGCGCCCGATTTTGTTTCGTCCAGAGGTGCGCCCGACGGAGGGTTAAGAGCATTTTGTCTTTTGTCATAATGACATTAACGTTTAATTGTTATGATAGTACATATTTGTTTCAATAACATGAAGATATAGGAAATAAGATAGTACCTATATAACCAAAATCAAAGAGTTTGATTCCCTAGTACTTCCCCTATCACTCCTTGAGGAAATTCAGCACGATTTTTTTTTTTTAAATAATACATTATACAAATTAAATAATGGAAATGCTCTTATAGTTTAAATTTCTATTGGAAATAAATAACAAAGTTATTTTCTAGGGAAAATAAATACCTAAATGAGGCGAAAGGGGAGGGGGATTTATAATCACACTAATCCGAATCATACTTAGTACTAAATAATCGAAATAGATAAGGCTAAAACATAACATCATTTGTCATAATATGCCTATATTAAAAACACTTAAATAAGTACTAATAAAATCGTCGACTCCCGCTATAGATTTAGCTTATATCCCGTATTTACTTCATTTTACGACATAAGTGAATGAAACAAAAGTTGCTCTAAATAACAAAGTAAACAATTTTTGTTATGTGCACCTTTGCCGAAAAACAAATAGAAAATGAAATATCGTGAATTTTTACTTCAGGCCTCCCTTATAACTCCCACTCCCGTTCAAACCTAAAAATTTTAATATAGCTTATAATCATGGGAGAATTAATGCTAATTGACATACCGAGCTTTGTTAAGTTCGGTTCAATCGTTAGCGCCCAATAAAATAGTTGACTCCCGCTTTAGTTTATAGTATATATCTCGTTTATACTTCGTTAAAATTCAAAAATGAATATCACAAAAGTTACTCTAAATAACAAAATAAACAACTTTTGTTAGGTTCATATTTGCCGAAAAACGAACAGAAAACGAAATACCGCTATTTTAAATTCAGGCCTCCCTTACAACCCCCACTCCTGCCCGTCCCTAGAAATGTTAGTATGGCTTATTATAATGAAAGCGTTAATGCTAATACACATACCGAGTTTTATTCATTTCGGTTGGGTCTTTCGTCTCAAATAAAATTGTTCACATTCGTTATAGGTTTTTGCGTATATCTCGTTTATAATTCAGTATACGAAAAAAGTGTATATAACAAAAGTTACTCTAAATAACAAAATAAACAACTTTTGTAGTCCTCATTAGTTTAGTTTCCAACGCCCTTAGTTCTCATAGTCCTCCTTAGATTACGCAGCCCTAGTGTGACAGACTTTTTTTAGTTTTCAGTCCATAGTAATATCCCACATTTATTCATAAATTTTCACTTAATGCAACTGTGCTAAGGAATATCTTGTGTCCAGTTTAAATTTCTAATCCTGTTTACATAGTTTCTTATTGCGGGAGAAATAGAGAAAATATGAAAAGCTAAAATATCTCCGTTCTTAGGACTCGGGTCGGAAAATAGTATAGAACCAATCTTGTTAAACCGCTGATTTTTGTTACCCTGGACTTCAATAAACCTCCAGTACTTATTATCCGGTTTTCACTTTGAGTCCCATCTTATGCCCAGCTTACATTTTATTTTCAGTTTACGTGTGCTTCTTTCTGCGGAAAAAATAGAGAATGGACGAAAAGATGAAAATACAAGCTTGTCATTCCAATTCGCATGAAAAATGCTTAGTTTACGGAGCCCCTGCGTGACGGGCTTGTTTAGTTTTCAGCTTTCATATAACCCCAGCTTCTACTCGATTCGGTTTTCAATTAAAGCCGTTATACGAATAATTGAAAATTCAAAATATTCGGTTACTATGAACCGAATCAAAAAACGTTATATAGCCGATTCTTGTTGATATTTTGTCTACAAATATTGGTCTATAGATTTTTTTCTTTAACTTTAATGTTAACCGAGTTATTTGTGTTTTTTGGTTACAGGCTTTCGTAAACCCCCACTTTCACTCATCCGATTTTCGCATAACTCATGTCCAGCTATCATTTTAATTCGTGTTTACATATGCTTCTTACTGCAGGAGAAATAGAGAATAGATGGTGAGATGAGGTCAACAGCCATCAGTCATATTCCAAGAAGTGGGAATTCTGCTTAGTTTACGCCGGACCTGGGTGACAGACTTCATGACCTGGTGCCATGCTAT
Source organism: Riptortus pedestris (assembly GCA_019009955.1). Classification (NCBI taxonomy): domain Eukaryota; kingdom Metazoa; phylum Arthropoda; class Insecta; order Hemiptera; family Alydidae; genus Riptortus; species Riptortus pedestris. Next base: position 30,531,385 of record CM032233.1, read on the forward strand.
ATGCAATATGCGCTATAAAGGGGGGGAACTTGGCTTGGTACCTTTAAAAGATCCTGATTCGGCATGTTGACCAAAAAAATGTAAGGTACAAGAGATAGCCGGGGAAGGAGGTGGTCCGTCAGGCTGAGGTTTGTGGATAACCTGAAGGAGAATGACTGACCGCAGCGAACGAGTAATAAGTGGTATGAGTCCTAAAAGGGCTGTAACACTTGGTAGATAATTTGGAAAGGCCCTTACATAGCAATGGTAAAAATAAAGTTAAATTAACATATTATTAAAGTTTCACAACTTAAAGTTCCGGCCACCGGGTGGATACGGACAGAACTTGCAAATATTTGAGTTAGTGACCAGTTCTGGTTTAAAAGTAATTTTATTAAATATATGGTTATCTATTTCAATGTTATGATTGTGTCTGATAAACGGATTGAGATGGAAAATGTGACTAAACTAGCGGAGACTTACACTACATTGAACACAATATTCCGCGTAGTTGAACCTTTCACTTAAATTCTAATGTCTTTCTGATGATTAAACACAAATTTCTACTCATGAAGCTACCCAAATCAGTGACCACGGGTGTTACTTCTGAGTTCATTCATGGAAAATAAATAGGAGAATGGGAAAATTAGTCAGGGCATTATGTGATTGTTAGGTAACTGTGATTGTTTTGAGTGTAGGTTACGAACGCACTTGAGAGGGAGGAACACAGAACTGATATTCAACTAAAAACATTAAGGTTATTGTATAAACACGGCAAAAAAAGTATTTAAGATTAGAAAAAATAAGAAAATGAGCATTTACACTTACCAATTATAGACCTCATAACAAGTTTACTGTTGGAGTGGTTTGGAACGATTGCTTCGTTGAATTAATGGGTTGGGCTGGTTCCCTCTTCAAATGAATATTCAAGTATCTTATCTTGTAACTAAATATTGGAGGTTTTAAAAGCTTCATAATCCTGAATGATACATTCGTATTGCAATTACTAGTATGTACAACAACTGTGATGATAGCTACGGTTCAATCATACGTTATTATGATAAAATGAATAATAAATTTCATTTAAATACACATTAGTGTAATTATAATTCCATTAAATAAAAGTTATAGTTAATTAAGCAGATTTCACTCATGTGGGAGTACCACGCAGATGACGCCATACCATATTCTATTCTCTATCCCCCCCCCCCCCTAGTTCACCCTTAGTTAGAACTCTATATTAACAATATTTAAAATTTGAGGTGGGTATGGAATTTTATTTATATAAGAGAATTAAAAATTATTTATTAACGTCCACTTTTTGCAACTAAGGCTAATTGGGAAGGGTTATCTACAGGTTACCACCCTTTTCTAGCCAGGGTGGGACTAAAGATTTTATTTAATGAATTCCGCCACTAAATCAAACCCAGGAGGTAATTGAACTCGCCACTTTATGTTTACCATGTGAGATTAAGGTAACGCTTTAATGAAAAGTGCCGCTGCATAAAAGTTGTAGCCAACGAAACTACTGCAAAAGAAATGAATTCTGAATTTAAAATAAATAAATAAATAAATTATTTAAAACGAAATAATTCCAAAATATTCTTGAATGAATTAAAAAAAAAACATTAACATAACAAAAAAATTCTTAGAATTAATTTATTTTAAACTAATAACGTAGTAGTTATTTGTAGAAGGAATACATTTTTCCACCTGCATAGTTTCATATAAAAAAACAGAAACCAGTTTTTCTTTTCACACTTACAGCTAGTCTTTGCAAATGTTCGAAAATACATCCTTCCTCATTTATGCACTTCAAAAGATGGTGTCTGAAATCCCTTTTGGCATTGTGTATTTTCGCTGCTGAAATTGAATTCATCGCCAATCTGATTTTATTTTTCATGTTTTCAATATTCTGCGACCTGTTCTGGTAAAATATGCCTTTGACCCTCCCCCATAGACAATAATCCATTTCTGTCAGATCGGGGTGACCTGGTTGGCCACTCAATGTGTAAACTACGACAGACACGGCTTTGGAGAAAGATTTCTCTTATTGACGATTGAAAAGTGGGACTCTTCATTTAGGGAACGGTTAAAGACTACCATTTAATGCTTTATCAAACAAATGTGGGCCCATGATTCTTCCCTAGAAGATATGGCAACGTTTTTTCGCATGACATTATGCAGGTTGAAAAATGTATTCTTTTTATAAATTACTAGGTAATTAGTTTAAAATAAATTAATTCAAGAACGTTTTGTAAACATTTTTTGGATTCATTCAAAAATACTATTTACGTTATTTCGTTTTAAGTTGTTTTTTTTTTTTTTTTTTTTTTTTTGTTTTTTTTTTTTATTTTATTTTTTTTTAAATTTACAGAATCCGTTCCTCTTCCCGTAGACTTCTTTCAAGATAATTTGTTGGCTTCAACTTCTATCTCGCATTTTTCAATGAAATGTGTCGTTTCTGAAATAAAGATTTGTCCATTTTAGGTTAAAGAATGCGTCAAATCGAAATATTCACCGATATAAACTCGTTATAGAATTTGATTTTCTACAATTATCCGTAATAAAAAGTATGGTATTCCATTGGAAATTCCCAAGTTATGGTCAATGGAGAAGTATTAGAGAAGTTTCTGAGGTTGAATACTGACTGAAAAGCTTCTTAAGGGGTCACAATTATGACAGCCTTTTATTAATACAATTCGAGATTTTAAGAGGGCTGGCAACTTGGGATATATATATGGTTGTTTATACATATATATTTCTAACTCTATATATAAGCGTTTTATTTAAACCAAAAGATTAAGAGCGTTATCGGATGATATCGGACCTGGGGGGGAGTGGGGAGGAGTTATGTAGAGTGGGTGAAATAGAAAATTCGAAATATCTTCGATATTATGAGGCAGATCGAAAAATTGTAAATAACTATTTTCTTAGAAAATTTAGGTTTCTATAAATGATGCTCTGTACACGTTTTCTCTCACGTTGTCTTCAAAATTAAGGAAGATATTTGCATTTTTTTTCAGCCTTCAACATATCCTTTTTTAGTCAACGCACGTTCACAATACATCAAGAAACGTGTTATTCCATGCTTAAAAACCAAATATTGTTTTCAAACGACCTTATTATGAGTCATTCATGCAAATACGATGTGTGATGACGTCATCAACAGTTTCAAATGACACTAAATATATTATCCGTTAATGGCTGAAATCCGATCAGGAGGGTTTAAATTTGAAAATTCAAAATACCCCTTTAGTTATGAGTCGGGTTGCAAAAGGTCACTCAACGAATCTTGTTAAATTATTGATGCTCTACTATTGTTGTTCTATACATGATTTGTAACTCAATTATTAAGCGAGTTATTCATACTTTTTCTTTACAGCCTTCAGTAAACCCCTACTTCTATTCGTCAGAAGCGTGACGGATTTTATTAGTTTTCTTTGTATTTTGCCGTAGTCTAATTGTTTACCTGTTACTGTCTTTCGAAATGGTGTCAGGTCCCCCACAATTTGTGTACCATGTTTTTTTATTCCCCTTCTTTAAATTCTCACTTACTGCATATAAGTGGGGCCATACTGGAGGATAGATTAAAGTTGTAGTCAACATACTCATACTGGCTAATTAGTCAGCTTATACTACAGGGTACTGAGAAATGGCTATCTAACAATCTGGTTTCATGCCATTGGTGGCGAGAATGGAATTTATTGTGGGGTGGTTTGACTCACAAAGGGAGTGCACGGCCTTCCCCCCACCGATAAGAACGAAAAATTGTTAGTGTTTAGTACCTGATGAAAAATCAATTCTGTTAATGCGAGAGAACGCACTTCTCAAGCATTTGTCTAAAAAAAATTGTTAAAGTTTTCCTTAATGTCTTGAGTTGTTCCCAAGGTATCTATTTCAAGGAGTCCCCCGTGGCCCAAGGGATAGCGCTTTCATTTTGTAATCGGAAATCTCGAGATCGAAACTCGCCGAATTTTTTTAAATTTTTTGCTTCTAGGTCGTTTATTTCATATTGATAAGTAAATAAAAAGTTTTTTATTTTAATTTTTAGCGTGATCCATACACTTAAAGAAAATTCGAATGCTTTCGGTCAAAAATGTAATTGGTATAAGTAAATATTTAAGATTATACAATATATATATATATATATATTATTAATTGAAAACGTAAGTATATAACAATTATCAACAATAACGCAGGTATTTTATTAATATTTTTAAACGGTTTTATCTATCTTTACCAATTTATTTGATATTATTTTATTTTACAATAAATAAAGATATATAAATTTTCTAGCTCTAGACATAAAAATATTCTTTAACAGTTTTCTACTTTAGAGCTATATTTTCATTATGCTTGGCATAGGATCACTGACGTATATTTCTATCATCAAGTTAAATATTTTATCAGGTGTCACCAAAGCTGCTCGTACTTGATCGAACAGAATTCCAAAATACCATGTGTTATTAAAATACATTCTACTCTTCAACACCGTTGTCATCCGCAATAAATTGGTACCTTGATTATAGAAATATCATATTTTCAATTAATAATATATTCCTTGTATAATATTAAATATTTACTTCTACCAATTCAATTTATGGAACACGCTAATAATTAAAAAAAACTTTTTATTTATTTATTAATATTAAATAAACGACCTAGAAGCAAAAAAAAAACCCAGAAAAAAATAGTCGCTTCCGGCGAGTTTCGATCTCGAGATTTCCGATTACTAAAAGAAAAGGCTATCCCTGAGCCACGGGGGACTCCTTGGAATATATACCTTGGGAACAACTCAAGACATTGAGGCAAACTTTAACAATTTTTTTTTAGACGAACTCTTGAGAAGTGCGCTCTCCCGCTTTAACAGAATTGGTTTTTCATCAGGTACTAAACACTAAACAATTTTCGTTCAAATCAGGGGGGGGGGAAGGCCGTGCACTCCCATTGTCAGAAGGCAACGGAAACCACTGCATGTCCTAGTGATAATCCTCTTATTCCCTTGTTCCGTGAAAATCAGGTTTATCTGTTCACGAGATCAGTTACCAGGTGTAGCCTGTAGATACAATAACGTTTAAAAAAAATATTTTTTTTTTAATAGAAAATAATGCAGAAGTCAAAAAGCACCTTTGAAGAATTTTTAAATAACAATACCAATGAAAAATCACAGTCCAAAAAGTTAATTCTTTAAAAAGTATTCAATTAATAAATTTGCCATTTCAGAGCAGGACTAATAATAAACATTTCCAGTGAATTAAGAATGTGTATTATATATTAAGAGTGGCATTAAGATTATTAACGACATTAATTTATTAAATTTTATATAATTATATGCATGAAACTAATTGATGTAATATTAGTATTTTATAGAAAACAAAAATATTTGACGTATCCTATTATGTTATGCTACTTAAATGGAAATGAATAAAAATAAAATAAAAATACAGGAGGCCTGATTCAATAAACTAAGTCATTGACAATTTATTTAAGGAAAGTCACAGAATCTATAAATAATACTTAAACGAAAATTTCTGAAGTTTAAATATACCTTAGAAGTTATATGGCTGCAGAGTATGGTTTTAAACCCAAGGCAAATATTACTGTAAAAGGATAAATATAAAATACATTTCAAAATAAAGCCACATGAGCTGAATTAAAAATAACTTCACATCTATTATTTCTTCGGGATAAGCAAATAAACAATAACTCAATTAACTAATCTATATAAAACAAAAAATGCACATATTGCTTTAACATAATTTATTATTAGTGAAATATTTAAATGCACACTGCATTTCCTAATCAAAACGCCACTAGCAACTAGATAGAATATCTATAAATTGAAATGGAATTTACCGTTCGAAACACTATTTTTGGGGTTAGTGGCAATATTACTAACGACAATTTATTTTCAATGTTGCAATGAATTACTTAATTATACCTACTAAGTGAGCAGTAATAAGCATCATTTTAACAGGAAGTTTAGAATCGTTATTGTTGAAACTTATCAACAATACAAGTTGTTATATATAACACAAGTTTCCAGAGTAACAATATAATAATGCAACTCTAATAGAAATGAAATGAAAACATTTCATTCCTTATCAGTGCTGCGATCTGTAGACTAAGAAACACATTAAAATGGCAACCATATTGGACTTGAGTCGTAGCTCGTTGGTGGGAATCGATGGTTCAAGTTGAATCTCCTTTCCAGCGCTACTTAGTTTTTCTTTTGCTCTACTCCTAGTACAAGTTAACACGTTGTTTTCAGCATGCCGGTGTGTATTTTTATTCCTGCTTCTAAATGCTAGCCCTTTGATTATTAGATTTCTCTATATATTACTTATAGTTCCTGGAATATTAGATCGAGTGTAAATGAGCGACTGTTGTGGTTAGAGGTGTACATGTGGAGCTGGTCACATGTCGCCACTCGACCAATTTGTATTTAGATCCAAGATCTTGTTTGTTTATTAACATTTTTCTTTTGTATTTATTTTAATGTGACAATAATTTAATTTACAATGCCTTGTTCTCATATTATTTGTGTGATGTAGCTCGCTAAAGATTTATTGCACCCATCTCCAATCGAAGAGAAAAGGAAGCACAAGTTAAAGAGGCTCGTTCAACACCCAAATTCATATTTCATGGACGTGAAATGCCCAGGTATGCTAGAAATTTATTTCCTCCACATATTATTTACATTTGTAATTAACCTGTGTTATATACTAAGTCTTGTATCTAAATATTACATAATTTCTTGATATTTTTTCTTAATTTTTAACCGTGCATTTTGTAATCTCATTTTATTCAGTATTATTGTGAAATTCGTTACTGTTCTTCGTGGATGCTGTGAATATAGAATTTATAATTTTTTTTTAGTTTTTATATAATTAATTCGATACAGGCTTTAAAACTCAATTAAATAGTATAGAGTAAGATTGTTTTCTTCTCAAGTAAACAATGGTTTACACACTGAACTCTTTTACGATCTATTTACTCTAGAAACTTTTTAACTGTGTTATGTATAACAACTTCTGTTGTTGATAAGTTTCAACAATAATGATTTTAAACTTTCTGTTAAAATGATGCTTATTACTGTTCACTTTGAGTAATTAAGTAATTCATTGCAGCATTGAAAATAAATTGTCGTTAGATACATTGCGACTAACTCCAAAAATAGTGTTTCGGACGGTAAATGCCATTCCAATTTATAGATATTCTAGTTGCTAGTTGCGTTTTGATTAGGAAATGGAGTTTGCATTTTAATATTTTACTAACAATAAATTATATTAAAGCAATATGTGTGCATTTTTTTGTTTTATATTGATTAGATAATTGAGTTATTGTTTATTAAGCAGGTTCTCTTTATTGTTTATTTGATTATCCCAAAGAAATAATGGAATTTAAATTATTTTTAATTCAGTTAATGTGGCTTTATTTTGGAATGTATTTTATATTTATCCTTTTATAGTAATATTTGGCTTGGGTTTAAAACCATTCTCTGCAGCCATATAACTTCTAAGGCATATTTAAACTTCAGATTTTTTTGTTTAAGTGTTATTTATAGATTCTGAGACTTTCCTCACATAAAAATTGTCAATGACTTAGTTTCTTGAATCAGGCCTTCTCTATTTTGCATTAATTTTATTGAATTATGTTTTACTTTGAACGCATTTTCATTTGATTTAATGATCACCTATAAATTCTTCAAATTTGTCATGTACATATATTTTTATATATGATGGTTGCGTTGGGTATTGTCATTTCTACAAACTCATTATAAGGCCTAAATATTTACCATTGAGCATTATGAGAGTACGAGCATTTGAAGTTTTATGTTTTAATACGACAGATATATTTACAGCCAAAGATTTGAATTTTGTGGTTTTTCCCCTACTCTCTCTCATATCTGATGCCCCATTAGATATAAGTTGTTAAAATCACTTGGGTATTGTAAAATTATAAATATGTCGCTCCTCTATAAATATTCTAGCTCTTTCATTTTGTGTTGTTATTGTGGTTTTGTAAGTGTACCACTTTTATAAGATGCAACATCTCTCATGTTTTGGGTTTAAATAATTTTTCTTTTAAGCTAGCTCGATAGTAAATTTACTAATGAAGAAGTTATTGCCTGTTTAGTTAGTTAATTTATTAAACATTTTGGTACCATTCTGTCTGGGCAAAAATATTTGACCATTTTTGTTTTCTGTGTTTTGATGCAATCATGGTATGAATTTAGTTTTTGTGTCCAAATGCATAATATCAGGTTTAAATAACTCTTCTGAAACTATATATTGGTATACAGGATAATTATTTTTTATTGATTTAAATTTGATTGAAAACAATTAGAATTATGTCTAAGTATTTTTTGTATAATTATAAAAACTTTCCAAAGTGAAATTTTATAAAGTAGTAAACTGAATCTAAATTTTAATATTCATTCAGAATAACTCCTGTAATGGGGTAAATTATAAGAAGGAATATGATCTTAATCCAATCTTAATAGTATTTGATTTTTATGGAGTAATTTGCAGAAAAATATTTTCTTGATCAATAATCTGGAGATATATTTTAACATGGACTTAATGGGTACAAAAATTCCTTTTTATTTATATAAACTTAAGAAAGCAATATGTAAAAAAAAAAAAAAAATCTTCCAATTTTTATTAATATTCCCATAAAAACAAATAATAAGTTGGCACTCAAGAATACTTTTTTAATAATTAATTTAATTATATTTTATTACAGAACACAACGTCTTGCAGCATACTTTAAAAATAATATACATATGAAATGAAAAATAGAATACTTACTTAATTAAAAGATCAAAGACTATAATGACATTATTGAAAAAAGAAAAAAAAAACACAGCAATTTAAAAAAATTAAACATTTATTCCAAAACGGAGAGTGGCATACTATTATGTTAGGCTACCTGCAATCGAATGTGTGGTACCACTTGAACCTTGAATGAAATAGGAGGTGGGGGGCGGGGCTTCAGACTGATCCTCCAGGCTTCTCCCAAATAAGATTAAATAAGAGTGTTCCCCCATAATGTGTATGTATGTATATGTATATATATATTCAGCCATACCAGCTTGGCCACCCAAGCTGTCTTATATGGTATGATGGCAGCGTTGACTGATTGTGTTAATTTAATTATGAAGAATATCTGCCATTAGCTTATAAAATTTCAGGGAATATCCTGAAAGAATTGAAATACTGTTCAATGTTTATAAACATTTTATCAGATTGTTCAGTTCCATTATTTCATGCTTTAGTGACCTTTAGATTTTCATTGACAAAAACTAGCAAATGATACATTAAAAATAATTGTTTTTAAAGTTGTTCTATTTAAATACAATTGCAATCATACATTTGTAGCTTAAAAAGAAAACCACTATTTTAAAACAAAATGATTGTTCACTCTTATGAAAAAGAAAAAAAAACAATTCTAGAATTTTTTTTATGTTATAAACTGTATTTTGGATATTTCATAAATCAATTTAGAAAAAAATAGATTATTACTACTGTCTAGTTTGGTTGATGATAACTCTTCATGATATAAATTCCTATACAGTCCTTCCTTTAACCCTTTTCACACAGAAAATGTATATGGTATGATCTTTGGAAGCCTGCTCTTAGTAAATGTCTTTATCCTGCTAATCATGACAGGTAGAGATTATGTCTGCAGAGTTAATTGTGTTAAAAACTGTTTCTGGTCATCTCTCTCTCTCTCTCTCTCTCTCTCTATATATATATATATATATATATATATATATATCAAGAAATCTTCAGATTTGGATTACATAATTATTATTTTTGATCTTAAATTTGAAAAATGAATATAATATTTTCATTATTCAAAGTTTTTTCCTATAACATTGGGCCAGTTACTGGCTTAACTATTTTTTTAAATGAAAGAAAAAAAAGTTTATTAGTTTACGTTATTTAGCTTTTACTGTGAAACGTCAATTTTATTTTCATATGCACTAAAATGTTCATGAAGTCCCAGACGATTTAGCAGATTTCCTTCGTTATCTGTCTCAGGTAATTTCTTATGATGAATTAAATATTTTATTCATTTTATGATATAAGAAAACCGCGAATAACATTTTATTCATTTGATAGGTGGGGATCTGTTTATCAAACAAAAGCCTTTAAACCAAACAGAGGATAGCTCTGTTGTTGACTTTTTACATGTAACAATGAAGCAACTAGATCATAGACAAATGTCTATTATTTCTTTAGATAGCCACTTTCCAAAATGGACTGCACCAGTAAAGCCAGATAAGGGTGGTAGAAGACGACAGTTGCGGTGTAGAGAATGTTCATCTGTTGGAAAGTGTTCAAAAGTTATAACATACTGTCCTGACTGCCCAGATACTCCTGGATTATGGTTAGAGAATTGCTTCCGGAATTTCCATTGGCACCAACATAAACTTCCTCATTAGGATTGTTTTTTTAATGTTTATTAAATGTATCATTTTTAAATAAAGCAGTCCTTGTTTAATTGTATCAATTGTGTGAAATATTATATTTGTGAGTATTATAAGTATAAGTAAAAAAAAAATTGATTAGCATAAATAAATTATGGAGGTGGCATTTAATAATGGATGGCCATAACAGTTCAGAGCGAGGCTGGGGCTCTAGAATACTAATCCTACAAAAATAAACTCTTAAAACTTAGTTCTATAAAATATTAACATGTACAATATCTTACTGTATGCAATACATGTATGTAGTAAATTGCTGTAATAAAATATTTTTACTGGAACAGAGATACATTCAGTTCTTACAAAAGCATGAATGGAAAAGCTTCCTGGACCACCCAAGAACACATTCAAATAGAATTGTTTGATATCTAATAGAGTGGTAAAAGAATTTTGGTTCTAAAAATGGTAAAGAACTGTTATATTTCTAAGGACAAGTTGTACTGGGTTGGCTCTCCTTCATATTTAAGTCCATTCAACAACTGTTCCATTGGAACAGATTATTATTATTATTCTTGTCCTGAAATATTATTTTGTTCTTTTAAATAGATATTTATATGGGTTTTAACTTTGGTACAGAATTTATTGAAGTATTATAAATGATTACTGTTTATGAGTTATGAAGGTTAATAACCGATTGTAAGTCTTACTTTAATAAAAATGATAATTTGTAATGTAATGGACACTATTTTATTTTTCTTCATGCCCAGATTAACAGTAATTTTTCAGTCTAGTTAGGTTGAACTTCATAGGAACCCAAAAAGACCTCTTACAGTACATGCTAAAATTGTATTTCTTATTCAGGTATTCACAGCATGGCTCAGCTATTTATTTTTATTTTTTTGATTGTTCAATTCTTTGTACTGATTATCTTGAAATTAATTAATTTATCTAGGCTTGCAGACTAGAATCAGAAGTAGGTATAATAAATGCTTTAAATGTTTTGAAGTTTTAAATCTTCTTCATTGAGTGTTTTTATTTAGAGTTAATGTGTAGCTGATAACTGATCAACTTCATTTAATTTGACCAACAAAACAACATGAAATCCAGTAACTCTGGATGTTTCGTGAAATATTTAATTTTATATCATTTAAAAATACTTCTGATTCTTGATAGTAAGTGCAGATTGTTCATCTGAAAAGATCATGCCCTAGACTTCTTTTGTATCCGGATAATTAATATATTTATTTATTTTTTTTACAGGATGCTATAAAATTACAACAGTTTTCTCCCACGCACAGAGTGTCGTTGTTTGTGCGGGTTGCTCCACAATCCTATGCCAACCTACAGGGGGAAGAGCAAGGTTAACAGAAGGTATAATTTTCAAATTTATTTTGATGTGCAATTTATATTTATGTATAATTGAGATGCTCTCAGGAAGCTTGTAGAATGACTAGCAAAATTTTGGTAGAAAACACCAACACTCGTTTAATACAAGAGCATGAATAATCATGACATGGACTTTAGAAGTCTATGAGAACATAATATTGTATAAGATAGTACATACACATATGCATAGAAGTATTATGGGTATTGAGAAGATTGATCTGATATTTACCATATATGATTTAGTTTTATAGTATGCTCGAGTGCCAAGTTTTGTTTAGAGTTCCTAGCAATTTTATTGATTTTGATTACTTATACTGAGTTTTTAGTGAACTTTTGAAAGAACATTCTTTGTATATTTAGCACTTTCAAGTTCACAAAATGTTTGCCAACTAGTTATTTATTCTGTTGGATAACTGTTAAATTAAGTAATTCAATACAACTTATCCCTCAGATATGAATAACTTCTTTTTGTAACTTTGTACTTCTTGACATTTATTTTATAGGTTATCTTGAATAATTGCATTCAGACCTCTGGTGTCTCACTTAGTTCAGATAATCACTGTTTTACTCGAACTTTCGCTTATTTCATAGCAAGTTATTTATTTTTTATGTTTTCATTCTTTTAACAATAATCACAGAGAGAAGCATCTCTCTAAGGTCAACAATTTGTATGCAAGTTTCTAGTATTCCTATAATAATAATTTAATACTAAAATCTGTTTGCTCTGATTATCTTCTTTTTTTTACATTTTTTTTTTGTTGTTACTTTTATCATTTCTTAAGCAACACTGAAACATTCTTAGCTGATACATGGCCTGAGTAACATATTTGAATGTTTTATTTTTATTATTGGAGATTTTTTATATACAACTGTAATTTCTTCTTTTGGATTTACTTCTTATCCATTATTTATTACACTTTCAATATTTTGGGTGCTATAACATTATTTAGTAGTAGTACATAAATTGTGTCCAATTTTTACCAGTCTCTTAACATTTTTTTATTTTTTTGGAATTGAACTTTCTCCTAACTTGGAATGAAATCAGCTCAGATATATTATATTAAACTGGCACTTTAATATACTTGATACTGAAATTGAGTCTTAATGAAGGAAACAAGAAAAATATTGATTGTAAATATGGAATGTTTGTATTCTTAATTTATAGAAGAATACTCATTAAGTAATAATGAAGAAGGGTTGCTAGTACGGTCTCCCCCGGCCTCCTTCCGCACTCATTCATTCTCGGATTGAGACCACAAAGGGGGTTTGCCACACAACTTTTGCAGAAGTCCAATTGATGCTGTCTGCAGTTTTGTGGAGCATCTTACCACTAGGATATGCTCATCCCTAATTGATAATAGTTAGAATGATATAATATTGAAACTATCTTGTTGAAAAATTATTATAATGACTTCAACAATACCTGCCATTTGTTTGGCCATTTTGGAATGTACAATTTTTCTATTCATGAGAATTTCTTCTTACTTTTTAAATAACTGTAGTATAAATAGGTAAATTGTTTTGTATCAATGGTTAGGATTTGACCAAAAATACATTTTTAACAAAGTCTTTATTTTGTTATGTTTTGTGCTTATTTTCAAGACCTTATATTGGTAGTGAAAATAATATTGTTAGAAGATATTAATGATTACTAATACAAATGAAATGTTAATTGCAAAATTAAAATAATAAAAAAAATCAGTTTAGTACAAATAATAGTTAACAATATGTAACATAATGGAATTGCAGTTAGATATATTAATACATGAAGACCTAGGGACTTTATGAATCTAGGAAAACACCATTATGAATGAACATACATTTGTCTTTGGTAGATTTTTGTTTCCCCTCAGCAGAAACCAATTTAAAGATGTAATATAAGATCCATCCAATTTTGTTTTGTTTTTAATTTTCAGTCTGTTATGGCTATAAGTTTATCGTCTTTTTGATATTAATTTTGTCATGTAAACTCAAAGTTTCTTTTAATTTTGAACCGGATTTTCTTAATATATTCTATGATATTCTTTGGCAGACATAGCTAATGATGTTTGAGAGAATTTAATAGTACACGAAACAAATAATAGATAAGTAAACAAAAAGAAGGATTCTAGGAAACAAAATGACCTGTCTAGAAGTAAGAATGCCTAACATTGTCTACCTACACTAACGCTAAAAAAATATACTAGAGGCTAATTAAAATAATCCAATTTGAAATAATAATTAACTAAAACAATTTGACAACAATTAAATAAAAGAGGAGAGTGGGAAGAGAGAAGAAAACTTTTAAGCTAAGAGGAGTTGAAATGACTGAATCCAAAGGCTAAAGTGAATAGAAGTTTGAAATTGTCAAAGGGAGGTCTTAGTCAGTAGTAAACTTTGAGGATAAACAATTCCACAAAAAAAAAACTCCTAAAAAAAAATAAACCTTTATGCCATCTGTACTCTATAGTTTGAAACTTTAGTTAATAGGCAAATCGATAGATTGAGGTAAAGTTGCATGGTTAAAATTGGGAAATAAAGAGAAAACTCTCTGTCAGTATGTCCATTATTAATGTGATAGGCTGCGTGAGTGGCATCAATATTTGACAACATTGCAGTGAAAAGTTGCAGTGGAATACAACAGTTTCCAAGTTGCATTGCACTGTACCATTTCTGGGTATCCAACTTGGTTGCATTCTTTTCTCATAATTTACCACAGATCTACCTCTCATAATGGTACAAAGGTTTAATATGGAATTCACTATAATTGATGTAATGGATTTTCTACAAATCATTATCATTTGTTACTTACGAGACCCTCTTGAAATAGAGAACACTCTTCAGTACATAAGATACTGGCCTCTTGCTATTATGACTTTATCAATACTCCACAGTGCAACTTCCTGTTTGGTTCCATAGAATGTTTTCTTGAATATATAATTTCCTATATTATATAAGGATGTGCCATATGTTTTTTCCTTCCAGTGTGAATTTCTCCACAGGGTAGCCATTGTTATGTTGTCTCTTATGGATATATTGAAACATGTTATTTACTAAACGTGTTAAAAATGGATTTAGAAAATATCCTTATTTTGGCACTTACCTCGTATGCTGTAAAAGAAAATAAAAGATGTATTTAAAATTATTTTGATTTTCTTGGATTGTCTGATGGATGCCTTGGAAACATTCATCTGGATGAGAATTAGCTGGAAAATCCAACTTATCAACTTTACAACTCATAGTTTGACCTACAAAACATTTGCCAACCACATGTTTCATGAACTTGGATTGGAAAAATTCTTATAAACCTATTATGAACAACAACAATTTATCTTGGCTAAATCCAATAAATTTTGCTTCCCTTAGAAATAAATTTAACACTTCTGAAATATTGTTGGCAATCCTACAGTTCAGTTTACATAAACTACTTTAATTTTTCCTCCTATCCCAACATTTAACACTTTAACGATGTTCATATATTAAATAAAATCTATGTTCTAGAGGTTTTGAACTTAGGAAATATATTTATGAATGAAAAGAAGATTAGTGGCAGGCATATATTCTTAGGGGGGGGGGGTATTGGCCCTGGGAACATGGTGGGACATATACATCTGCTGGCTTTCCTTACCTACACTTTCTTCAGGGGGTCAATAAGCTTGCTATTTATCCTTTCTTCTACATTCATAAATATATACGCTATGGACAGGAGAACTACTAGAGCATAGATTTTATTTTATTAACCAGCTAGTATATGCAACTTTCAAGTTTTTTAGACTATTTTATAATTAAAGGTAGCATTAAAGGTCAAATTAAGTTTAACTTTATAAAACAACAAACAACTTACAAGGGAAATAATGTTTTGGACCACAGTCCTGAAGTAGACATTTTTTTGGTCCTAGGTGTGTATCGGAACAGATTATATGCCCATTATGGTTCTCATAGCAAAGTATATCTAAACAGCTTAGTCATTAAACTTTTATAATTGATTTTAAATAAATTTGTATTAATTTACTAATTATATATTTTTTTCCAGGTTGTTCCTTCAGGAGAAAACAACACTAATTTTGATGGGGATACTCAATTTTTATTATGTTTAGGCATTAAAACATTTCTTCTAAGTGTTGTGTTGTTTTTTTAATATATACCCTATCAGAATTATTATTATGTATGACAATTTTATGGAAATGAATTTAAAAATGTTCTCCAAAAATGAGCAATAAGGGTGGATTATTTAGCATATGTCACTAAATGTGGCTAAACTTGCGACCAAATAGATCAATTTTTGTTGAGTGCTTCCTATACACACTCCTTTCATGTTCCTAATGTACGGGAGAGCTGACTGTGGGTCAGACTATTTTTTGGTCTTTTTTGGTACAGGCAGCTGATGAGACTTCAAAAGAGACCAAATGAGAGAAAGGCATTCCATTATAGCATGGATAAATTGTTTACAAATCAGCAAAGAATATTTACTTGGACAGAATCTATTATCAGTAAGAGGTATTGATTCATGGAGGAGGTTTAGAAAGGTAGTGGGAGAGGAGGTGTAAGTGTTTATTATTATTGAGTAAAATGAATTTCGTAAATTTAAGTTTCACAATGATTATTATAAACTTTTGGCCTTCTGTCTCCTCTTTCCGCCTTTTAAAACCTGCAATAGAAGGAAATTTAACCCTTTAATGAGAAATGCATTAGACAATGGGAAGACCAACTACGAGTAGGTAGAGAGGAAATATGGAA
Source organism: Riptortus pedestris (assembly GCA_019009955.1). Taxonomy (NCBI): domain Eukaryota; kingdom Metazoa; phylum Arthropoda; class Insecta; order Hemiptera; family Alydidae; genus Riptortus; species Riptortus pedestris. Next base: position 30,547,904 of record CM032233.1, read on the forward strand.
AAATATTTGTCTTAGTGCTTCTGAGGGGTACTGGGGAGGTGGAAAGTGTCGGTCTGCGCCAATAGCAAGTAAATAAATAGTTCTATTTATCACACCTATCTCAAATATTCATTTAAAACAACTGTATCAATGAACATATCATGTCCCGTTTAAATTTCAAATCCTGTTTTCATTGATTTTTTCTTACAGTAGAAATAGACAATAGAATGTGGGATTATGCCATCGGCATAGTATTAGAGCTGGTGGAAAATCTACTTAGTTTTAGCAGAACCTGTGTGGTCGACTTTCATGTTAGTTTTAAATAACTGCATTTTTAATAGTAAATATTTTCTTTCTGCAGTTGAAATTAAAGAAATGTTCTGCTACATGATTAAAAAATCTGGAGTGGAAAATGTTTTGATGCACTTCATTTAAAATTATTTAATTTGAAAGTAATATACAATATGTGTATTCCAATATATCTGATCATAAAATGCTGTAGAACATAATTTATGGGTCTTTTCGAGATTAAACAAAAATGGCTATATTGTGTTTGTATCTCTGATAGGTATGAAGAAATTTGCAATTTCAATTTCTTCCCCACCCCTTCTAAACCTCTCATCCCCTTGGTCAATTTTGATCAAAAGGGGAGATGAAAAACTAGATATTTAACAGTCTTATACATGGAATTTGAATATTCTAAGGCTAGTCCTTTTTGAGTTATGCATAATAGTCCTGTACTTCCTCGTTTATTAAAACAATTATGGTGGAGCAATTGGTAGACTTAAATACGGCAGAAGTTAAAATATAAAAGGCTTTCTCAAGATGTAATGTCATTCAAATAACAGAAAAAAAAAGTATTCTTATTAATCCACTTATTGAAAACTTTATATTCAACTGAACTGTTCTACCTTTCACCTCCTACCTCCTGTTTGTCTGCCTGGTTATTTGTTGCCTACTAGAAACCATTAAATTGAGGTTTACAATTACCTAAGCCTAATATTATGGGACGAGGAAAACTGTTGGCTCATAGTTTACTTCTTTGGATTGGTAACTGAGCTGTATCCCAAAAGTTTCCATGAGTTGCTCACCTAATTCAAAGGAATGGGAATGCTACAAATTCTACTAGGATCTGTCATTTGGTTGCTCATTAGTTCTAGTCCATCAAGGTAAAAACTGACCAGTATTTTGATAATAAATAATTTATTATACATACATAATAATTTACAAGTACAATAACTGTACAATAAACACATGAAATAAATGCTGTTTCATTCCAATTGCAATATTATTACATGCCTCTATAAATGTTGAATGAGGATAACTGTTGACATTTCACTTTAAAATACAATAAATGTTCTATTAAAGATGTGTGTGAGGGAGGTTGACTTTGAAAGAAAAAAATGATCGTATTGACCATCACTCCTGTCTCTGACATAGTAAGAGCATTAGCAGGGTTCAAGCCCCCGCTAAAAAAGAATTGCAATATTAATTACAGATGTGTTCCTCCCTTGTAAAACTGCAAATTTCACAAATAACATTACAGCACCACACAAAATTACATTTACACTTTTCTTGGACTTCACGAAGCCTTGTTTGGTAGCCTCTTCCGCAACACAGTAATTTGCAACCATCAAGTCCAGGGCTTTCTCTTCTACAAAGACGTCCGTGGGTTCCTAGTACGCCCAATCTGAAATAAAAATTATAATTATTAGATGTATAATATATTCTATCTAGGTGAGTGAAGCTAGGGCTATGTTATTTTAAGTAACTCAGTGTGTGGGTTTGTGTGTTACCAGCTGGTATTTATTTCCAAATAAATCTACTCAGTTTTGTGATAAGTATTTTTTTTTATTATGGAATGGTTTTTTTTTTCTTTTTTTTTAAATAGAGCAATACAAAAAATAGCCAATAAATGAGGAATGAACTTTATTTATTGATTTCTTAAAACATTCAAAAATTATTCTTAACCTGCATGACTACCAGTGCTCATATATACATACATATATCCTAGGAGGCTTTTGGCAGATGGAGTCACAGTGAATCTGTTATGCAATAGAATAGTTTGTCATTAAAATTTTCTATTCTTCAAATTAATTTTTAAAAATTCATTAGCAATTAATCCAGAAAACTTCAGTGAACGTAAATAATTGCTCAGTACACAAATCAACCCAGTCAAGGAATTCATTGTTAAACTCTAGCTGAGAGATCAAATCAACAATAACATTTCTGAAACATGTGAGTACCAGCAACCCACGTGTATCTTTGTTTCAAAGAGCGAATATGTGAGTACAATGATTAAAAAATGATTGTATATATCAGTGAGGGTTATTATAATTGTTGTATCTATGGGCTCACATGGTGTTTGCTCTCGTTAAATAGAAATCCTGATATCTACAAGACCAAATAAGAGAGTCTCAAGGGAATTTAGTGGTGACCTGAAACATTTATCACTTCGACAAACTCAAGAAGTTCCTAGTTCCCAGATCTAGGCTTAATAATCTGGAGGATAGGCATCCATAATTGGAGAAGGTTTGCCGGTAGCCATGAGGAGCATGGTGGCAGAGAACCACCATAAGTCCTTCAAGGACTGTAGCTCATAGTAAGTAAATACATAGTGAAAAGTATTTACAATTTTTCAGACAAAGTGATTGAAATTCGATGAATTCCATTAGAATAGCATTTTTTCATTATGGAATAGGAATTATAAATAGTTTATTTTAATAATGCTAATGTATGTTACGTGAGATTCACAACACGTTTTGCATTACTTTATAGCAAGGTTCACAGTTATCTTGAATATTATCATCTAATTCATTTTCATGTTGCCAGGGTGCTAGAGAAACTAAGTCAGAGCTCGTAGAAAAATAATGGCTGTCTAATAAAGCCACTGACATTAATATGTTAATCCCTGTACAAAAGACCAAGAGATCATAAAACGAAGTATATTGTTTTCTGTGGTGAAGTAATTTAAGAAATACAGAAGATCTGGTAGCCAGTAGAAGGGTATTGTTCTTTTAATCTCACACTTTAAACAACGTGTTGATAGAGCATGTATGATATTAAAGTAAGTTCATTAGTAATTCGCTTATTTAGAAATTTACTTTCATTTAAATTGTCATAAATTTTAATCTGTGTGCGCACTGGCAATTTTAAATTAAATAAACTGAAGATTATAATTACGTTTCATTCTTTTCACAATAATCTGGCGAATCTTCTAAGTAAACCAATTCAGTTTTGTTTGGAGGTTTTATGTCCTTCTTGGAGACCCTTAATTTTTTTTTCCTCTCACCGTCCTTGTTCTTTCGTCTCTTTTTCTCAACTAATCTGACTGATGACGCTCCTTCAAACCTTGAATTGAGAACATCTCCAATGAGACGAAATGGTGGGAGTTTTCTCCAGCACACCCTCACGCTGCAGGAACCTGACATTCCGTGGCATTTGCACACTTTCTGCATCCTTGATCTTATAACCTGTAATGCACAAAGAAAACAAAAATTTAAAAACCTGAGTAAAATATAAAAAGAACTCATTCACCATAACATCTATATGAATGTAAATTTAAGGCTTTTAAGGAAGTCTGTTGAAATTGTTGTTTCTTAAAAAAAGTGTAAAATGCTTAAATGATTTTTGTTTCTTCTTATTTTTCTATTTCTCTAAATAAAAACTAGTTGCTTCAATTGCCGTAGTTTTCCATTCGAAAATATTTTTTGAAAATGGGCACTATGTGATTGGTTCCATAGTTTATTAAGAAAAGATAAATCTTCAAAGAATTAATTTCAAGGAGTATTCAAGCTGAAAGCTTATTTATCTTAAGAATGTGTCGTCCATTTGGGAACAAAACATGAAACATTTGGTTTTAAGGCTTAAGAAGGTCTTGCTGGAAGAGAGAAAACTTCCGTTTAGTGATTGTAGAAAAATTTAAATTTCCTTCCCAAAATTTTATTTACACTTTAAGACATTCGCATCATCATCGCTATTCACAGCTGCACGACTCACTTGAGGTACAAACTAAAGCGTACCTTACAAAAAATATTTATTTTTAGTTTATATGATGGGTCAGATTATTTTTGTAAGGCTTTATTCCATTTTAAAATTAGGAGTCCTTATAAATTATGAGCTCCTGGTCTTTCACTGACAAATGACCGTCTAAAAATATTCACAGATTACTCCATCGGCGGTGAGTATTGAAAGTACTATTAATTATTAGATTGCTCTTAAAGAATTTTCAGTTTCCACTTAATGTCGTTTGTTAGGTGTTTATGATAGAATGGTAGTGTCCTGGAGCTGTAATAAGCAGTTTCATTAAAGCATATATTAATGCAAGAATGATCGCAGGCGTAGTATCCTTCTCAGCATGGAGGTAACTCTCCTACTTTAAAGCCTAAAGTAAGTCTGTCTTAAATATACATAACGGTCATCATAACAATATTTATCTTGAACAGTGAAAAACATACTTAGAAAGGCATATTTTCATGAGGGAAAACGAAATTTGTTGTAGCCTAGAGTATCGAATATCAGAAACAACCTTAAACCAATATATTTTTATGGTAAATATAGAAAGCAGACTGCTGTGGCAAAGGTGAACGAATGGAAACTGGCACATAGTTCTTACATGAACTTGTATGAAACACAAGTTAGAGCCATGAAAAGAAGCAGGTTCTGAGAATAAATTGGGCTTGAGCCACCCTTGGGAATATCTTTTAGGAGTGATGAATGTATGGGAAACTAGTGGTGAATGTAGAGATTGGTCTTAAATGGTAGCAGTTTAAGGTCCTATATTGAATGCAGTTTCAAACTGTGACATTCAAGTTGGGCTTTTAAGCTGTCGGTCACCAGCCTTGATATACCTTTCTTCACTGATCTTATAGCACCAAATTCGCCAGTATCTCAATGGAATACAGACTTCCATAGGCAGCGATGGGTTACTTTCTTCAGGATTAGTGGGGATGATTGTTGCCAGATAATTGATGTCAAAGTGGAGTTAGAAAACTGGGGTCTAGGATAGGGAGGTGACCTATGTATGGTAAAGTATGCTAATTCGAATATTAAAAAAGTCGACTGTGGATGAAAACGTTTCTCTTAAATCATACGAATGTTATACATAGCATTCCAAATGTCATCCTTGGATAACCAAATCTCCTGGTATTTCAAATGATAAACCTATCTCCTTAGAGTGCGAATGTGAAAAACCAATGTTTCCTTTCTTTCCCCCTCTCTCTCCCTCTTTTTTTTGTTTTCCTCACCTTTCTACTCATCTCCAAAGTCTTTTCAGAAACACCTGACATGACATCCTCATCCACCCATTCCCTAATCTCCTTTCATGCATCTGAAAAGAAATACATGACATGTAGAAGATGATTTAGTCTTTCTTTTGAAAACATGACAACCCCGTTGTTACTAGTATAAACCGTGTGCAGATATATTTCAATTGTGGTATTAGAGAGTTTCTATTGCTAGGAACCGAGCTGAATAGGATTAAAAATGGATTGGGCCAGACCTAGAATGGTTTGTTAAGTTATTATGTTTAGAGATGAACATAACCAATAAATTAATGAAAACATTTATATTTATAAAAATAAAAAAAACAACATAAACATATGCTAACGTACATCATAACCTTTGGTAGTGTAATAACCTCACCCAGAATGATATCGTTTTTAACAATAAAATGTAACTCACTCCATTAGGTCCTGGCTGTGGTTAAGCGTCCCGCGGCCACTGTAACTATTTCACTCCTGTTCATAATGTTTATTAAAGCGGGCACAGTGTTTTTTAAATGTTTTAAGGACGAGGCACTCGCGACATGCACATAGTTTTAATGGTAACCAAGCACTGTAGATTATATTTATTGAATATATGTTTGCACTCTTCATAAGTGTAATTAAACATATGTTTAATAACCGCTACAGGTTCAATGCCTATTTATACTTTTGATAGATGTAGTAATATGCAAACATTTACTTCTGACAAAAGCTGTTACACATAGATGGTAGTCTTCAGATCTAGGTGATTATGATAATTTTTTAAACTAGTCATAGAGATCTAAGCTTGGCGGAGGAGTATTTGCCTTTCGTAGAGTAACTGAAATATGACATTTTACTTATTTATGCGATTTGAGGATAAAAATATTTTGGATGAAAAGTTATAGCAGGCTTAATACACACGCAAATTCTAGATATTTAAACCTTTCAAGTAAGACTAAGGTTGAGTTCTTTAATGGGTGAATTTGGACTAGAAGTAGGGATTTAGAGGAAGAAGTGACAGTGGAGAGAATTTGTTGTAAGGACGAAACTGAGGTTCGTGTCTCATACCTTCGGGGTTACTACTGACTTATGACACATTGTTTAACCTTGCTCAGCAGACGGCGATCCTAGATAGTCCGTGACGTAGGGGTTGCGTAAACTAAGCAGTTTTCCAACGTGAAGTTCTACAATAGATAAATCTCATTATTGGTGACGTCGTGAATATTAAGGGAATAAATGCAAATGGTATTGAGAAATCTTTCAGTCAATTTTGATAACCTCCCAACGGAAAGCGTGTGAATTGTAAACAAACAGGTTAGCCATCCTCTCAGGGCTGGACAGATACATAGAAATATTCTTCACCAAAAAAAAAATTACTGAAATAAATCTGTATATATCATATTAATTTTATTGAAAACTATTTATTATATATAGTACTGTAATTTATAATGAATCAGAATAATATTTATCTCAATCACTCAAATTTTAGTAATCCAAAAACTTAAGACGGGGGGGGGGATCAACAGAGCATATTTGCATGTATCTCGTATAATAAATGTCTCTTGAAAACAATATATGGTAATTAAGCTTCAAATAAAGTGGCCCGAGATCTGATGAATATTATAACATCGAAGATCGTGATATTGTTTCCACACCTTGCAGCCTCGACGAAAGTGATCCAAGCATGCAAAGTAGGAAACTTCCTTCCAATAGAGAGGCATCCCAGGAACAACATTTTGTGGTTCCTGAAAAAAAGAAACCAAGTCCAGCGCGGTAGACAAATTATTGGTGATTGAAGAACAAAAACTGAAAGCACACCAGAAAAAATATTCATCTTGTACCAACTAAGACGCCGACTTTCATTTCCTCATGAGTTTGTTGCCATATTTAAGGAAAATACCCAAACAAACGAACCAAACTGCAAAACGTGTTTTGCTAGGAGGTACTACAAGATAGAGTTCACAATACAGTTTCAACGGATTCTGCAACATCTTCTCGTGTTGGCTATCTGATGAATGAAGACCGGTCAATACAGCTTCAACACCTATTTCTCACCACGAGGACCTTGCGTCTTACTTTTCAAGTTCCATCCCTGAATAAATATTCTTTAAATAATTTTTTCAACAGAGTTAAATTTAATCATTTGTCTATTTACCGTTTTATACTTTTTTCAAACTTTGTTTCCTGGGTGTTTTAACTATAATTAAATGTTAAATGTAAATAACTACATACATTTAAAGTTTTTCTTACCTCAGTGTTATAGCGAGTCTTTCTTCTCCTGAAACTCAGAGTAATTTGATATATTCTCCTCAATTCCCTGGAGTATATATTCGTAGGTTTCAGGAGTCATCCTGAAGTACTCGAAAAACTTTTGAGAATTGGTACACAGATCTTTAAACAACATTCGGTGCTCTCCTTTTTCCTTTCTTGTAGCAAATAGTTCATTTACTTGTGTAGTTTTGCCAACTCCAATCAATAACAACATATGCAATGGGCTATCCATGAAATAAAAATCGTCACTACTGTCGTCCATTATGACCGGGACGCGGAGACGTACTCAGAATTCGCAAACAGTAGTAACCACCACGTTCACTGAAGAACTGTTCTGACGTGTTCGGACTACTACGATATAGTCAGAATTGGCATCCAGTGTAACTGTAAGCTCAGGCCCCACATTCCTTATGCAGGTAGAAATACTGCATCATTTGGCTGCTGCTATGAAAGAAACCACTGATAGAGTGTGCCGGAAATAAGCATGGATATTGAATGACCAAGACCGTAATGTTCGCTGAACCAGATAGATCTATAACCTTTGAAATTCTTTAATACATTTCACCATCTAATTCAGATTTTCGAAAGAATGAAGTCGTATTGATATATATATTATTTATCAAAAGTTCTATGTACTCTCGATTGCCGTATTTATGTACAATATAAAACACACATTAAGTTATGATTATCGAAGGTTTCTGGCACTGGCCATGTCATGGCCTATCCGATACAAATTATTAAACTTGTCTTGTCCGATCCCGGTGACGGACTGACCGTACCCATTTAGTTCAACACAGATTTATATTTTTTAGCTTTTTCTTCCCCCAGGATTAATAACATGTGTTTTTCTTGAGATTATACTCGCTTTCACTAAGATTAGTAGAGAACCAATTCCTAAGTCGGTATTTAAAGTTTTATGTAAAATTGAAGGTCAAGTTAATGAACTTGTTGTTAGATTCGAACAATGAGAAGCCGTGTCGAAAAATATATAAATTCTGTTTAGGTGAAAATGTTGAATTATCTAACTCAAAGATTAACAGTTATTTCTATTTTACAGTTTTCTCCCTTAAGTTAACCACTCCTACTCATTTCACGTTAATTCCTACTAAGCTGCTCTCTAAACACACTCTTCTCTTGGTATGATTTCAGTCAGTAACGAACTTGATCTTTATTTTTGCACGAAACGTTTAAATTCGAGTTTGTTAACACCCAAATATATTATGCCGGTCAGCTTTAGGGTGAATTCAAATGAGAAGTCCAGCATTCTTTTCTGAATAAAGATACAGTTTCGTTTTCTTCAAATGCGAATATTTAAAAGAATAAGAGAGAAACAGAAAATATTCAGACAGAAAAAAAAAGATATTTTTTTTTACTCATAGAAGTTAAATTCGCATTTTAAAAAATGAAGATTTTTTAGCGTGTTAAGAAATTATAAAACATTTAAAATAAAGCAAAACTAATGGAGATTGTACAAAATTATTACTATTTTATTACCTTCAAATTATCAACATGTTTCTTTTTACGAAAAACTATTTAGGTAAAAAAATGAGACGTTTCGTTTTAAAGCTGAATCATTCATTTTAAACCACGATAGTTTTTCTGAGCTGCGGTTATTAGAACTAAATATGAAGCGGGTTGAAGAGAGTGGTATTTTTTTCATATTTTTATTTTTAAAGTTATTAAAACTGAAGTTTCATTTTTTTAAAGCCACAGTAGCATTTTGGGAATTGTTTTACTTGTTCTTTCGAATGCTGTTGGATTTTTGGTATCGAGCAATACAACGTTTTAGCTCTTGATGTTTGACTTGGGTGTGTAGTAGCATGTGGAGGGGTGTGTATATTTACAAATTTGAACGAACCTAATTTACGTCATCTTCTAGGTAGTGTTGATGTGCATTTGGAGGCATTTTTCGAATTCCTCTTTCCTTTGAAAGTTGTGTTGTTATTTTGATTAATAAATATCTGTGGAGAGTATCAAGACTAGTCTTCTTGTTTTCCTGACCAGTTAATTCCTTCAAAGCTAGCCGGATTTGGACTTCATCTTGGATTTTCGTTCCATTTGATTATTTTTGCACCAATAAAGTTTGTCCCATTATCACAACGGCCTCCCTAGTGAGGACAGTCGCAACGAACGTAGGAAACGAGCACTTCAGAAATGGATAGCACCTAAAGAGGTAGTATGTAAACCACGAAATATGTAGGGTAGTATGAATAAAGTTTGAGCGAGAAAATGTTTTTTATTGGTGGCCCTTGCCATAAAACTATGAAGGCATTATCACTATGCATTTCCTGTGCTGATCATCTCAGAGGTACAGGCCTCCTTTTTGTACATCTGAGTAGGATCGAAGGACATTTGAAGAAACTTTTTGTAAACCGCATGATGATTGCAACCTTAATTTAGATAATTTATCATTATCAAAATCTACTAAAAAGTGCTAAAAGGCGAAGTATTGAGTGCAAGGGTAATCCTGAAGAAGGTTTTGTTGAACTAGCATTTCACAAAGGTCCGGCATCTATAGGCTTCTTTTATGGAAAATTGTATTCTTATTTTAAAAAGAAGTAAGGGACTGAAGATTTGGCAATTTGACAAACGTTTTCTAATGAAGTTGGTGCATTTTTGTAATCAACTAAGAATGGGATGTTCGAAACAATTTTATTTGAGTTATCAAAGGACGGAATGGATACGAAGACGTCGGGGAACCTGATGTAATCTATCCTAAGGTTATGTAAGACACAAAATTAGGACCGTGTGAATATTTTCATAAATTCATCAAAAGTATATTCCTTTACAGAATTGGTATTTAATAGGATATTACTCTTTTTATATTTCATTTGTCGACAGATTAATATAAAAGTAAAATATGACGAGTACTTTGGCATTGTTTTCGCTTAAATTACACATGATTTGCACCTGTGTCAAAAATACTATCTTTATTTGCAATTACTTTATGTAAAATGTATTAGGTTTCTACTTTTGATAGGGTTCACATAAACACAAATCTAACTTATTTATAAAGTAATCGGAAAAGTATTATAATGCATTCAGAGTAAAAGTTCCACTCTGAAAGAGAGGAAGGCAAATTTTATATTGAACTTCTGAATATGAAGTACAATGAAGACGAAGAAGGTGTTTTATTTACGTGACCCCTGTCACTTAATAGGAAAAAGTAGCTCACTACTTTTGCACAATAGACTTATTGTTTTTAAATAAGCTACAAGAAAATATTTATATCCGTCATTACGGAATTTTAGAACATAAGTATTTTTAAAGAGTACACAATGCGAGATTTAGAACTATGTACTAAGGCGTGATTGTCGTAGACAAAAATGTTTCAAGCCTACAGTAGAAGGTCCACCCAATAAGAAAAGGCAAATAATAGATTGCTGTAAAAGTGGTGATAGAAATGATCCAACCACAAGTTTCATTGCACACTGAGTTTTATGAACCTACGGTTTCTCGTTATTAAGACGTGAATGTATGACATACTGGTGGGCACAACGGCAAACTATACTCCTATTTATAATAAATAAAATCAAAAAATAATAAATAAATAAACAAAATTCCCGGAGAGTCCGCCATAAATTTCATACAATACACGTACATTATAACCATTTTTTTGAGATGCGTCTGGGTAAAACTAAAATCTAAGCTGCTTTCAGAGCTGGATAACACCTTCGTGTTAGATCCCTTAATGCTAAGCAGGAAGCATATAGATTATTAGCCGTGTAGAAGATAAGGAAATATATGGAACATCTGCAGGCTAGCATCTGCCCTCAGTTCTTGGCTACAGATGCCGCACTTTATTACAGGGAGGGTTGCTCTCGCTCTTCTGATACTCCATGAAGAACCATTTGCAGCAACTGCCACCTAGAGCCGTGTCTGTTGGACAACCTTATTATCAAATTATGGTTCTAACGATGTTTAATTCAGTACTATAGATGAAAAAGGAAAATATCGTATTATGGTTTTACTTTTAGGGAACTAAAAAAAATATATAAAACTCCATAGTAATAACACTTGATGTCAGATGAGAAAATTAACATTAGGAACTTATTAAACACTGTGTTATAATAAAAAAAAAGGCTCCCTTCTAAAATATAAATATTGTATTAATTTTAATAAAAATTTCATTCCGAAAATGTCCTTAATGTTGATCCATTCTCTAGTTTTCAGTGTGAGGCATGAAGGATCAAGTGGATTGGCAAATTCATGCTTAGACAAATGTAATTTGTCTTCCAGATTTTGAAATATACCTAGCTATCCATGGAAATATAACGACTGCATGTTCTTAGCATTAAGTGTAATTAAATAATATTATTCAATTTCAATTCCAGTGAAATAAGAGTACAAAGTCCAAGATTCATAAAAAAAATTAATTCTAAAAACAATATGTTATATTAATTTTGTTCGTAAAAACAAAATTAACGAAGATATTAACTAATGCCAAAAATAAACATCTTCTTGATACAAGAAATTAAAATAAGGTATTCTTATGTAAAACCAATGAAGTTTTATTTGGTTTACTTAACTTGGGGATCTAAATTTTTAAAATAAAAAAAATCTTTTTAATAGTGGGAAAACAATTTACTCATAAAATGCTTTTTGGTAAAACTAATAAAAACAAAAACTCTGACGAAAATATGTTTTCACTTCCAAATAAACCTCCACACCTAGTTGGAGAATATGATGCTTATATATCCTATGAGCTTTGGGGTCTGGAATCAAGAATATAAAAGTTAATTGAAATCCCCCCTGCAGGTGTTTTACTTCCTTGTACGAAGTCTAGGAAGTACTGTAATAACAAACAATTTTGGTTTTCAGATTTAAATTGTCCGTTTGGACCCTCCCCGAACCCGTTTGGCCATTTTTCGCGTGACATCTATACTTATGTACTTTGGCGTGAACGTATCTTGCATAACTCAAAAGCAACTAGCTTTAGAATGTTGAAATTTGAACGTCTCTAGTTGTCTAGTTGTGCCCCTTCCTTTCTGATTGAAATTAATTTGATTGGAGTGGGGAGGGGGGCCTAGAGTAGGAGGGTGGAGAAAAATAATTGCTAACTTCTCTGAGCTTACTAAAGATTCAAAAAATATTTGAAAGACCACTTTTTTTTTTATAAAAAAACCTCTATAAATTACATTATATGCCAGTCCTAAATGTAAATTTTCAACATTCTAAGGGTAGTGATTTTTTATTTATTCGAGATGCTTACCTGATAAAACCGTTAAAATCTAAAAACCAAAAACTTTCGCCATTACAAAAATTCATTTATTTAGTACAAGGAACTAATAAAAATAAAGTGAAACGAATGTGGCAACAAAAATTGAAATAAAGATCCGATTAAAATAAATATCATACCTTTGGATCCCAGAATTTTTCTCCAATGTAGAGAACTCCACTGAGTTGTACCTTCTAAATGAATTTTTACTAATATTAGTGGTGGAATCAGAAGAAGGCGCCTGGCATATGCATAGCGACGGTGAGCCGATTAGGCGACCTCAGTAGTGCGATTATCAATCATTAACTCCAATGCATTAATCGATTAGCACGACCATACGAGGAAATTTTCGAAATATAATTTTTAAAGTTATAAAACGATAACAACTTGGTCATACCAAAAATAATATAATAAACTAATAAGTATTTACAAAATAATAAAATAAACCTTACTGGAGACTATCCTTCCTGCCCACTTAGAAAGTTTCTAACTTGTGAACAAAATAAGCAAACAAATGCTACACTTTTTATGGCGGATTCTTGTAGAAAAATCAAATTCTAAAACAAGTTTATATCGGAGAATTTTCAGATTTGACGCAACCTCTAGCCGTAAAATGCACAAATCATTATTTCAGAAAAAGAAGAACTTTTATTGAAAAAATGATAAAAAATATTTAAAACGAAATAACACAAAATTATTCTTGAATCAATCCAAAAAGTGTTTACTTCAAAAAACACTAACAACAAAAACGTACTTAGAATTAATTTATTTCAAACTAATTACGTCGTAATTATTTGTAGAAGGAATACATTTTTCCAACTGCATAGTTTCACGTAAAAAAACAGAAACCAGTTTTTTCTTTGCACTACAATACTTACAGCCAATATTTAAAAATGTTCGAAAATACGTCCTTCCTCATTTATGCACTTCAAAAGAAGGTATCTGAAATCCCTTTCGGCACTGTGTAGTTCTGCTACTGAACTTGAATTTATCGCCAATCTGATTTTATTTTTCATTTCGTCTAATTTTCATATAATCTCGTTTTAGAATTTGATTTCCTACAAGAATCCGTCATAAGAAGTATGGCATTCCAATGGAAATTCCAAAGTTATCGTCGCTGGACAAGTACTGGAGTAGGTTATGAGGTTGAATATGAACTGAAACTATTCTTCAGGAGTCCCAATTATGGCACACCAAGTGTTAGCCTTGTATTAAAAAAGTCCGTCACGCAGGGGCTGCGTAAGCTAAGCAGATTTCCCAAGTGAAGTTATACAATAGAGAAATCTCCATACGAGAGCTGAGCAGTTACGGAAACGGCCAAACTAGCTTTTGGCGGGAAACTCACTCGTGCGATATCCGCCCACATGTAATAAAAATGCAAATATTTCGGTTAATATTCAAGAAAGAAAATAAATGTATAGAACAATATTTATAGTAAATTTAATTTGCAATAAGATTGGTTCTATACAATGTTTTTTTCCGACTTATGGTAACAGAGATATTTTGAATTTTTGAAAATCCCCTCCTCTAAACCCCCCCTCCCACTGGTCTGATTTCAGCCATTAACGAACTTGATCTGTCTTTTATGCATATAACGTAAATATCTAGTTTGGTAACGATAAAACAAAAATTGCGACCGCTAGATCGTTAACAGACAAGTACACACACACACACGCACACACACACACACACACACACACACACACACACACACACAAACATATATATATATATATATATATATATATATATATATATATATATATATAATTTTGAACGGACCTCATTTTCGTCATCTCCTGGGTAGGATCGATGGACATTTGATGAAATTTTTCGAAAATCGCGTCATGAGTACGACCCCAATAGCTGATTTCCCTTAGGGGAAATCTGCTAACAATTGGAGATTTTAAAGGGGGGTGGGTGGCCAGGGAACTTGGGACACCCTGTATATCCGTGTGTTCAAAGAGAACACCTGTTTTTTTTTCATAGATTTTATACTTGCTTCCCTCCCTTTCATGGAGTTTATTCGTTTCTGGAGACAAGGCAATTATTTTTGCATCAGCCAATTTTGTGCCATTATCACTGTCCATTTCGTCTGCTGGTCATCTTCATTGTACACCATCTCATTTCAGTACATTTAGGTATGGTCCATGGACATTCGAAGAAATGTTTCGAAAATCGCGTTATGAGTACTAGCTCATTAGCTAAACCATGAAATTTTCCAAAATACAGGATCATCACCCTCCCCAGTCAGAATAGATGTATTTTATATATTTATTACCGTATTGGCGCTATATTTTGTCCACTTTCACAATCATTGTCATGGGGATGTTTATATAGTTTTAGAAACAAGGCTTTAAAAATTAACATTTAATGGAAATTAGTTATGGATAGATAGTTTTAGCAGTGTACTGACAACCTTCATGGTCAAAATTATTCAAATAGAGGGTTTACTCCTGTGCAAATGTATCCTTGTACATGAGCCTGAGCTGTGGAAGTAGAGGCACAAAAGTTTATACGCCGTAGACTACTATTCAGTTATCATATACGGAGAAAAAAAAACCAATATCCGTATAATTCAGACTATTAAATGATTATTGCTTAGGCATTTCTTCTGTTAATATCTCATTCCAACAGGCGATTGTTGGTATTTATATTGTTTATTTTATAGCTGGTTTGTTTATTGTTGGAATTAATTAGGCCACGACTCGTAGTGTATATAATGAAAGCTGTTTGTATAACAATATTCACGGGAGGTAGAACACATTAGTGGTCGTTAGGATCTGAACAGATAAATAAAAGACACATTTGCCACGTGTCTGATATAATCCAATTTAAATAAAGACATTTATTAGCCCTGTCGTGATCAGCCCTGAAGAGTTCATGCTTGGAGAAAAGAGATATAGTATTTACTTACTAGGTGTGTTGCAACATTGTCTATTTGAAATAAAAATGATTTAGCATATGGGTCATTCCTCATCAATTCAACCACACCATGACACCCATCATTTCAGATTTTGTTGAAACTTATTTTGGGTGTTCCATTCATTGATTTGAGAACCCATACCAAATATTTTTGATATATCTTTAACGGTTTAGATTTTATGCCTTTTAAAGTTTTGAGATTTTCGTGTTGTTTATCGATAGGGAGTAGTAAAATGAATTTGTTCTGAATTCAAAAATAATTTATAACTATTTTTTGTACATATCAAAGTACATTTTAGACTGATGAATTCTATAACGTAAACGGTATTTCATTTAAAATAAACCTGTGTAATGTAACTATCTTTTTAGTTGCCTTTATTTATCATTTTCTTGTAATTCATATAAACTTGTAAATTTTTATAAATATTTATTTTAATCTTGGAATAAACAATGAAGGAGTCAGATAACCATTCATTTTATTACTTTGGGTGGTAGATCACATGTCTTAGAACCAAAACAAAAAAAGATTTCCATGATTATCCTTTTCCCTTTTGGAGATATTCAATTTTACGTGAAACTATGTATTTGCTTTCAGAAAAACTCAAATTGACACTTTGTAATTTTTTTTCTGGTCACAATTCCATACTTAGTGCCTTTGTTTATTTTGTTATTGTTTTTAGATATATTTATGAACACAAACAAAAAATTTCATCAAAATTGGTTCATAAATAAGATAGTTATAAATTATTTTTGAATTCAGAACAAATTCATTTTACTGTTCCCTATCGATAAACAACACGAAAATCTCAAAACTTTAAGAGGCCATAAAATCCAAACCGTTAAAGATATATCAAAAATATTTGGTATGGTTTCTCAAATCAATGAATAGAACACCCAAAATAAGTTTCAACAAAATCTGAAATGATGGGTGTCAAAATCATGTTTTTGTGGTTGATTTGACATGGAATGACCCATATAGTAAAAACTATATAACCCCCTTTTTTTAACCTCTTACCGAAAATGCCATATTTGTTCACTCAATTTCTTGTTATACTTGAAAATTATGAAGTAGTGGTTCTCTATTTTTAGACTTGCGATACACCTGTTAGCCCTAGTAATGTGCCATGCGTCTTTTTACAAATAGGAAAAACATTCTCAAAAAAAAGTGGAATTCTGAAGTAATAGCTTAATGTTCAAACATCAAACCATTATTTTAGTACTGAAAAGTATATTCTAAAGAGAATGTGTTATTCATATTTTTTCACAAATCCTTTTATAAAAGTGCACAATGTTTCTCAATTCTTCGAGAAGGATGCATAGGTATTTTTTCTCCAGTAATGATGTATTGTTAGCAATGGCTAATTAAAACAGCAAATAATTGGCATAATGAAATTTTTTATAAAGACATTTCGACTAATACTTGATATTTTTCTGTAGAGCAAATAAAAAACATAACGGCTGCAAAGTTGTTGAGAAGAAGAGGCAACTAGCAATGAAAGTATCTTAAACACCTCACCTTATGACCCTGAAATTAAAGAAGAAAATAATGCCTTTGGTAAAACCCACACCGAAGCTCCACTTAATTTTCCCCGACTTGACCCCAGCTTCTAAAGGAATCAAAAATGGAGAGAAAGACTTGACATGCCAATCAATAGACAACCTTTAGCAAAAATAAAATTGAGAAAATGGAGATGAATTTTACAACTCCATTTACTCTGACCAATATATTTTGTCTTTTAACGCTTTAGTGGCTACAGTTCAAGTTGCATGTAATCGAAAATTATAAAGTAGAATTTATATTCGTTTTCGTGTTGCAACCGAGATATTTGCATTTTTATTAAATGTGGGCGGTTAACGAGCGAGTGAGTTTCCCGCCAAAAGCTAGTTGGTCCGTTTTCGTAACTGTTGGGCTGTCATGAAATTTGTTATTGTAAAACTTCACACTGGGAAATCTGCTTAGTTTACGCAGCCCCTGCGTGACGGACTTTTTATGTTTTTTAGGTTGTTTCCACCCCTCCCTCTCTTTACACATTGGATCATATAAAATTATTATATTAGTAAATGTCTCACTTCTGGCTAAAATTTGAAGTTTTATCAAGGTAGGGCACTTACTATGAAATATAATATAATGTGGAATGACATTATAGATGTGCCATTTCGGTACGGGGAAAATCTTCTTAGCCTACACACCTGCTGCATTAAAAAAATTCTTTATTTTGATGAAGTTATACCATTTTGAATCTCATATAGGCAACAATAACTCAAATACGAACTTGAAAAATTAACCCTTTGATTTAGTAAAAAACGTTTCAAAGGGAAAATATGTAAATGAAAAAATAAATAAAATGGCTGGAATGTTTAGGTAATCTGCATCTGCTAGCCCTCGGTCTCCAGCAGCCCTGTTTCTCAGGCATTCCTGGTTGCTTCTTCCTATGTTTATTTATCTTCTTGACTTCCTGTCCGTGTAATGACTACGATTCAAAGATCCACTCTTAACTTCATTTCTAGTCTTCTTTCAAGTTCATATTATTGGGGTGTCTTCTGATTTCCATTATATTTATTTCTCGAAACTTACTGTTAGGGGTCGGCTATAGTATCTATCAATACATCTAAAGCTATCTAGCTATTGTCAGTCATATCAACGAATACCTATTTGCCTTTGATATTAAATATTATCAAGACCCTTGATAATATTTAAAATCTACAAGTTTTTTTATCTAATTTTAATCAAAATAATATTCAAATTATAATGGTTTGATTATAATATACCGAATCAATTTTGATATTGTATTCATTAAATTATATAGTCTATTTCTATTGACTTTTATAAAACTATAAATAATTGAAGCAGTTAACATTTTCTTTCAAAGAAAATTAGTAGTAAAAGAAATGAGGTAAATGAAAAAGAAGCCGAATATGATTTTACAATGGCCAATTTGGACAAAAAATGATAAATTATGTCATAAAAAAGTAAAACGTCCGTTACGCAGGGGCTGCGTAAACTAAGCAGATTTCCCACGTGAAGTTTTACAATAGAGAAATTTCACGAGAGTCGATCAGTTAAGGAAACGGCCGAACTAGCTTTTAGCGGGAAAGTCATCCATACATTAGCCGCCCAGATTTAATAAAAATGCAAATATCTCGGTTAATATTCAAGATAGAGAATAAATGCATATAACATTATTTATAGTAAATTTAATTTGCAATAAGATTGGTTCTATACAATGTTTTGATCCGACGTATAGTAACGGAGATATTTAAAATTTTCGAAAATCCTCCCCTCTAACCCCCCCCTCCCACTTGTCCGATTTCAGCCATTCACGAACTTGATCTTTCTTTTTACATAAAACGACTAAATATCGAGTTTCGTAACGATCAAACAAAAATTGCGACCGCTAGAGTGGTAACAGACAAATATATATATATATATATATATATATATATATATACACAGTTTTGAACGGGCCTCATTTTAGTCATCTACTAGGTAGGATCGATGGACATTTGAAGAAAAATTTCGAAAATTCCGTCATGAGTACAACCTCAATAGCTGATTTCCCCTAAGGGAAATCTGCAAAAAGAAAAATAAAACGAATTATAATATGGAAAAAAGTTTGAAGTTAAGGAGGCAAAAATAACAGCAAACACTTTGATTTAACATTTGATACATTAGCATTTTATTTACTCTCCATTGCGCGAATACCTCAAATAATAATTTATTGGTATATAAACGAAAGGAAAAATCAGAGTTATTTTATTTACAAGGTAAGTATAATGTAATATTACTTACTGAACAATGTTTTTTTTTTTTAAAATGACCTTAAAATTGAAATAATAACAAATAATTGTTAACACTTACTCGCCTTCCAGCTTCATTATTGTGGAGATTCATCAATCCTTCTGGTGTACTTGGATCTTCATTGCAATCAATAAACTCTCTACTGAACTTTTCTCCATAGTGTATGTCCTAAAATCATGTAAAGATTGATTATTATTTGATATTTGTACTTCGCAGTGGTTATTCTAAATTTAAACGTGTTTTTATATACTAACTGTTGTGCTTTTGACTCAAAAACATAAGAAAGGTATACATAGGATATATGTATAGGAACGAACTCTGCTCATAATAGTACATTAATATCGGATAATGTCTCAGATCAAAGAATAAGTCTGTTTGCCCTGAAGAAACATTTACTTTATGTGACCGTTAAATGCATTTTTTTTAAAATTTCTGGATCTAACCATTAATTTTGAACAGAGAAGTGTAAAGCCTACTAGACCCGTTCACTTTAATGGGGACAAATTAAACGTTGGTCGTTTCGGTAGATCATTCAGTAACTGTTTTCAGTGTATATGACCTCAGGGAAGACACGAGGAGGTTAGGAGTCCCCAATTAGAGAATCTTGAACTACAGAATGGTCAAAAATGGTAGTAAAGATCCATGCCTACTAGAGCCTGGGTCTTACTAGAATTTTAGCCACTAGAATTTCCAATATTTATTTATTGTAATTATTGAGAAAACTATGCGTATTTACGCCATTTCGTTTTTTGTTTAACAAACCACTTTCCTTCTAAGTTAACTACGTAATAAGTGTACTTATTTATTGTGCTGCGAGACGTTATTGCTCATCAAAAAAGAACAGATATAAATGAAAATATGGAAACCAGTAACAGAAATAATTAAACAATACTATTAGAACAGGACAAAGTAAGAAAACAAAACACAAGGCGCAGCAAAAGAGACAAAAAAATACAGGAATCAACAAATGAAAGAAAAAAGAAAATGAAATGAATTAAATTCAAAAACAAAAAATATCTTATAAACAAACCAGATAATTAAAAACTTTAATGACTAATAAATTACGAAAACAATGATATATGATCAATTGTTAAAATTAAAACAAAAAACAAATAAATAAAAATTAGTATGTACATAAATTAAATGCTTAGATTAAATTTTTTAATATCTTGAAAATTCACAATCATATGCTCACACTTTCTCTGTCACACGCACACACATGCGCGCGCGCACGCACACAGTCAGAAATTTTAGTTGGAGTTAAAACATGTATTTTAGAAAGAATTATCAATTTTAAAATGAAATACTTTTAAATTTGTAAGTATATGTTAATGTCTTTCAAATGTTGGATTATTATGGGAAAGTGTGGGCTACCTTCAGTAAGTCGTGTAAGTCATGCGGGATCTTAAAATGGTCAAGTCTTTTGCAGTCTATTCGTACGTGTTTTATTGTAAGCGGAAGGATAATGAATTAAATTAAACGAAATAAATTAAATATTAAAGGAAACATTTCATACAATTTAATATTTACCAATTAAATATTAAATAATCCATTTAAGAAAAGTATGGATCCGGAAAAGAAGAGCATTTTGACGAAACATGTGATATTGGGATATGATGCTCTATTTTATTGACGATTAGGAGCATCATATCCCAATCCTATCACCTACCCTAAACGGATGGAAAGAGTGCCAACCATTCAAAAATTCCGTCTTGCAGGAAGCTGCGTAATAAGAAGATTCTATAGGGGCTTAGGTTGGCCTTGTGAGTTTAGGTATTGGCCTTGATCTCGCGTGATAAACCTAGAGTGGCGGGTTCGATTCCCGCCCTGGCCAATAGAAATTTATTTAGTGACGGACTCTTTAAATAAATTCCTTAGTTCCACCCTAGCTAGAAAAGGGTGGTAACCTGTAGATAACCCTTCCCAATTAGCCATAGTATCATAAAGTGGACGTAAATAAAAAAAAAAAAAAAGGATTTTCTAAAATGCCTAGATTCTGGGGAATGTTTGTAAAATCCATGTCATGTTAATGTCTAGGATCCGAAGTCAAACCGAAATAAAACATGCCACTCCTGAGATTGTGGCTCCGCAAAGACAACTAGTAGAATGTAAAATAAACCTCTCAATTATGTAAACAAGTATACAGCGATGCAGGTACGATAGTCCTCTCTACGTACCCCCTACAAAAACCTATTTAAAACTTTTGAAAAAAACAAACAACAAACTGGAATAGAAATAAAACCAATACCTCAACAATAACAACTGCAAAAAATCATAGGATATATTTTAAATTCAAGTTCATTAGTAGTTTTATTAATTAGATGAAATAAGAACCCGAGCTTTCGCCATTGATATCATAATTGATTCAACAAAATTTTTACAGATATATAAAATATTATGTATACTTTAGCATCACTCTTCGGCTTTGGCCAAGTTTTGAACTAATTTGTCAAGTGAGCAACCTCAATAGCTACTTTTTCTAAGGAAACCCCACTGAAAACAATCGTATCTCCTAACCGATAATGAAAAAATGCACAGGTACCAAGTTTTAGTCAATTTCATTTGCAACATGATTGGTTATATAACATTGATGGACTCATAAAACCAAGATATTTCGAATTTTCTATTTAACGTACCTATGAACCCCACTCCCACTCCCCTGAGCGGATTCTGTCCCCCTGAACGTACTCAATCTTTCTATTCAGGATAAAACCATGAATATTGAGTTGGGTTTGAATATTTCAAAATTTGTGGCCGATAGAGAGCGACACACACAATCTATAGTTAGATAAAACGGTTTGAAGATATCAAATTTTAAATTACAGATTGACCTGTTTTGGCACTCATTTATTACAATTCGCGAAGATTTGAAACTTTCATCAGCATATTTTTAATAAAGTTTGGCTAAGTTCAAATAAATACAAATGTTAGGCTAATAAAATTGTTTGTTCCCAGAGGAAAATGCCAAAGGCCAAAACCAAGTATTATTAAAGGATAAGGTATCAATATTAATAGTACTTTACACGGAATAAAAAAATAAGTAGTACTGTACCTCAGAACAGCCACCCCATTTCCACTGCTTCCGAGGCTTCCTCTGCATCACTCTCGAGTCACAGTTGCATTCTGTCAGTACACCTTTCGTACACGCCCTTGTGATTGCATACGCTACGCCAGCTGATGATATACCATAGAGGTATGCCGTCTCTCTGCTTTCTGGCAACATATCAAACCATTTTTGAAGCTTTTCAATTCACACTTAATATCCACATACCATTTATATAAAAAAAGTCCTTACGCAGGGGCTAAGCAGATTTCCCACGTGCTGGAATGTTACACTACTGACCTCATCTCACCACATACTCTCCATTTATATCTAAACAACATGACTCCTAAATTTTTACAAATTGCTCCTATTTTGGGCGATACTTCATTGGTACAAACCTCACATTTGTCCTTACTTTTCATTCATTATAATTTTCTCTACCATGCTTTTATTATGATTTAGAATATGTTTGTTGAGTGTTACTATTGATACATTCTCTATCTTCAAGGAGGAGCAATTTGTAAAAATGTTGGAATTCCGGCATGGAAATATGTCAATAGAATTAAAACCCCTTATTAGCAGGAAAAAATATTGAAAAAAATTGTATTCAAAACAAAATATTTATAAAATTAGATATAAGGACTGCAAAGTAGCTTATGCCGGGGGATCGGAGCAAGTATTAAAAAACGCATAGCCCAGGATATGAAGAGTACAGATAACAAAAATCAATGTCAAACAACGTTGTCTAAACATGCAGTACAAAACAATCCTAACATTAATTTCGAAAATTAAATTTTGGCTAGTGAAAATAACAGATTTGACTGAAAAATAAAATAAAATTAGTGCATAAAAGAAAATAAGGAAGCAATAAATAAGAAAAATAGAATTGAGATATTTAAAAAATATTTATCAAAATAGTTTGTAAGACACGAAGGTTTAGGTTTAAAATTTTTTTTAAAAATAAACATTATTTGTGATTAATAGTTTGTAAATTTCGGGATTATTACAGGCAATTTAATGTTAAATAAAATTAATTTAATATCAAATAGACTAGTCTTAAATGAAGAGAGTGGAATCGCCAGTTGCTGACAGGCCTAGGTAATTATGGTTAATCCTGATTTTTATTATCTGCTGGAGGTGAGGGAGATGAATAAGGTTATTAAGGACACAGTTTGTGGTTTCTCACAATTTATTTTTAAAAACGCTTCGCGCTATCAGGAATTTACATTCCCATCATCAGAGAGATGCTACTGTGCTGTACTCTGCCGATGCACTAACCTTAGTGAAACAGAGGTCAGCCCAGGAGCATCTCTCTAGACACGCCCTACTCTCTGATGATGGAAATGTAAATTCCTGAAAGCTTGACACGATATAATGTTACTTTATAAATATATATCCAGCGTGGTCGAATTGAGGTCATCATTATTAGATTTTAGCAGATTTCCCCTAAGGGAAATCGCTATTGAGGTCGTACTCATGACGCGATTTTCGAAAAATTTCTTCAAATATCCATCGATCCTACCCAGGAGAGGACGAAAATGAGGTCCGTTCAAAATTATATATATATATATATATATATATATATATATATATATATATATATATATATATATATTTGTCTGTTAACGCTCTAGCGGTCGCAATTTTTGTTTGATCGTTACGAAACTCGAAATTTAACCGTTTTATGTAAAAAGACAGATCAAGTTCGTTAATGGCTAAAATCGGACTAGATGGAGGGGGGGGGTTTAGAGGGGAGATTTTTGAAAATTCACAATATCTCCGTTATTATGCATCGGATCGAAAAATTGTATAGAACCAATCTTATTGCAAATTAAATTTACTATAAATACTGTTATATACATTTATTCTCTATCTTGAATATTAACGGAGATATTTGCATTTTTATGAAGTCTGTGGTCGGGTATAGTTCGGATTAGATCGGCCATTTCCGTCGGCTCAGGTGGGAGGGTTCTTCTAACCTTACCTGTCGTTCCTAACCTTACCTTTGTTACTTTGTGAGATTTATGCAAATACTTTCTGTTCATCCGCCCCCCCCCGTCTTTAGTTCTTGGACTACTAAAATTTGAGTTATTAAAATATAAATTATTATTCCAATTCAGAAGCCGCTTCAGTTGGGATTTATTTTAATTAATTCACGGTGGTATTGTGTTACCAGTATGCAGATTTCTCTATTGTAAAACTTCACAAGGGAAATCTGCTTAGTTTACACTGCCCCTGCGTGACGGACTTTTTTAATATTAACATTATTTTTAAAAATGCACGTTTTTTTTACTGTTTTGTTTCCCCTATTACGTACACCAAATACCGCTATAATAAATTATCAACCATTGAAATAATTGTGTTTAAAACTTTCTTCTCAAATAATCAAAGAGCATGACTAGCTATATAATTCATAATCACAGAAAGTATTCTGTCTTACAAACCATTTGTGAATAAAAGTTCCTTTTCCTTGTTGCTGTATAAAGCCCAACGGTGACAGCTGTTTTTAGGTTTTAGGTACATCATAACCGCTATTAAAAACTCTTTTTTAAGTTTCGATTGTAAAATTTATATTCATATTGGTACATAGTGAGTTCAGTAAAGTATATTATATATTAACAAAGCAGAGCTAATAAATACCAGAAATAACTGGGTGCACCACCCCAGCGTTCATCTTTTTAGCAGATTTCCCTTAAGGGAAATCAGCTATTGAGGTCATACTCATGACGCGATTTTCGAAAAAGTTCTTCAAATGTCCATCGATCCTACCCAGGAGATGTCGACACTGAGGTCCGTCCAAAAATATATATATATATATATATATATATATATATATATATATATATATATATATTTGTCTGTTAACACTCTAGCGGTTGCAAATTTTGTTTAATCGTCACCAAACTCGGTATTTAATCGTTTTATGTAAAAAGGAAGATCAAGTTCGTTAACGGCTGAAATCGGACCAGTGGGAGGGTTTTTTTCAAAAATTCGAAATATCTCCGTTATTATGCATCGGATCGAAAACTTTTATAGAACCAATCTTATTGCAAATTAAATTTACTATAAATATTGTTCTATGCATTTATTCTGTATCTTGAATATTAATCGAGATATTTGCATTTGTATTCTGTGTGTTGTCGCCAGGATTCGGCTATGTTCGGACTTTCCGCCGAGAGCTCTGGCGGCCGTTTCCTTAACTATTCGTTCCTCTTGAATAGGTTTAGCGGATTCTTACTAGTACAGTTGTTATTAGACAGATTTCTCTACTGTAAAACTTCACGTGGGAAATCTGCTTAGTTTACGCAGCCCCTGCGTGACGGACTTTTAAATTATTTATTTATGATAATTAAACAAATTCACAATTCCTGAGAATGACACTATATTTGCTAAAAGTATAAGCGTCAAGAAACATGTAAACATAAACCAATATGTGGTCGCCAGGGAAGCGGCAGAACTAACAGGACAAAGGAAGTATCCCCACACCTCCCTAGGCTCAGTGGTGCCAACCTACCACTCATTTAGGATGTCAATCCTGTAATACATTAAACTGTATTAACAAATCTGTTTAAATTATCTTCACAATACTAAAACTGTTTGTTCAAATAATTTTCAAGTTTTAATTAAGTGTAAATTCCTGAAAGCGCTAAGCGTTTTTAAAAATAAATTGTGAGTAACGGCAAAGCTGTGTTCTTAATAACCTAATTATGGTTGAAATTGAATTAGGTTAGCTTACTATAATATCCTAGTTCAACTGATTTCATTAATAAGAACTTATAGATAATGATATTAGGATCCATGACGTTATTAACAATTTAACGTGACAAGATATAATGTTACTTTATAAATATATTTCCAGAGTGGTCAAATTAAGGTCATCATTATTAGATTTTTAATATTAATGTAATTTTTAAAATTGCACGTTTTTTTTTTCTACCGTTTTGTTTCCCTTATTTGTTTCGGCATATAAATGAATAAAACGAAGTCCTAAAAATAAAAAAAAAAATAAAAAAAAAAAACATTTTCTTCGGCATTCATTATTTGTATAATTATCTTAATTAGTTTTATTTTTATTATTATATTTTTTTTAACTAGGAAAGTTTTTTTTCTTTATATGAAATACCGGTTATAATGAATTATCAACCTGTGAAATAACTGTGTTTAAAACTTTCTTCTCAAATAATCAAAGAGCAAGACTAGCTAAAACTGGAATAAGATTTCTCTTGATTTTGCATTATTTGACTGTTTAATGCGTACGTTTGGCTTTTATAGCTACTTGTATTATTGAATAATTTAAACATAAAATGATTTAAAAATTTATATATATGTTAATATACCAAAGTATTTCTGATAAAATAAATCCAGGAAAAAATGGAAAATACATAGTAAAAACTGTATAACATAAAGGTGTTCTGTCTCAATTGTTTTTATTTGTGGCAATAAAGAAGCTGGAAGGCCCTGGGGAGGGAGCATCGATTCTTAAAAAAATGCATTTTTTTTTAGATAAACACACGTGTACGCAAATTATCAGCTTTGCCCACAAAATAAAAATGCATACTATACGTATATATGTATTGAATGTCATGGTATAAAATAACACATTTCTTGGATAAATGATAAATAATAGGAAATAAATTGAGCTTAGTGCGACAGAGTTCAGCTCAGTAGCACTCCTTACGCTCTGACGATGGGAATGTAAATTCCTGAAAGCGCAAAGCGTGTTTAAAAATAAATTGTGAGGAACCACAAAACTGTTTTAAGTATAACCTAATTATGGTTAAATGGAAATAGGTTAGTTTACTATAATATCCTAGTTCAACTGATTTCATTAATAAGAACGTGTCAAAATGATATTGGCTAATTATATTGATGAGGACGACTATATTATACAAATAAATTCTTGTAATGTATTATCAAATAAGGATTTATTTTAAAATAACGTTGATTACTGTGAGTAGAAACAACATTTTAATTAGTTAAAAAGTAGTAAGGAATAATACAATGTACATTCTTCTTTTATACATACAATTAAATTATTTTTTTTTTTCTAAATCTATATAGAAATAACCCCTTGAGGGGTGTGGACACTCGAAACCCGCCGGGGATAAAAAAAATGTTTGTATAAATAAATTATTATTTTTCTCACCTATAATGGCTCAAAAAACTTTGATAAATAATAGACGCTCAATGTATAAATCTACTGTGTGAGTGTTTGTGTGTGTGTGTGTGTGTGGTGGGGTGTGTGTGTGTGTGTGTGTGTGTGTGTGTGTGTATATATATTTAATTTTATATATAACTGACTAAGGTACCGGCTTCGCCCGGGAAATCATTTGAGGCTGAATGATGATGGTTTTTTTTTTTTTGGGGGTGGCTTTACTTTGTACAATATTTTTATATTTTCCCGTCTCAATGCTTAGGATTTACACGGCGTGCTAGGGATATGCTAATAATAAATTTATTAGTTATGTACATAATTCAACAAAATACATATTTTTATATTACCCTTTTCCCGTGCATAGATCTTTTTTTATATATAACAAAATCATACGACAAAAGTGCATAAAACAAAAGTTACTTTAAAGAACAAAACAAACAAATTTTGTTATATGCACGTTTGCCGAAAAATTAAATTGATTAGGAAATATCGCGGTTTTATATTTCACACCTCCCTTAAAACCCCCTCTCCATTTCGTACCTCGAAATTTCAATATATACTGCTCAAAAATGAATAGGGATATTGGTTATTTTTTTTTATCCAATTAATTTTAATTAAATCGATCTTAATTAAATTTCTTTTTTATGGGGGAAAAAAAGACAGTAATTTCTAATAAATATTAATGATATTTATAATAATAAAAAAAAATATGCTAGGCCCCATACATACCACAAAACAGCCAATATCCCTATTCATTTTTGAGCAGTTTACCTTATAAACAGGGAAGTGTTAATACCAAATCACATACGGAGTTTCGTTTAGTTCGGTCGGAGTCTTTTGTGCCATATAAAATTGTTGACTCCCGCTATAGTTTTTAGCGTATAACTCATTTATACTTCGGTACACGACAAAAGTGTATATTACAAACGTTACTCTAAATAACAGAATAAACAACTTTTGTTATGTGCATAATTGCCGAAAAACCAGTAGGAAACGAAATATCACTATTTTTAATTTCAGACCTCGCTTATAACCCCCTCTCCTGTTCGTCAGGTAATATTAATAGAACCTAAAACCTAAGCTGGGTTAGTAGTAATATACATACCAAGTTTCATAAAATTGGGTTCAGCCGTTTACGATTCTATAAAGGACATACAAACAAAAATTAATTTTCTTATATATAGATATACCATAAATACACTTCACACACAAATATTTATGTAATATGAAACCAGAATTATAACTAGAAATGATAAACGCTGGTGCTCTTGAAGTACAGTTCGGATCGACTAATTATGCAGGTATGTGAGAAGCAATGCTAGGTAGTGGCTAATGACACAATTTATTGGAACCGGTTACTTGCTTGATATGAAGACCAAGATATTATACTCACACATTCTGCTTTCTTTTTATGCTATGTCATTCGTGATGATAGTGGCGGTAGCAATAAATCCTGAAATTCTTATTTACATAATTCTTCTTATTAATAGTGTAATCGCTAATAATGCATCAATGTATTTGAACAACATGAAAGATATTGGTTCGACATACCGTAACAGTTTAAGAATTTTCTTAATATAAGAGACCACATATTAATAATAATTTTTATATTTTTGATGAAGCAGATTTCGCACCTTGGCTTGTAGCTATTTTGAATTTGATAAAATATTAAATTAAAAAAAAAACTATCATCTTGTTAGAGAAAAATGCCACTTTAGGCAACTTCTTAAGTCTTGCCTTAATGTATACTTAATATTTCAAAAACAAAAGGATTTATCACTACCGAATGACTTTGTTAAACTTCCTTTATGTCAAATTCAGGCAGAAGGTGAAAGAATACTTCAAGAATCATTGCTACATCTGCTCAACTTGTTTCTCGTGTTTTTAGCAGATTTTCCTTAGGGCAAATCAGCTATTGAGGTTGTACTCATTCTTCAAATGTCCATCGCTCCTACCTAGAAGATGACGAAAATGAGGTCCGTTCAAAACTATATATATATATATATATATATATATATATATATATATATATATATATATATATATATATATATATATATATATATATATATATATTTTTGTCCGTTCCGGTTAGCAGTAGTCACGGTGGTGTTAGCAGTATGTAGGTTTATCTGTTATTAAACTTCACGAGGGAAATCTGCTTAGTTTACGCAGCCCCTATGTGATGGACTTTTGATGATTCAACAGGAAAAAGTCTACAATTAACATTACAGTGAAGCCTAGTTAGGTAAGTGGTTTACAGCCTCTTGCTGGCTAAGCGAGTCTTTGCCTATGTCGGCTAGTAGGCCGTCCGAGTGTGATTGTGCTTCTAATTCTAAATATTATTAATTTTATATTATTTATTGTGTTCATTAACCTTCAACCCAAATTCTACAAATAAAAGGGTTCATGGGTAACGAACAATATCATAAAATTGAGCATTAATTAATTGCTTTAGAAGCTTCATTTCAAAGTTTCGAGCTTTAAAATTTCAACCCGATAATTCATAATAATGATGAGCGAAATCTCTAGGTAACGCCACTATCGTTGCTTGGTTAGTATCATGACGATTCGGACAACTTTACGGACTGCTAAATAGAAGATCTCACTTATCTACCGAAAACAAACTAACAATATATAAGTTACTACTAAAACCAATATGGACATACGAAATAGAAGTGTGGGGTACAGCAAAACCTTCGAACATCAGACGCATCCAGACCTTCCAATCCAAAATCCTACGCACCATAGTAGATGCTCCATATCACCAACCATACTCTCCATAAAGATCTTAATATCCCATTTTTAAAGGACCTTATTTCCCTAAGATTCAAAAACTTCCACAGCAGGCTGTCCAATCATCCTAATGCAGAAGTCCTAGCCCTTTCCAGTACCACTCATCCATATTCCTCTCCACGGCGCCTCAAGAGACAATGGCCTAGAGATGTTCTATAGAAGTGTAAAGTGAAGTGATAGCAGAGGCTATTTTCTTATCAAGTGCCATTCCTCCTTAGCTCTTGACTTCCTTGCCGGGCAGGGAGAGGCTGCTCCTCTCATTATGGTGAAGGGGTGTAGCTTCTGTCGAGAGTGATGGAGGACGATATTATTGTATATATCACATTACAAAATGCATTTAAATGCAGACTATAATATTCTTAATAATCTAAAGAAAATTAATAAAATAAAATAATCTGATTAGTATCGTAGATCATTCTACTAAAATCCAAAAGGTGCTTAATAACGAAAGACAGTTGGATGGGAAAGAGAACATAGAAAAAATTACTCACTTATTGTGCTGATTCGGCCAAAGACAAGCGGCGATTCAGTGAATGTGCTACAGTTCCATCGTATCATGCTGAACTGGTACTGGCATTCTTCTATAGCCATCTTCATCCCCACTCTCAAAGCCTATGCAAAATCCTAACATCACACATTCATCAAATAATTAAATGTAATTTGAGCAATGAGAGAAACCACTCACAGAAGGGTGTCTCAAAAAAAAAAAAAGATAAAAAAAGGGAAGTATTTTCTTAGCTTAAAGTGGAGTGGTTATTTTACTTTCTTTTATTTACTGGACATTTGCATGTGTAATGGTAAACAATAATAATTCTTCTTATTCTGGGCCCAATACCATTTTTATATTCTTCAAACTTTACGGCAAGGGCGTTTTTTTTTGTTTTTTTTTTCAATTTAATGTTTTTAAATCTATATAACTTGAAGATCTAAAATTTTTTATTTAAAATTATCAGTGATTTTTACAAATTTATTATACCCAAAACATTTTTTAGCAAATATATTACATCAACTTTTTTTTATTACATATGAAACTAGGAAATATTTTGTTCTTTTTACAATGCTTTAAAAATCCTATTCTATTCATTAAATGTACTTTGTTCTTCACTTGCCATACTGTTCTCAAGACACTTGCCATAAAATTTGAAGAATATATAAATAATATTGGGTCCAGAATAAGAAGAATAATTGACCTCCATGGCAAATGAGCGGAGGGACGAAGAGTTTTATTTTTAAATTCTAATTATGAATCTTGACGAAGAAGACTTGAAGAACCTTCACAACTTGAAGAATAAAGTGAAGAACAAAGTACATTTATTGAATAGAATTGGATTTTTTAAGCATTGTAAGAACAAAATATTTCCTAGTTTCATATGTAATAAAACAAAAAGTTTATATAATATATTTGATAAAAATTTTATTGGGTATAATAAATTTGTAAAAATCATTGATAATTTTAAATATAAAATTTTAGATCTAGAAATGTCTAGAAGTTATATAGATTTAAAAACATTAAATTGTGAAATACTGAAATGTAATGAAATGCTCATTGACCCTAAAAAAGAAAGAAAAAAGACCCTTGCTATAAAATTTGAAAACTAATAATAATTGACCCTATAACCCTAAATATGCCTCCCATATCCAATATATAAATTAATAACATAGGTTACAACTTCTAATAGTTATCTTATAAAAATTAGTCTTCTTATTCTGTATCCAATATTTTTATAGGTTCTCCAGAGTTTCATGGCAAGGGTCACCAATAAAAAAACATATTTTTTCCACGCTAACTTTATTCATACTGTCCTAAATATTTCGTGGCTTACATACCACTAATTCAGGGGCAATCCCTTTTCAAAAAATAATAACATTAATTTAACAAAACTAAATGATAATTCTTTGCTAGATACTGTATTAATACGTGTCTACAAACATGATATATTTATTAAATTTAATTACAGATTGCTACTTAAATTTCTTAAGTGCTCATTCTCTCTTACGTTCGTTGTGACTGTCCCTCACTGGGGATGTCGATAATGCTGAGATTCCCGAAATTATATTTTTTTAAATTAATGTTACTATTCTTTGAAAAGGGATGGCCCACGAAGAGGTGGAGTGTACGTGACGAAAACTGTAGGGCAGTGTGAATAAAGTTTGCACGGAAAAAAAATGTTTTTTATTGATGACCCGTGCCATGAAACTATGAATTGTTAATATTCCAATGTATTTCTGATAAAATAAATCCAGGAACTAATATAAAATACATAGTAAAAAATGTATTTTCAAATTTTGAGTTCAATAAGCAAATATTTCTCCTAAACATAAAGTGTTCTGTTTCAATTGTTTTTATTTGTGGCAATAAAGAAGCTGGAAGGCCCTGGGGAGGAAGCATTGATTCTTAATAAAATGTATTTTTTTAAATAAACACACACGCAAGTAAATTATCAGCTTTGCCCAAAAAATAAAAATGCGTACTATACGTACATATGTATTGAATGTCATGGTATAAAATAAACATTTCTTGGATAAATGATAAATACCAGGAAATAAATTTAAAAGTACTGCAGGCCAACATTTTAAATTACAAAAAATTGAAAAATAAATTAAAACAAAGTATTGTTCCAAATAAACTCTGGTCTTTCTTCAAAACGGAAGAAAGGAGGGTTTTTTATAGAGCTCTTCAGCTATTTGGCTCTTCTTAAATGCGGGGAAGCCGAGTAAACAAAGTAACAAAAAATGGAGCAGACCAAAGAATATAAAGAACAAAACTGTAAAAACAGAACACAAAACATCAAAAGACACAACTTACTACAAAAAAAAGGGTTAAATAAATAAATTAATTGAGAATTTCGTAACTTAAATAATATCTATTCATAAAGAACGGGATTAGAAAATACATTTTTAAAACACATGCAACATATGCAAAGACACACACACACACACACACACAAACATACATATATATATATATATTATAATATACCTTTTTCATTATCTTTCCTCAAGATTCCAAGGTTGATCCTATTGAGTTTGGCGATATTTATTATGGTTTGGAAGATACTAACTAGCTGAGGTACCCGAGTTTGTTGGTAACTCTGTGAGGTCACTAACATGTGAATAATACTCATTGTTAGGATGTGCTATATACGATATGTCTATCTACCACCTCGGTTAGCCCACACTTAACATGGCTACATGAATGACTCATGAAGAAAAAAGTAAAACTGATTTTAATAAATCAGTTCACAAATAAATCGAAATAATGTTGTCTATATTAATAATATATATGGACCATTTTAATTATTAACAAATATCATGTAATAATGAGAATTTTAAATTTCCACCCAACAGATGAACTTGCCACCACCCCCCAAACATGAATGGCGGTATAAGAAACGCCACCTTTCCCTTTAATTCTACCATCTCAAAATACTCAATTATGAGTCAGGAGCATATAGATATATAAAATGTGCAGCAAATAATATTTATATTAAAAAACAACACAAATTTACAGATAGGAAAACAGTATGAACGTATCACAGTGGGTGGGAAACCCTGAAATGCACACCTGAGGAACTGTAATGCAAAAGACATCTAAAAATAATAAATGAATCACCCTATACTAATAATAGAGCGGAGATGTAGGAGGTACCTGATTATAGGTGTGTAGCCTGGACAAAAATCGCCGGGCAGCTGAATCTCTGTCCCCGTAGAGACGACGGGACCCCGTCACTAACATGTCGCAGCCTCTTAAATTTTCTATTGTTTTTATTCTTTATTTTTTGTTTTTGTGACTGTTTTTTTTAATTTTGGCCATGCTATGATTGTTAAATTGACTCAAGGTTTTGTTTGTCAGCAGGCACTGACGATGGAGCGCTGACTCCGAAAGTGCACTCTGCATAATATTAAAAACAGTAGAGGACAAGGCCTTTTTATTGATCCTTATCAATTGGTTCCTCTACAATCCTGCCATATTCCAGAGAAACCAAGCCAAATTCATTATACAAATGTTGGAAAAATTTGGCTTTTAAACTTGGTCTCCGTTGATAACGAAAGTGCTTAAGGAATGTCTTATTATTTATTTTAAAAAGTAAGTCAATTATGAATTCTAATTTTTGAGAAATACACTAGTTATATTTGGGAACACCGGTCTCATACTGTTATAATCCATCTAAAACTTCGTAACACTGCTATATTTAGGATAGTTCTTACACATAATATTCCACAAAAATTGGTAAATTATTACAAAACTTACTTCAATTATATGTTCATCTAAACTGCATAGCTCTTTCTGCTTGTCAACCAGGAAATCCATGCTTTGGCATCTCTCTCTGAAATTATTATAAATTTGGGTATCCATCTTCTCATTATAATGATCCATTCCCACGATCCTGGAAAAAAAATCATCATCTTATTCACTATATTACAATATCGTAATAAATTTATCTAAAGCATTTTACGTCCTGTGATCTAATTAATATTGTTCATAAGCTGTGTAGATAATGGAAAATGAGTTGAGAAGGGAGGTTAACGGTTTTCAATGTTTCCATGTTCAATCTGGTTGAAACTAAATGGCTAAATATAAAACACATGAAAGAGAAAAATATAATTAGCTCACATGATAGATTTCGCGAGAAAAGGGGTTTCCTACTAGAAATATAAGTTAGAAGTTGAATTGGTACTAGAGGTTTAAGCCAACCATGTACCCCCTTCGAGTCACAGCTAATATGCCAGAATTTTGTATATTTGAATATACTGTAGAGTCCTGAGCCCCGGTAATCCAAACATGGACAAACATTATGTAAGTATGAAAACTGATAAAAGAATTAAAACAAATTTATGAAAATAATTAACAGTTCAGCCTTGAGTAACAGCAGCCACTAATTCAACGTCTGTTGGGTTCTCCAAACTTGCACCTTGTCTACTCCACTGGGTTCTTCAAATTGCCTGTACCAATTTTAGAAGATTTTCTTCTTCATTTTAAACTGGGTTGTTTAGAAATTCAAGTGATGTTCACAGCTTTTATCAAGATTTTCACAAAGTGTTGCCTAAAATATTCTGCTATGCCTCAGCGACCCAATAAACAACATCCTTCACATTGATTTTTTTAATTTTGTCAACTAAAAGAATGCTATCATCTTGGACCAGCGTTCTTATAATTTTTTTTCTGTATATAAGTTTTAATGCTCGTAGTACGCCCTGGTCCTTTGGCTTTAGAAGTGGTGTAACATTCGATGGTAAAAACGTTGCTACAATGTCTCCATCACCTGATTCCTCAGTGCTAGGGTGGGTTGGCTTTATCAATGATAAATATGGCACTGAGAGGAAAATAATTTTCTTTACAAAATCGTCGGAAGAGAGAAAAAAATGTTCGTGAAACCATTCTTTGGTCAGCTTATGTCCGTTTAGCACATTTAATTCTATTCCGGATAACCCGAACATGATCCAGTTCCAATTAGATCGAGTTAGCGGGATTCTACCATATTATTAAAGTATAGGTGCTGGTGAAATCTGCCAATTTCCAAAGGAATCGTAAAACGTTAAGATATTTATTTTGGGTGGTATGGGGTAGTTATTAAATTTACTATAGGAATGATCAAAATGCCGAATGTGTTAATGTATATGGAATTCCGTATTTTGGAAATGCGGTTTTCAGTAATATGTGGGTTGTTTCATTTTAGCAGATTCCCCTTAAGGGAAATCAACTATTGAGGTCGTACTCATGACGCGATTTTCGAAATTTTTCTTCAAATGTCCATCGATCCTACCTAGGTGATGACGAAAATGAGGTCCGTTAAAAACTGTGTGTGTGTATATATATATATATATATATATATATATATATATATATATATATATACACATATATAACCCAAAAGACAAAGGTGAAATTTTAAATACACAAACAGCTGGAAATATTCCAAACTCTCAGTGAGTCCCCAGAGAGCTAACAACAAGAAACAAGAGAAGGAAAAGAAACAAATCATATAGCAAATAAAGAAAGGAAAATTGGCAAGAATTGGCACTCTAAATGCAAGAACACTACGGGATCAGGCGAAATTAGAAGAATTACAAGAGGCCCTTAACAAGATAGAATGGGACATAATAGGTCTAGCAGAAATAAGACGCAATTTCGAATTTATTGGGGAGACATCAAGAGGTAACTTGTTAGCTCATAGCGCCGCTGTCAATGAAAACTATGGAACAGGGTTCATTGTTAATAAAAGATTAAGATAGAATATGGCAGAGTTTCAAGGCATATCTCCTAGAATAGCCAAGTATAGTATCAAACTCAGGGGAATCCTTCACACTTTCATTCAGGTTCATGCCCCAACCTCTGCAAGCACGGAGGACGAGATAACTGATTTTTATGAGGAACTGGAAACCGTTCTAGCAGGAAATAAAAACAGAATATTCTGCACCGTGTTAGGTGATTTCACTGCGAAGGTCGGCAGGAGAAAAGTGGAAGATGGCGAAGCCGTTGGAAAATATGGGAAAGGACCTAGAAATTCACGAGGAGAGCTATTATTGGAGTTCGCCCTTAGGAATCAATTGAAGTTGCTTAATAGCTTCCATAAACTGTCTTGGGAAAAAAATTGGTCTTGGAGTGAGCCCTAATTATGAAACTCACGAAATAGACTATATTGTTAACCCCAATAAAAAGTCAGTGAAGGGTGTTGGCCCTGTCAGGAATTTTAATTTTGATTCTGACCACAGACTGGTTGCCGGCTACATGATTATCCCGAAAAGACGTTTTTTTATTCGAAATCGCGCTACTAGATCTAAAGGTGTATCGCCAAAGTTCGAAGAAAAGCTCAGGAATTTGTTTGCCAAAATTGACTTAAAGGAAGAAAATGAGGTTGACAGGATATTCTCAAAAATTCTGGAAAACATCAAAACAGCCAAGGAGCTACAACAAGTTTCCAAAAAAGAAATAAATTTACCCAAAAGAAGTTGCAAACTGTCAGAGGAGACCAAGGAAATTATTGAACATAGAGAACAGTTAAATAGAATCGTAAACAAAACCCCCCAGCAGAAAATCCAACATGTGGAACTCAGAAAACTGGCCCCGAAAAAGATCAAGCATGATATTAAGATATACGAGGAGAAGGTTATAAATTAATGCTTGGATACAAATGGTTCAACTAAAGAAATGTTTAGAAAAATAGGAAATATAAATAAATCATATATAAGTAGCATTAAGTCTTCATCTGGAAGAGAAGTTACCAAGAGAGAAGAAATAGTAGAAGCAGTGACACAATATTATGAAAAACTTTACTCCGACAAAGAGTCTGAAAACAACACAGTGGCAAAACCTGACAGAGAAATAGAGGGAGAAAGCAAAAGTAATAGGAAAATGGATGACCTCAGCATTATGAAAGAAGAAGTTGGAAAAGCCATAAGAAAACGGAAAAAAGCTGCAGGATCTGATGGCATTCCTAATGAACTAATCCTGATGGGGAAAGATGTACTGATTGAACCCCTGACCCTTCTATTTAATAAAATATTGGAAAAAGGTCAAATTCCTCAAGATTGGAAAGAAAGTAAATTGATTATTTTATTTAAAAAGGGCAGCAGAAAGAACATTGGAAACTATCGCCCTATCTCCCTCACACAGTGTCTATATAAACTATTCTGTAATATACTGAAAGAGAGGATAATAAAATCCTTCTATGCAGATCACAATGAAGAACAAGCAGGTTTTCGGCCAAAATATAGCACCATGGACCATTTACAGAGCCTCAACCAAATAATTGAAAAATGTTCCGAATACCAAAAGAACGCTTATTTTTGTTTTGTGGATTACGAAAAGGCCTTCGACTCAATCAAAAGAGAATATATCTGGCAAGCTCTCGCAGAAAGTGGAGTTGACTCCCTCTATATAGGCATAATAAAAGAAATGTACCAAGACTCAGTGGGATTCGTGTCTTTAGATAAAAGAGGCCGTACTTTCAAAATTGGCAGGGGTGTTAGACAAGGATGCCCGCTATCTCCAATCCTATTCAACTGCGTCCTGGACAAAATTTTCAGTGAATTGAACTGGACAGAGTTAGGCCTAGTAGCTTCCTCAACAACCTCCGCTTCGCAGATGACTTATGCCTGATTGCGGATAATATAGCAGACTTACTAAAAATGCTCACAGAACTTATGAAGGTTAGCACAAAATATGGCCTGAGAGTTAACCACCAAAAAACCTGTATTATGACAAACGCAGAAAACCCAGCAGTTGTAATTGAAGGGAAGGAATTTGAGTATGTAAAGGAATACATCTACTTCGGCCAGTGTGTGTCTTTTAAAGGAAGAATGGAAAACGAGC
Organism: Riptortus pedestris; assembly: GCA_019009955.1. Classification (NCBI taxonomy): domain Eukaryota; kingdom Metazoa; phylum Arthropoda; class Insecta; order Hemiptera; family Alydidae; genus Riptortus; species Riptortus pedestris. The sequence continues at coordinate 30,586,650 of CM032233.1, forward strand.
TTCAGAGAAGAATCAAAATAGGATGGTCTAAGTACTGGTCACTCAAGAAGATCTTCAAAGGCTCGCTCAGTGACAAGTTGAAAAGCAAGGTGCTGAGCATGTGTGTTTATCCTTCCATACTCTACGGAGCTCAGACCTGGGCGCTTACAGCCAGAGCAGATTCCAAGCTGAACTCGACACAGATGGCTATGCTCAGGAGTATACTAGGAGTTAAAAAGAGGGACAGGAAGAGGGATGTGGAAATTTTAAAAAGAGTGCCGGTGAAGAACCTCAGAGTTGAAGCACACCGATTGAAGTGGGGCTGGGCAGGTCATCTGGCTAGAATGAATGACAAGCGATGGGCGAAGGTCTGCACAGAATGGATCCCAAGGGACAAGGTCAGGAATAGAGGAAGACAGTGCCTGAGATGGAGGGACGAGCTTACTGCAGTCGTTGGCAACAATTGGTGGAGAGTGGCGAGAGATCGAGAATGGTGGAAGAGGACGGTCAGAAAACTTTGACAATTAGGATGGACTCCTTATTATACCTCCTAATGGGAGAGGCTTTTATCCTGTAAAAAGGATGCCAATAAAGCTATTATTATATATATATATATATATATATATATATATATATATATTTGTCTGTTACCACTCCAGCGGTCACAATTTTCGTCTTATCGTTCCCAAACGTGATATATAATCGTTTTATATAAAACGTAAGATCAAGTTCCTTAACGGCTGAAATCGGACAGGAGGGAGGGGGGGGGGTTAGACTTGGAGAATTTCGAAAATTCTTAATATCTCCGTTATTATTCGTCGAATCGGAAAATTGTATAAACCAATCCTATTGCAAACGTAATGTACTATAAACGTTGTTATGAAATACTTTATTTGAAGCTTTAATACAAAATATTGTTTTCATTGAACTTTTACGTTTTGAGATAAATGCAAACACGTGATGCACGTGGGAAATCTGCTTAGTTAACGCTGACTTTTTGTTGATCACAACGAGACCAGTTTATCAAATTCCAGTTTGGATTTCAGAATAAAAGTTTATAGGAAGGCAATGAGAAATTACTTCACGACGGGTTTTCTTCATTCCTATCCCTTAAGTTTTCAAGGCAGGCAGAACTTTCTAATTAAAGTTCTAATAATTAATAGTAAGGGCTAATTAAAGTCTACCAAATATTGTTCCTAGAGGGAAGAGAATTAAAAACTGGAAATTAAATGTTCAAGAGTAGATGGAAAAGGAAGAAAAGCAATAGATCCGGATATAATGAAGAATCTGCTATATATATTTTTTGAATCTTGCATTCAAATTTTCAGTAAAATAAAAATCAAAATTGAACATATTTCATGACACAAATAATATCAGAGGAGTATGTGTTTTTATGTTTTCCTTCTTCCCGACCCCTTATTGCTTATTCGTTGGATTTATATAAGTACGTTTCATAAAGATATCCGTAGGTTTTTACTTCCAGCGTTTCAACTAATATTGATTAGCTTTTTTTTTACTGAGAATTTGAAATAACTCCAACTTATAGTTTTATTTCCATATTTTTATGTGTTCATTTAACTTTTTTTATGGCTGAATTTCAAATACAACTGTATAATACACTGTATATGTTCAAATTTGATTATTTCAACTTTCTTTTACTTAATACTATTAAGGTCTTCGGGTCTTGACCGTGTCTTCATATTGGTTGCCAACGTTAAGATTAAGATGCCGCAGAAATTCTTCTAAAGTCTTCTCTCCATGTGGCCATATGACGAACGTGTCATCCACATATCTAAACCATTTTTTCGGTTTTAGTCTTGCCGTTTCAAGTGCCTTCTTTTCAAATTTCTCCATGTAAGCATCGGCTGCATTTGGACTTAATGGCGACCCCATGCTGGCTCCATCCATTTGTTGGTAGAAATTGCCGTTGAACAAGAAATATGCTGATTGCAGGCAGATTTTGGCTAGCTGGGCTTCTTCTTCCGTTAAGAATTCTTTCATGATGTTTAACGTTTCTTGAATTGGATTCTTTTACTTGAGGATGGAACGTACAAAAAACTTCAACATGACCCAACAAATAGAATTAAGAATGAAATAAACAAGGCAGTGAAAGCCACTTCTACGATCAAGAAAGAAGAATACAACCGTTTAATCAAGTCCGACCCAGTTCCACCCAGACTTTACGGATTACCCAAGATACACAAGGAGGATATTCCTATGAGGCCAATAGTTAATTCGATTGGGTCTGCATGTTACGGAATCTCAAAGTATATTTCGAAGAAAATACAACCAAGTATTGGCCTGACCCCGCACCACATCAAGGATTCATCAGATTTCGTGAGGAAAATCATAGATATTATGATCGATGAAAACGATCGTCTCGTCAGTTTTGACGTTAAGTCACTGTTTACGAGAATTCCAATTCAAGAAACGTTAAACATCATGAAAGAATTCTTAACGGAAGAAGAAGCCCAGCTAGCCAAAATCTGCCTGCAATCAGCATATTTCTTGTTCAACGGCAATTTCTACCAACAAATGGATGGAGCCAGCATGGGGTCGCCATTAAGTCCAAATGCAGCCGATGCTTACATGGAGAAATTTGAAAAGAAGGCACTTGAAACGGCAAGACTAAAACCGAAAAAATGGTTTAGATATGTGGATGACACGTTCGTCATATGGCCACATGGAGAGAAGACTTTAGAAGAATTTCTGCGGCATCTTAATTCAATACACCCCAACATTGAGTTCACGATGGAGATCGAACGTGAGAGGAAGATTCCATTTCTGGATGTTCTGGTGGAAAGGAAACCAAACGGACAGCTGGGGCATGCGGTTTACAGAAAACCAACACATACCAACAGATACCTACACGCTGGATCTCATCACCATCCAGCACAGAAGAATGGGATAATTCGTACATTGGTCGCTAGAGCTGAGAGAATTTCAGAGCCACAGAACCTCCCAAAGGAAAAACGACACTTGATGACTGCTCTACTAAAGAATGGCTACGGAAAAGAGGAAATCAGAAATCAATTCAAAAAGAAAAAAGAAAAGAAGACAAGAACAAATGAAGAGGAAATCCGGAAAACAGCCGTAATACCTTTTGTTAAAGGTACGACCGAGAAGATCTCTAGGATACTCAAGAAGCAAGGCATAGAAACAGCATTTGGCACTGACAGGAAAATAGCTCAGATATTACCCAGCTGTAAAGATAAACTCCACACAAAAATCCCGGGGATATACAGCATACCATGTTCCTGCGGCTCAGAATACATTGGCCAGACCGGCAGATTGATAAACACCAGGGTCGCCGAGCACATCAAGAGTTTAAAAAAGTTTCGGACAGAAGAATCAGCCATAGCGGAACATTTCTGGGAAACCAAACACAACATTAAATTCGATGAAGTCAAGGTACTGGCAAAGGTTGACCGTTACCAAGAAAGACTGGTTCGAGAAGCTATAGAAATAGCGAAATGCCCTAACAACTTCAATAGAGAGGATGGATACAAACTCAGCAAACTCTGGAAGCCGGTAATTCCACAGAGACCTCCAAAAAGAAACGAAAACGACGGTATAGGCGATGAACGACCACCGGACCAAGTATCCGTAGACACCTGGAAGGGAAGACTCCGCCCAAGGAAACCGGATAAGACTCAAATATATACCAGAGATGAACTAACAACTCTTCAGTCTCAGAGATAGCCCTGAGGAAGCTAGCAGCATGTCTAGCGAAACGTTGGCAACCAATATGAAGACACGGTCAAGACCCGAAGACCTTAATAGTATTAATGACCAGGACCGTGGAAGTCTACGAGTATATTTCTTTTACTTGTTTTGCGTCCATTTTGATTCCATCTCAGAATCACATACACACAACACTACTCACTTTTTACATGTGTGACGCTGTGTCTAAAGTGACAAGAGACTCGAAATTTGTAATAGACTTGCTAATTATCAAGCAGCTGATTATGCGTAAGAAAATCAATTTCCTTTAGAAGTCATCCGATTTAAAAAAAAAATCCTATAACATACTACAATTAACCTTTGCCGATAAGATTTATAAATGTATTGGCCCAATGCTTAATTTTGTTGAACGAACTTTTCCAACCCTTAATAATGTGAAAATTTTGTTTAGTTTTATCACGTCGCTAACTCGGCCAGTTATTTCTAAAATTATTATTTCCAACATTGTGTTGGTTATTAAATGCATGTTCTTTAGGTGACGGCATATTTTTTCTTTACTAAAAATATTTTTCGAAAGCTGACTTATTCTCCTTTTTGTAGATATGTATACAACATTCAATTTGATGAATGCTCTAATTGGTTTCTTTATCTTTTACTTTTCTGAAAATATGTTTTTCATAGATAATTTCATAGACTCCCTACATTTTAACAATATTTCTTCGCCTATTTTTTTTCTCAGAATTATATTTAAGACAGGAGTACTGATTGATGTTTATAACAATTTTATTCGCTTATGGATTTCTTTTTATTTCAAATTTGTAGCTGGTCTTCTGCTGTAGTATAGAAACAAAATCTGTGCCGATACAGTTGTGGTTTCTTAATTCACTATTTTAGTTGGATAGTTTTTTTTTGCATTAAAGTCGCCCAATTTTCCATTGCATACGTTCAACTCTAAAATTGTTCGCCTGTTATTTATACGAAACACTTAAAAAATTCATCATGAAATTCAATATAGTTTGAATACCGTGCTTACTATTCTTGTTTCATCTCTTCATCTTCATTTATAGCTTATTTACTTCTATGCCGTTTTATATGTTGTTCGGTTTTTCATTTTCGGAAGTTATTCACATTTTGTATGATTCTTGCTTCTTTCCTTCCCCGAAGACCATAGATGATTTAGAAAAATGGTTTCTAATATTTTTCTCATGAGTCTTGTCTCCTAAAAGAGACCACTAGGGCTTGAAACTTTATTTTTTTAAAAATTCGCGTTATAATGGTTTGGGGACTGGGGATTTAGCAGTGAAGCAGGAAGAGGGCGAGTACTCATCTAATTTGCGTGTGGGGATAAACGTGAGGGTCTGAATCTTAAAGATGCCGATAATATTTGAATTGCAAAAAAAAAAAAAAGTATCGATTGAAAATTGAAGTAAATAATTGTTTTAATAAGATGTAACATTTTTTATGATGCCACGAAATGACCGGGTTGTATACGTTTTAGCAGATTTTCCTTAGGTGGACTCAGCTATTGAGGCCGTTCTCATGACACAATTTTCGAAATTTTTCTTCAAATGTCCATCGAACCTACTTAGGAGATGACGAAAATGAGGTCCGTTCAACTCTCTCTCTCTCTCTCTCTCTCTCTCTCTCTCTATATATATATATATATATATATATATATATATATATATATATATATATATATATATATCTGTTACTGCTCACACAATTCAGCCGTTTTCCGTCAGAGATCATTAACTTTTAAATTGACTTAAGGATTTCTCATTACCGTTTGAATTTATTCCCTTAACATTCACGGTGATGTTACCAGTATGTATATTTATCTATTGTAAACCTTCGCGCAGGAAATCTGCTGACGGACTTTTTTGAATATTTTTCCTGATCTAAAATCTTATTCTTCGGGGTCCTATTAAAGAGTTTAGTTTCAGATTTACATAAAACAATTTAATATCGAATATGGTTTTCATCAAATTGAATGTTAACAGGCATTTGAATACATATGTAAAAAAACGCATAGTTAGGACACACTCAAGAGCTGATTTATCGTAAAGAAAAAGCACGAATATAAGCTGGATGAATCTGTGTTCCTCCCGACTCTAGAGGTACTTCGGAAAGAACACTAACGATCCATGGAATAAAGTCATGGAAGTATCGTTATCGGGATTACAGCCCCATGCGAGGCAAACAAACAACCATCTCGACATTATGATCGGGATCTATACATTTTTTTTTTTTTTAATGACTTGTTTAAAATGTTTTGTTGTTACAGGAGGAGTTGAAGGGGTTAGAAGGTTTGGCGATAGAATAGGAAGAGCGTGAGTGGTATGGAGAGCGAGTATTCATCTAATTGGCGTTAAAGAGGAATGGATAGGTGGAGTGGCTCGGGTATAGGGGAGCTCTCGTTACCCGGGGTAGCTAGCCACCATCAAATTGGTACTTGACTCTAAGAGCCCTTTCCATACTTATACAAAAACTAGTAATTGGGGCTGTTAGCTTAGCTCTTAACCACTTGAGGGCTTAGCCCCCGGCATCATTATCCCCATCTACCTACGCACCAGTCTCCAGTCCCCATCTACCTACTTCGCCATTCAGATGTCACGCTCTCCACTTAGAATACACTTAAAATAATGACAGGGGTGGTGCAAGCAAACCGGATAAATGCACTTCATTTCCGCTTGCAATAATCGTAAGCAAGCTCTTTTTCACTGCTTATGAATACAAGCAGAACTAGTTCATTTTCTACTTTTTTCTGACGTTTCACTCTCCACATTGTGTGATTTCTACAGATTTTTATAAATCACTAGTCCTCAGACTAGGCCATTTTGATATAAATAATTCAATAACTTTATTATTATATAACCAAACGAAAAGAAAAAAGTGTTTAATACATAATTAAGGCTCGGTTTTTGTCTTAAAACAGATAATTCATATTTTATCAAGATGAATAAACAAGGCCAGTTTTCCTCCGCAATAAGTTTATTATAAAGTGGTAGCAGCTGTTTGGTCTGTTAGCATCGGTCAGGAAAAGACCTAAGGACCATATAGCGTTCCAGATAGCCATCCTTAAATTCCACATAAATACTTCCGACTACATCCATGGTCGTTTATCGTTTACTCGAGTGCTAGAAAATAAACCACATCTAGAAATCAAAAGCATGAATTAAGTGGAGCAATTTTTGATATTCGGACTTCTTGCTCCTTATTGAATTTGGTAGCTGTAATAAATTCATGATTTTACTATATTTTTTTTCTCATCTGACCTTAGAGATTTAAGAGACTTAAGCCGCCCACAAGCACGAGGGATTCGTGATTAAAAAGGAAGTGACAACTCGCCGTAAACCCCCCGTTAACAGTGGAGGACCAAGGACACGTTATCTCCAATAGACTGGAGGGCCACATTCGCGTTCCTGTCGACAAGCTCTAAGAAAGTCATAACCGTTAGTCATCCCGGGGGCTGTCTGACTTACTAAACTCGTTAGACTCCCGCTAATCCACAGGCGCCTCGACACTAGAGCTCTCTCGTAGCATGTTAACTAATGTTTTCCTTGGCGGGGATAGTACCTGCAGCTTACCGAGGGTAGTAGTAGATGTAACCACAGCTTAACCCGCACGGCCACAGGCTTCCCCGATTTCGCTTTTTATTGCTCTTAAATTTAAATTACCGGTTAACACTATACTTCATGAAAATCCATATGAAGGAACTGTGCCGAATTAGCGCATTTCCTTAGTTTTGGAAGCGTTAATTACATTTGTTTTCAGAAGCATTGAAAATATACCAGATGTTAAACCAAGTAGCCAAGTATTTTGAGTTTAAGCTTTCTTCTAAAGAAGCATGTCTATTAATCATTTACGATAGTAATGATATCCCATCGCCACTGCAACGTGCGTTCTTTTCGACTTGCAACTTACAAAACTACACCAGGCATTGTTCATAGGGGTAGGTTAGAGTTGTAAGTGGGCATAAGTGTGAATTCCCGAGACTTGGAGGCTCTGCCCCCAAAGAAGCTGGTCAGTGGGATGGGATGGGAGAGGGCTATGCAGCCAGAGGAGAGGGCTATGTTCGAAGGAAGGTGTGGCCTTTGTCAACAGGAGATCAAAGCTGTCCGCCCTGTTTACAGTCGGCAACAAACAGTACGTCGCCCCCAACAGCCCTACCCCTCGTCTTGTGTCTCTCCTACCTACCTAGACCATTCTGATCTACTTTTAAGACACCTTTCCTCTTTCTACTTCCTTTCCTTGCAAATGACCTCTGCCCTTGAGGGATGAAAAGACCCCGATGATGGAAATGTAACAGCATCGACTAAATATTACTCTCTCATTTGCATGTAGGAAATCATCTAACGTAGTATTCTCATTTAAATGAATAACATCGATTTGTTTTATAAAGACAAATCCACGAATTTATCTATTACTCCTTGAAACATTGATAATAACTCAAAATTTCAGTTATCAGATTTCAATTGAGTCGTCCAAAACCACATTTTGGCGTGACGACTGTACATATCTCGCATAAATCAAAAACGACTTACCTTAGAATATTGTAATTTCACAATTAGGACTTTTTTTCCCGCCTAGCTCTGCACCTCTCGTTTTGGTCAAAATCCAGTAATGGCGGGGGAAGGGGTTTTTGAGGTGGCGAAAAAAAAAAAAATGCAAACTTCTTCTTACCTGGTTGAGATACAAAACATAGAACCATTTTTGTTTCTCATGGAAATGTTTATTCATTATAATTACATTCTAAGACTCCTTTTTTTGTTCACATGTATTGGAACGGAGAATACATTCAAATGAACTGCACTATAATAGTTTGTTTATTTACTTTAAAAGGGTACAAGGAATCAAGTGGCCCCTACAACAACTTTTTAAAGGATACTCGTGCAAACAGTAGTGTCGGAACGTATATCCCGTTCATAATCATGGCAGGAACCACTGCGAAAGGGAGGGCGCCTCTTAATGAATATGCCTCCTTCCCACCGTTCAGCAAATTCCAGGTTTTCCAGTGGCCATTTTAGCAGCTTTCCTTAAGGGAAATCAGCTATTGAGGTCGTACTTATGACGGGATTTTCGATTTTTCTTCAAATGTCCATCGATCCTACCTAGGAGATGACGAAAATGAGGTCCGCTCAAAACTGTGTGTGTGCGTGTGTGTGTTTGTATATATATATACTGTATGTGTGTATGTCACTGAACTCCTCATAAACGGCTGGACCAGTTTGAATGATTTTTTTTTTACGCGTTTGGGTTACGCCCTGGATGGCTTAGCGTCATAAATCAGCCCGGCAGATGGAACAGAAGTGGGGGTGGTAAGGGAGGCATAAAATTAAAAATAGCGATATTTCGTTTCCTATTGGTTTTTCGGCAAATATGCACAGGTTAAAAATTGTTTATGTTGTTATTTAGAGTAACTTTTGTTGTATTCACTTTTGTCGTATAACAAAGTATAAACGAGATATACACTAAAAAAGTAAAGTGGGAGCCAACATTTTTATTGAGCACTAACGATTGAACCTAACTTAACAAAACTCTATATGTAAGTTAGCATTAATTCTTCCATGATTATAAGCTATATTCAATTTTTTAAGTTCGTACGGGAGTGGGGGTTATAAGGGAGGCCTGAATAAAAAATTCGCAATATTTCATTTTCTATTTGTTTTTAGGCAAACGTGCACATAACAAAAGTTGTTCTTGTGTTATTAGAAGTAGCTTTTGTCATAAACATAATATTATTAATCGCTTGAAATATCATGCAGGACAACGACTGTCGGGTCCGCTAATGTGTATATATATATATATATATATATATATATACACACATATATCTGTCTCCGCTCTAGCGGTCGCAATTATTGTTGTTGAACTCGATATTTAGTCTTTTTATGTAAAAAGAAAGACCAAGTTTGTTCGTCGAGGAATTTCGAAATATTTGTGTTACTATACGTCGGATCGAAAAAGTTTATAGAAACAATCTTATTGCAAATTAAATTTACTATAAATATTGTTCTATACAAATTTTCCGTATAATGATTATTAACTGAGATATTTGGATTTTATAGTTTTACGCTTTCACCAAACCCCCACTCCTACTAGTGTCATATTAATAATAAGCTGTTATATCTACAAATGAGGTTTTTAGTGAAATAATAGCTTAAAATGAAACATATTTGCAGGAGTGGGGGGTTTACAGATGACCTTGCGGAACAGATTGCATTTAACAGAAATGGATTCAACCTGGAGAATAATGTATAACAAGATTGGTTAAACATTTTCGATCTTATAATAATTGACATATTCGTAATTGTACATTTCACCTCTTCCGTAAAACCGTTTTATTTTACATGAATAGATCAAATATGGAAATCGCAAAGATAGTACCTCTGTTTTGTCATCTCCTAGGAAGGGTCAATGGAAATATAAAGAAATGTGTCGACAAACGCGTGCAAATATGCGACATATAGTGCAAATATAGCGATTAGCCAATGAAGTTAAAAACTTAATTAACTTGTCTTCTTGATGGAGTATCCAAACGCCAGTTTCAAAATCATTTATGAAGTTCCGAAAAATGAAACGCAACCCTTATTTAAAAAAAAAATAAAAAATAATATATTCTTACTTCCAGTACCTTGCAATGTATGAATTTCGGTTTAGTTGTTGTGAACACTGACGTTCATTAATGCTATGATTAATGAACTGAATAAATCAGCCTTCAAACAACCAATAATGATACTAGGAAGAAGATAAGGAATGAATATCGGGCCACTAGACAATGGCTGGCAGTGTGTTGCCGAGAGTGGGCACACAACTGGATTAGCGCTACCGATTAAGAAGTCTGCCATTAAAGTAAATTAAAACTTAGAGTTTTGTATCGAAAATAATACTGCAACTTACAATGATACATTTAAGGATTTTTATCCTTAAATGTATCATTTTTAAAGATTTTTGTTTAGAAAAAGAAACTATCGCGGTTGCTCGCACGACACAATTTAACAAAATGTACTTCAATTGTTTGCCAATCATATAAATGAGTGCCCAAAATAAGGTCAGTATGAATTTTAATATTTGATATCTCATTTGATGATATTCGACGAAAATTCATATTTACATTTTTATCCGGAAAAGAAAGATCGTTTTGGTTAACGTCCAAAATCGACCATGGAAGGAGGGGGGTTAAATCGAAAACTAGAAATTTCTCCGTTATTGTGAGTTGGACCGATAAATGTTATAAAACGAATATTTTTTAAATTCAATTTACTAAAACTATGGTTCTAACCAATTTTATGAAACGGCTATCGGTTAGCGAAATCTTCACCAAAGTAAAATGTTTTGTATATTCTTAAACATGTTGTTGAGTCAATTAACATTTCTTCTTGGGAGTTCGGGTAATTAATGAAAATATTAATGTAGTATTATGTCAAATATATACCATACTTCTATGCCATTTTTTTCGGTCTCATTAGTCCATTATTTGATTTTATTATTTGATTTATGTATGTTGTGTTCAAAAGTAATTAATAGGTTTTTTCTTGTGTAATTGCCCTGGTACTAGATTGTGCTCTTGTACCTGCGTCACTGTATATCTGTCGACATAATTACAGGGTAATCTAGTTGTATTTAACATTATGCTAATTTTCTTTACTTGGACCAAACTCTTAAGATAGTCATGTTTTATCTCGGATTGTATCGAATCCAAGACATTAATATGATTTAAATGACAAAACTTGGATATATTCTCTAAATTCTAGGCACGTTAGAAAACTCCTAATTACTCAGCTCCAGCGTGACGGACTTTTTATTGTGACATTGCCTTCGAAAAATAGGAAATAAGCATTTCTCCTTCCAAGACGTGTTCTCCTTTCAAATCTGCCATGGGGTTTGACATTTTACCTTGTTTCGGAAACAGTCCATGTTACTACAACAAAAATGTTATGTTTAGCTCAAACATAGCTAGGACACTTTTTTTATGCGACTCTCATTTCTGAGTTAAACAACTTAAAAACTAACGAATTTGTACTCCTCAAAAAGAATGCGGACTATATTAAAAATTAGAGGCATACTCAATCGTTTCAATGTGTTTGTCAAATTATGAAATTGTGCTAGATATATGAAACTTCATAAACTCCAAATCGTTACATGCTCTATAGACGGTCAAGATTTTGATGGCTCACTTGTAAAAAAGAAATAAAAAAAAATATTAATAATAAGTATTAATACCTTAAATATCTGATGTGTTACCGAAAAAGTCGGTGTCAAAACAAAGCAAGTAAATAGTAGTGTATTATGTACGCATAATATACTCACATCCGTTAATATAATTGGGATACATCATGAATCAAATATTTAATAATTGAATAAGGTAATTACTTTGATGAATTCCATTCATGGACAATGATCGTCCAAAAACCTTTAATAATAACTTCTAAATACAGTGGCATGAAAATGATAAAAGAATTTAACTAAAACATGTCCGAAATACATGTAATATGAAGCTCAATGAATCTAGGTGTTTCTAAAGTATTTATTCAGGCTTTCCATTTAGACAGTACCAACATTCGTGATTCGCTGTCGAAGTAGGAGCAGCTAGGAGTAGGAGTGCTCTTTGTATAGAATGGGACTGAGAATAGATCCTTGAACAACACCAGCATTTATTCAGCTTAGGGTAGCGTTACTTCGAAAATCCTCAGAACTCAGAAGATAAAAATTAATTCTGTCGTTTTTGGATAAACAGGCTCAAGTGCGTTATTGTGAAATTCTTAAAAACATTTTGTAAGAAACTTTATAATCAGTTAAAGCCGAAGGCTTTAAACAATAGGAATGAGCTCAATTCATAAATACAAACAAATACCTCTTTATCGAAAGAGTACATCTATATTATATTATTTATCCAAAGATCATAAAAATAGGTGGTTATTATTAGAAGGTCTTCCATTGTTATATATGGATAGACAACTTGTGAGACTGATAGTAATGGCAGCACTTCAGAACCAATGCTGATGATTTACTACTAGGTTTTGGGCACGACCTTCACAAATGTGGTACAACCAATAAGCCAATAAATATTTTATTCTTGTTCCTCTCAATGTATGTTAAGCCATCTTCGATGCCTAAACAGAAATATATGGTCAATAATTATCTAGAACAATGAGACAATTGTTTATTCGAATTTCCCCCATTTTTGTTTTATTATCGCAGCGTTGGCGTTAGAAGTTTGACTAGAACTCATGACTATATACTTTTCTTTTTAATTGTTGAATTTAAGGTAATATAAGTACTTTTAGTTAGAAACTTTCAAATACATATACATTAAAAAAAAATTGTTTTAGTCACTGCATCTAATTAATGATCGAGTCTATCAGTCTACTAATAAATCTTTTCATTCTCTGGCGCCTGTGATGTGTTTTCGTGAGCTTTTTATTTCGTTGATGATCTTGTATCAATGATAAAATCGATGATAGATTATTGACCATTTTATTAATAAACCAACAGGATTTGAAGAGATTTGGAAGACTAAAGTTGGGATAAATGAGATGGTATGAATTAACATTTATTAAATTAAAAACACATTTACCCTCCGTGATTATCTGAATTACAACACAACATTTTTTTTTTCCCTTAGACATAATTTTATGTTGTCCTTAGATTTTAATTTTTATAACATAGTTTACTTATATGAAAAGATAAGTAACTATTAGTTTATGATACAGATCTACTTTTGTATTTAAGAGTATCGTTGGTTCATTGGAGATCAAAAACCTTGTCTGTGTGTAGCTTTGTCGACCTGTGTTTTGACTATATTGTTAATGGTATACGTCTTAAAATTGCAGGAATCCAATTAGTGATACATGGACAGCAAATTTTTAGCGATTTTTAGTTGTTAATTTTTTTAATGAAAAATGTATACTAATTGCTCAAAAGAAATTGAACATTGAAATCCAAATTTCACTATAATCTAAGTGTAGATTTCAATATTCAAACTATTGCTGGCATAATATTATTCATTTCAAAATTGACTATTTTAACTCATTGATTTACAATTTTAGAAAATTAGAGTGTTCATTGCATTTAATAATCTGAATAAGGAAGAATTTTAAGAGAAATGAATAATACTAATGAACATTTTATTAACGCTTATTAAAAGATCTGTAATAACACATTCAAATTACTTAATTATCTCCGAGTGATAAACTATCCTATGATGACGTTTACGATTTCTATTCCTTCACACTGTTTTAAGTAAATCCAAAGCCACAACATTCCCCAAAATTAATCATATTAACCGTAGTTTATTCCCTGCAAAATTTACTAAACTCCGGTATAGAAGAACAAGTTGTGTTTATCTACTAAATTTGTAACTAATATTCTCCAAATTATTTTGTTTTTACAGAACGAATCAGTATAGATTTTCCATAGTAGAAAATTCATTAATCTATAATTTTTTATGCTTTATTTCCATTTTTAACAACATTATACCAGGGGTTATATGCAAGCTGTAATAAGGATTACATTCCTGTCATCCTATTCTTTATGAGGCAATTTTCGAAACGTTTCTCTCAAACACTAAATTTCCTTTCAATGCTGCAAACGATCAACGATAAGAACTTATTGTAAGACGACTGGAAAACCAGATCAGAGGCCTGTTTAGAAACTAGCTAATTTGTTTAAGTGACAAGGACCATAATTTTGGCTGACTCTTTTATATAAGTTCAATTCTACAGCTGTCTTCATATTATTTTTTTTCTTGGCAATTCTCTTCGGGAATTTCCTATAATTAAGTATAAAATATTACTGTACCAGCTAATTTATTTAGTTTCAGCAGATTTTTCTTAAGGAATTTAAATAATTGAGGTTGTACTCTTGACGCGATTTTCGTAAAATTCTTCAAAATGTCCATCGATCTTACCTAGTAGATGACGAAAATGAGGTCCGGTATATATATGCTTCTCTTTATAGAGAAATTTCTTTGAATATTATTGTTGTTGCTTATTGTTTTGAATAGAACTTTGCTGGGAGATATACATGAAAATACGTTCTGTGATAACGTCATCATATCAGATGTTACGTTCTTAAATCGAAGATGTTTATTGATCTATAGCGTACTTGATATTTAACCTTTTCATTCAGTGCTTGTAAACCCCTACTTTTACTCATTGGATGTTTACATAGACATTGAGAATATTGACGAGAGATCGCTAGTGTTTCATACCAGCCCCTTGGGAAATCTACTTAGTTTACTTAGCCCTTGCGTGCCTGTGTTGATCACTTCGAAATGTTAGCAGATTTCCCTTAAGGGAAATCAGCTATTGAGGTAATACTCATGACGCGATTTTCGAAAAAATTCACCAAATGTCCAACGACTCAATCCAGGAGATGACGAAAATGAGGTCGGTTCAAAACTATATTTATATATATATATATATATATATATATATATATATATTTGTCTGTTAACGATTTAGCGGTCGCAATTTTTGTTTGATCGTTACCAAACTCGATATTTAAATGTTTTATGCAAAAAGACAGACCAAGTTCGTTTATGGCTGTTATCGGGCCAGTGGGAGGGGTGAGGGTTTCGAGGGGGATTTTCGAAATATCTCTGTTGCCGTACGCTGGATAAAAAAAATTGTATAGAACCAATGTTATTGCAAATTAAATTTACCATACATATTGTTCTATATATTTATTCTCTATCTTGAATATTAACCGAGATATTTGCATTTTTATTAAATGTGGGCGGATAACGGAGAAGTGAGTTCCCCACCAAAAGCTGTTTCCGTAACTGTTCGGCTCTCGTATGGAGATTTCTCTATTGTATAAGATCACGTGGGAAATCTGCTTAGTTTACGCAGCCCCTGCGTGACGGACTTTTTTTATGTAAGGATCGGTTGAAATTAATGGAATATTCAAAATTCGAATGACGAGTATATTTTCAAATCTTTTTAAGCGGAAGGTAATGTTACCGCGGAAATTTACAGTGAAATAGAATTTTATGTACAGTGTTTTGCATTTTAGAGCTGTACTTGTAGTTGGCTAATTTCTTCACAATAATGTCCAATGTTTCTTAATTAATTAATATATTACAATTGATTCCTTCTGAAATTTCTCCAAACGTATGCATGAAATATTCATCCGTTCAGAATAAGTGGTCGATGGATTATGAAAATATCTTCGGGAAATATTGCTATCATTGATAACACTTATAAACAAGCCATAGATATCTGGCACGATGTTTACTTTTTCTAATGTAGTTTTTCATGCTGATTACAAATCGGGAAACTGTTTTGCTCTATCACGCCAGGTTTTCTTTAATGCAACGCCGAATTTCCCCAATAGCGCCGTACAGGCTTGCTTTAAATTGCTCTAGGCCCTGTTCTAATTGTGCTAGGAAGGTGGGAGCAGTGTCACTTTACTCTGTCAAGCATGGGCTTTCATATGACATGTAACAAACATCAGATATAAAATGCAGCCAGGTAGTAAAAACGTCCTTGGTGCCATTGGTTGAGCCTGAAAAAGTTATTATGCCTCCACTGCATATAAAGCTGGGACTCATGAAGAAATTCGTGAATATTCTTTTCGGTACCTATCCAACAGGTTTCCAGAGTTAAGTTATGTGAAAGAGAAAGAAGGAGTGTTCATAGGTCCACAATTAATGAAGATCATTGCAGACAGTCACTTCGAAGACTTACTTAGCAATACTGAAAAAGATGCATGGTTGGCATTCAAGTCTGTTGTAGCCAATTTCCTTGGCAATTTCTCTTAAAATTCAACTCCTCGACTCACATCTCGACTTGTTTCTGGTGAACCTAGGTGTTGTCAGTGATGAACATGGCGAACGTTTTCATGAGGACATCTCGGTGATGGGCCACGCTATCAGGATCGATGAAGTAGACCAATGTTGGCTGACTACTGCTGGATGCTTCAGCGCCAAATCCCAAATGCTCAGCACAAACGCAAGTCTACAGCCAAGAAATTCCAACCAAACAAACTTTAAATTAAGGAGCTTTATGCTATACTTATGTATTTTATATGTGTATTATACTTAACTAAATGATACTGTATAGTTGATGTTAATTAGTACTCTATTCAACAGTATAGTAACGGAGATATTTCGAATTTTCAAAATTCTCCCCCTCTAAACCCCCCTTCACCCTGGCCCTATTTCAGCCATTACGAACTTGATATTTCTTTTTACATGAAACGACTAAATATCGAGTTTGGTAACGATCAAACAAAAATTTCGACCGCTAGAGCGGTAACAGACAAATCTCTCTCTCTCTCTCTCTCTCTCTCTCTCTCTCTCTCTATATATATATATATATATATATATATATATATATATATATATACAGTTTTGTACGGACCTCATTTTCGTCAGGATCGATAGACATTTTAAAAATTTTTTTTGAAAATTGTGTCATGAGTACGACCCCAATAGCTGATTTCCCCCCGAGGGATATCTGGTAATTAAAAAGTTTGATGAGATGGGTCCGTTTGGAAGTGTTGTGTGATGATTAGCTTACATAGAAATTAACTTTCTGTTGAGTCTCATGGAGGAAGATGCAATAAAACCCTAAAAGGCACTCGGAAAGACAGGTGAACAGGATTTCTTCTAAGGCCAAATGTAAATCTATAATGAGAGAAAATACTCAAGAATAAGGATGATAAAGTACAACTCATACAGAAGTTGATTAGAAATTAGATATTTACCGGAAGCAACCTGTGTCCTCGTGAATATGTCAGACATATGACTTCAAGTTATCCCATAAATGAGAAAGACTAACATTCATAATATATAAAGATAAAGCAAAACGAACTCCTATTGGCGACGCGAGGTGGAAAAATAACGATTGAGACAGTCCTCTACCTGTCCTCTTGAACAGATGAATATTCAAATATTTCAAAAAGAGAAACTAGGAAGTAAAATAAGACTGAAATGATTATGCAGAATGTATAGTCCTAGAAGAAATAAACTAAAATAGAAAGACATCGAAACTACATTGTTCAGTAACTTTGGTCAGTATATTCAGACGAATCGTGTAGAAACCAGAATACATAAGGCTCAGAATAGACATAGTAGAGATTAAGCATATAAAAACGCTTAGTTCGAAGATATACAACAATCATGTGAACAAAATTTGTTATATAGTACGTTACGAGCAAACCTAAAATATAGGAGATATTACGTATTGTAAATGTCCTTTGATTAAAACCCGGGGAAAATAGCCATTAAACAAATCTGTCATCTGCGTTAATAATTTTGGCAATAATATATTTCGATCCGACACATAATAACAGAGATATGAATGATCTTGAACTTTACTCATTCTCTTAACCACATTTCCTGTTCCGATTTTGGCTGGGCACCAAGTGCATCTTGAGGCTTCCAGGAATCGTTTAAATGTCGAGTTTGGTAAAAATCAACCAAAAAAAAAAATTCGGGCACTCTTTGTGTTTATATTCACAGTTTTGAGTCATGGTCTCAAAAATGTTAAATCCTTATTTTTTTTTATTTTTTTAAATTTATTCTTTATTTTTGAAGGAAGGATTTATATATATCTACGAAGCCAGAAAATTACTTAAAATTTAACGGCTAAGAATAGTAAATCAATTAAGAATCTCAAGTGATGGCTACTTAAAACTATGGTAAAATGAAAAATAACTATGGTCCAGTGTGACCGGGTTACTTTTAATATTTTAAAACACTTATCGTTGGAATGTTGTTCTCTAGAACCCTATAGAAAACAATATATTTATATAAATATTGCTTATGAGAAGGGAAACTGATGATTAGACAGTATTTTGTTTATAAAAAGCCTTTACCATTTAAATCATATGTGGGCAACACCCGGTAAGATTTGATCCGGTCCGCGAGACATTTTGAAAAACGCAGTTAAACAAACATATTAGACCATCTACTCCAAATGAGGAAAATGAGGAGAGATTTGTGAGTTTGGCATTACTTATAAATGCGAACAGTTCTTTTCATTGATGAATGTTGATAAATCAAAACATCGTACAAGGCTGGCGATAATTTGAAAAATTCTTTGTATCAGTGGAATTAATCTAAAAATCGATGGATTAGTTTCCCAAATTCAAGCTCATTGATTTGGGTGTCGCTATTTAACTTCCTTTGTTTGTAATAATTCCAAATTTTACGATTTAATTATAATGACGTACCTATTTTTTTTTCATTTCATTTTGTTATTTTAATAAATTGTATTATAATCATATTGTCATTATAATTTCATGTCTGATATCTATCGTTAAATATTATGCACACTACTTTAAATGCACTCCTTTTAAAAGCGGCCCGCGAACGTATTTGCACACTAAAGTTTGGCCCGCAACATGTCAAAAGTTGCCTATACCTTATTTGAACAATATGTTTTATTTTCTTATACGTGGAATTGGAATCAAGAATAATACAAAAGTTTAGATTTATAATGATCACCTACTAACATTTTTTAAAAGAGGCTATTAGAATAATAAATATTATTAGAAGTTGTTAAATTATTTTTTTTTTTACAGTTGACTACATAACTTTTAAATGTGATAGAGTATTAAAAGAATCAAGTTCAAATACGCCGCTACATTAATTAAGTGAAAATAGTGATCAATAGCTAAGGCGATTTAATATATATTTATATTTTGCTAATGTTTGATTAATCCCAGAACTATGCGGCTTCAAACATTAACTAGTCCCTACTAACAACATACTTGGACCAGACTCAATGGCTACACTGTATGTATAAGCCAATAAAGCATATCTATCTATATAAATTCGAAGGGATCTCATTCTCAGACAATCGGATTTTCCTTAAGTAAAAACTGCTAAAAAAAAAAAAAAAAAAGAATTATATTTGTTCACATATAAAAGTGGTTGTTTTACATTATAATCAATATGGAAGTAGTCTACTATGAAATATTAAATTAATTAAATGGAATTAAATTAGTCCTTTTAATGATAGGGTACGAAATTCATAAAAATAATTTTATGTTTTTTGAATTGTTTATATGGATAATACACTTTTCATAGATCTGAAAAAGGAGGAGCATTAACCTGAGTCCTTCGCTATAGACGATTTATCTCAGTAAATAAAAGACTCCCTATAAAGGGCGTTGTCATTTCATGATCTCGTTCCTCTTTTACGGGAGGATCACACTATTTTATTGAGTACTGGGTTATGAGCTCTTAGCTTGGGCCCACGGAAATAAAAGTGAGCCGGATTAAGCACCCTTCTCTCCCAGAGGGTTGTGGACAATCTAAGGGTTCTCTTCTTAGAGGGGGCAAAGATGTATCACTGCCGAACTCCAATAACTTCATTTACTACCCAGCTATAAATCCGTTGATTGACGTCATTTATGGAATGACTTTATGTCTTTTATTTTCGCCTTTTATTAGTTTTCTTTACAACAGCTCTATTTCGCCAATGAGTCCTTTACTGATATCCCGATAAACGTCCCCCCAGTGTAGCCGTAGATAAGTGCTTGGGAAAGTCAATAATTAAGTATCCATAGTTTTACCTTGAATCATAGCAGTTTACTTTTACAATTCTAGAAAAACTCACATTTTTCAGATAACTTTCATCAATACATACCATTCAGATTCCATATTTGCTTCCAAACACCATAAAAACTTGAATGTAAAATTGATTTAAATGTAAAACTAAAGATCTAGTTCGTCAATAGCCCAAATTGGACCAGTATGAGTGGGGTTTTTATATAAAATCATGCATTTCATATAATGCGTCGGGTCGAAAGGTGTACATTCAAAATTATTAACCCTCCAGCGGGCGCGCTGCGGTGTTTGGACCGCATTTTGTTTTTCCTATTTTTCATTAGAAAATAAGCAATAACTTACTTATTTATGTTGTTTATTTATTTTTGCATTGGTTTTACAATAATTCTAATGAATGAAAATTATACGTTATCATATTGCTAAGTAATGGATGGCTAATTTTTTTTTTTTTTTTTTTTTTTTTTTTTTTTTTTTTTTTTATAAATAGCTTTGTAATATAAAAAAACAACCTTGAAATAGGTAGAATAATGATTGAGATATTTTAATAATAAATTGTTTATTATAAATAACCACCAACATAGGATATTCAGGAACGTAGTAATAGTGGCATAGGAACTAAAATTATTGTTCCTATTTATAGTTGTTTTATAATATTATTTTACATACTATAAATAGAGTAAAATTATTAATTATTTTCATAAAGTTTGAACAAACATTTTGATATATAAATACAGAGTAATAGTATATTAGTAATATAATAAAAAAATAAGTTCAAGGTTATAAATTATCAAATACAGAAAACATATTCGGTTCAAAATTTGCAAAAAAAAAAATTTAATTTATCAATTAGAAACTAGAAAAAATGAACCTTTTTTTATATTACAGAACAAAAATCAAACTTCTTCCTCGTATAAGCATTTCCCTGACAATTATTGCACGTTACTTGATGGATACTGTGATTTCGGCAAAACTTCCTTTGGCACATATTGCATACAACGCTTGTTCTATTATTTCGATGTTTCCCACAAAGGTAGCAAATTTTTTTAGCCCTCAGAAAACCGACTCAACATACCTCGAACCCCCAGCCCCCTGAAATAATTTCTATTCCTAGTATTTTGACAGATGTTCAGATTGCGGTCCAAATGTCGCAACTCGCCCGCCGGAGGGTTAGCAAATCAATCAAGTCCGCTATTAACCGAAGATAAAAATTGACAAGCTCACATATCTACACTATTATGATATTGCTTTTTGTTATATAATAGATACTTTTGGCAAAGTAATTTATATAGTAAGTTATGTAGTAGTAATTATTGTTGGTATGTATATTTTTCCCTAACTCGAATATTAACAGCATCATTTGTATAATTATATGTTTGTATTTCACCACTCAATATACCTCACTTGTAGTCATTCGATTTTAATTTCAGACTTTTATATTACAAACAAATGTTAATAAAATTTCACATGCAAATTAATCAGAGTTATTGAGTGAAATTAATTTAAACTTTATAAATTGCGAGCCCACGTTATATTATCGTTAGTAATTCGAGGATAACGTTTTAGCAGATTTTCCTTAAGGGGAAGCAGCTATTGAGGTTGTACTCATTACGCGATTTTTGAAAAATGTTCATCAAATGTTCATCGATCCTACCAAGAAGGTGACAAAATGAGTATATTTCAAAACAGTGTATTGATTCCGTTCAAACCTTTGTGTGAGTGTATACATATATACACGTTTGCCTTTTAACTCACTAGCAGTCGAAATTTTTGTTTGATCGTTACCAAATTCGATATTTAAACATTTTATGTAAAACTAAAGATCAAGTTGTTAACGGATAAATCGAACCGGTGGGAGGGAGGGGGGATGATTAGATGATGAAAATTCAAAACATTTCCGTATTATATATGTTATCAAAAAATTGTATAGAGCCAATCTTATTGAAAATGCAACAGCACGTGGAAAATCGTAGCTAGCGCATCCCTTATGTGACGAACTTTCATTGTTTCTCTACCTTATCTCACCGTTTATATGCTGTTACCTACTGAAATAATGGATAGAATTTTTATTTAGTTACTTTAGCATTGGAATCTTATATTTTTCAGTATAATTGGATATGAATTATCTAGCTAGGTTAAAAAGTAGTTCAAATTCGATGATATGAGAATGGATTTACAAAATACTATGGACCCAAAGACTAGGGGATAATTTTTTCATAATCATAATTTTTTGTTGGTTCCTTAAACTCCATATTTCAATGTACATATTTATGATAAACAGAATTTTTACAAAATTATAAGGTTAGGGTTATGAATTCTTCTCTAGGTTCTTGCAAATCTCGATACTCAACCGTTCGGAAAGCATGTCAGAGTGACCCACCGATTGGTAGAACCTTAAAGAGATAATGAGTTTTATGTTGTTGATAATAGAGCATAAAAAAAGCTTCCACTTTTTCTGTGTGACTAGTGCTTCCTCAGCCTCTCTTGAAAGGTATTTTTTTTTTTAGTGATCACGTTGATACTCACACTGAGCCTGAGAAAACCATTAGACTTCCGTTAAATACTGAGCCCCTTTTCTACAGATTTAATACCCTGCTTTATGAGGTTTTTATTAGTAATTCCAAGGCCTAAAATCTGTCTGTTCATTCATTACCCTCTCACAGAAGATGCATATGAAATGGGCTAAAACTAGTAAAACACCGTTACTTTGAAGCAGCACTTCTCAAAGAGAACGATAACACCCATTTTGAAGTAGTCTAGAGATTCAGATGGTGGACAGTGTCTATTGAATGAATCCCATTCGAGACACTAGAGTTATATTGGAGCCTCTACTCACACTGTTATAATCTCATTCAATCTTTTTTTTTTATTAGAATGTAAAGTTGATTGTGACGAATGGGAATTATAATTCAATATATTTACCTTACATAAACTCGCAAATTAAACATCGGTTGAGTTTAACTTTAATTGATTTGTTTGGTTTTTGTTCTTATTTTATTTATTTATTTTTTCATTTCAATTATTAATTTTATTTGTAATTATATTACTCATTTTAATATTTTATTTTATTATTATTATTTTTGTTTATATTATATTTGAGTAGCTAGTTGATTAACGTGTATATATTGTAAAATAAAAATGTATTTAAACATAATCATACATGTAATATGGCGTGCGGCAATGGAACATGTATTCAAATAACTCCTCTTAGGGTTACTATGAGGAGAAAAAAAAACTCGTTCAAGCTTGAATCGTAAGCTGGTGAATGTGCTTGAAGATCGATTCTTGCTACAGACCTTTTCTGTGAATACAATTTCTTACGAAACATGGACAGACAGGACACTCTTTAACAAGATTTAAAATTCAAGACAATGACAAATGTACTTGGGACTCACAGATAACACAAACGTTTTTACATATACTCTATGACTGTTCAACATTTAATCAAAATATATCAAATTTAATAATGAACATAATTTTAAAGGAGGAAATTGGCCAGAACCACCTTATACTATATTTAAAAAATATAATAAAGAACTTATAAAGTTTATCAAAAGTATAGATATGGATGTAGCAAAAATACATTAGAATGTAAAGTTGATTGTGAGGAATGGGAATTATAATTCAATATATTCACCTTACATAGACTCGCAAATTAAACATCGGTTGAGTTTAACTTTAATTGATTTTTTTTTTCGTTATTTTATTTTTTTTTTTTCATTTCATTTATTAATTTTATTTGTAATTTTCTTACTTAATTTAATATTTTTGTTATATTATATTTGGTTAGATGATTGATTAACGTGTATATATTGTAAAATAAAAATGTATTTAAACATAATCATACATGCCAAGTGGCAATGGAACATGTATTCAAATAAATAACTACGCATACGGTTATTAAGAGGAGAGAAAAAAAAAGACCCTTTCCGTAATACTCTGATTCGCTTTCTTCCCAGTTCCTTCAACCTAAACTACTCTAGTTAGGGAAAACATGTATGAAATATATTTATTTCTCTTAAATGTAAGCAAAACATAATAACATTTTTGAGCGATTTTCATGAAACATATTTTGTAGTTTTATTTCGTAATTGAACACTTTTGATAGTATTCTTATTCTGTATGAAAACATCCTACAGAACCGAAGTATTTTAATTTATTTTTACTTAAAGAATATTTTCTAATAGATTTATCACATTCCAGCATAAATAAACGTAAATAACGCCATAAGTAAACCGACTTAAGAAATAACCATAGTATATTAGTAATAGTATTTCCATTGGAAGATATTTCTTACCTCAATTTAATAAGAAGCAAAGCGAATTTAGATTCTTACTTAATTCTTCAATATGGCCGAACCATTCGAGGCTTTAGCCCACAGTCGATTTTAATGTTTTTATTAAATAGTCTTAATTTTAATGTTTTTATTTAATAGTCTTAATTTTAATGTTTTTATTTAATAGTCTTAATTTTAATGTTTTATTTAATAGTCTTAATTTTAATGTTTTTATTTAATAGTCTTAATTTTAATGTTTTATTTAATAGTCTTAATTTTAATGTTTTATTTAATAGTCTTAATTTTAATGTTTTTATTTAATAGTCTTAATTTTAATGTTTTATTTAATAGTCTTAATTTTAATGTTTTTATTTAATAGTCTTAATTTTAATGTTTTTATTTAATAGTCTTAATTTTAATGTTTTAAATAATAGTCTTAATTTTAATGTATTTATTTAATAGTCTTAATATTAATGTTTTATTTAATAGTCTTAATTTTAATGTTTTTATTTAATAGTCTTAATATTAATGTTTTATTTAATAGTCTTAATTTTAATGTTTTTTATTTAATAGTCTTAATTTTAATGTTTTATTTAATAGTCTTAATTTTAATGTTTTTATTTAATAGTCTTAATTTTAACGTTTTATTTAATAGTCTTAATTTTAATGTTTTAAATAATAGTCTTAATTTTAATGTTTTAAATAATAGTCTTAATTTTAATGTTTTTATTTAATAGTCTTAATTTTAATGTTATTATTTAATAGTCTTAATTTTAACGTTTTATTTAATAGTCTAAATTTTAATGTTTTATTTAATAGCCTAATTCCAATGTTTATTTTAATAGTTTTGGTTTAATTAATTCCATTGTTTTTAGTATTTATTTAAATAGTTAATCTGAAAATTTATTTTAATTTTAATAGTTGTATTGAATACCGGTACGTAGGTTTACGGCCTAGATTCCCCCTTACCAAAAAAGAGGAAAGGGGGGGGGGGTTGATGCAAAAAATATAAAGGAACAGAAAAAGAAAGAAAAAAATTAAGGAGAAATATTGAAAAAAGTAAGGTAAAAAAAACGGCCTAGTGTGCATGTTTCCCATGGGCGGAGAAATCAAATAAAGTTCGACGAGCGTTGGGCATTGATGACCTTGGCGTTTTTTGCCCAAAATCCAACAAACAAACAAACAATTGATGCAAAAACGTTTATTTCATCTACTCCATAGACGATACTTAATTTCGTCATTCAGCTCTGAAGATTGTATTAGTTAATGGCTGAAAGCGAACGAGGAATACCCGTATGTTTAGGGTTAGAGGGGTTTAGAAGGGGATTCGATTTTTCAAATTATCTCCGCTAATGTAAGTCGAATCCAAAAATGTTAGTGAACAAATCTTGTTAAACTATTAAACCTTTACATTTACATTTAAATCAGATATTAATTGAGTTACTCATACTTTCGTGTTTTCAGCCTTCATTAAACTCCCGCTGCTACTCATCGAATTTTGACTTAGAAATAGAGAATATATGGTGAGATGATATTACTACCATGTCATTCCAACTAGTGCGAAATCCACTGAGTAAAATAGTAAAAAAAACGCAGGGGCTGTGTAAACTAAGCAGATTTCCCACGTGAAGTTATACAATAGAAAAATCTCCATACGAGAGCCGAACAGTTACGGCAAATGGCCGAACTAGCTTTTGGCGGGAAATACAGTCATTCGTTATCGGCCCACAATTAATAAAAATATCTCGGTTAGTATTCAAGATAGAGAATAAATGTATAGAATAATATTTATAGTAAATTTAATTTACAATATTATTGGTTCTATACAATGTTTTGATCCGACGTATGGTAACCCCCCTCCACCTGGTCCGATTTTAGCCATTAACGAACTTGATCTGTCTTTTTGCATAAAACGTTTAAATATCGAGTTTTGTAACGATCAAACAAAAATTGCGACCGCTAGAGCGTTAACAGACATATATATATAATTTTGAACGGACCTCATTTTCGTCATCTCCTGGATAGGATCGATGGACATTTGAAGAAATTTTTCGAAAATCGCGTCATGAGTACGACCTCAATACCTGATTTCCCATAAGGGATATCTGCTAAAAATAGCTGAGTATTGTTTTAATTAAATTTATAACAGTGCTCTGGAGAATTAAAGAAAGTTGCTTTTCATTTAATAATTGCTATTTATAAGTTATAGTATTGTTTGCATCTTGAAAGTAGGAAAGATCAGCATTGCTTAATGGCAAGCAGCATCGCTTACTAACATCTTCCTTTTCAGAGATCAGCCATTATAACTTGCAAACATTTTTCCCCGTCTTATTTTAAGTAAAATATTTCAACTATAATATACATTGAGCTATATTATAATCTATATTATTATAATTGCTTCATTTAATAATTGTGATATTTTATTTAATTTCAACAGATGGCTCCTCGTAATTTTGAGAATACTGATTAAGGGACAAAGACTTTTATTTCAGTCATCAAGGAGAAAATGAGGTGTAAAGCAGCCGCCAAAGCTTGTTGGGTACCAGGACTACCCTAAACGGCAACTTAAATTTTACAACCGCGCCTCATGCGAGACAAAAACAAAACAACAACCTTAAATGACTACGTTAAAAATCACTCCTCTGAAGAGAGTAAAAAAAAAAATAAATGCGGAAGAGAACTGATTTTCTTTTCAAGCTGCTATTGAGTGATGCCCCGAGGAACACTTTTTAGGTATGGAGTCCAATTATTATATGTTAACCATATCTAATAACAGGCTCAAATATCAACAACCATTTATAACTTGTATTATTTCATTAAACAAAATATTAAATAAATATATCAATAACAGTCATAATGTAACACACTTGAATTTAAATAAACTTTGGCTCATACTCATGCCTCCAACTAATAAGTAATATACTTCCAACTAATAAGTAAAATTTAATTGATGGAATAAATCCACATTTTTAAAAACCTTAGTTTTATAAATATATATATATATTTTATTGCTTAGAGCTATGAGTATCTAGCTCTGGACGATATAAATAACAATATTATGAAGATGGTTTAGTATCGGTTAATGAGGGCACTCCAACAAAAATTGGGCATGATTAATTGGTCAACTTCTTTGGAGCTACGATAATTAACCAAAAGAGTAAATAAGTAAACTCACAATCGCGATGCTATGAAGACATGAATATCCTTTCGTACTATCTTTAAAAGTTTGTTTACACTATTACAAATGAGAGGATCACTTTTATAGCAGTGCTACTATTAAGTCTGAAACAAACTAAGCAACCTTAGGCCAGTCATCTTGATGGATGAGGTCAATTAAACGTGAATTGATATTGCAAGATGTGAACTATAAATAAACAATATATGTATATGTATCAAAATCCTGATAAAATAATTCTGCATAAGATAATATCCATTTTTTTTTTTGCGGGAAACTAAATGCAGCCTATAATGAAGGTAAGATGGGAATAAAACCAAGCTCAAATGTTAAAACTAAACAGCATGTTGTTGAATGCTATCTATTTTAGTCCACTTTAAGTAACTGTGGCTAACTCTTAACTGAAATCCTTGATCCCACCCTTTTCTGGCCTCCGTGGATCAAGGATTTTATTTAATGAGTTCGTCGCTAAATGTATTCATATTTCTCAGGTGGGAGTCGAACCCAAGACTCTAGGTTTCCAAGCTCATTAAGACCTACGTCTTAGCTCACATGGCTAACCTGAGCCCCCAAAACTGAATAGTAAAAAGTCCGTCACGCAGTGGCTGTGTAAACTAAGCAGATTTCCCTCGTGAAGTTTAACAATAGATAAATCTACATACTGGTAACACAACAGCACCGTCAATATTAAGTGAATAAATACAAATGATAATAAGAAACCTCCCGAGGGGAAGCGTCTGAAATAAAACAAACAGTTCTGTCAACCTCTTACCGGAAAGGAAAAAAGTCCGTCCCGCAGGGGCTGCGTAAGGTAAGCAGATTTCCCACGCGAAGGTTTACAATCGATAAATATACATACAGGTAACACTACCGTGAATGTTAATTGAACAAATACAAACGGCAATCTTTCAGTCTATTTACAATACAAGTTATTAATCTCTACAACGGAAATCGGCTGAATTGTAAACAAACAGCCCATCCAACCTCGTAGCGCTGAATAGATAGATTGACAGGAAATACAAACAATTAATGAAATATATCTGAATATAACATATTAATTTTATTAAAAACAATTTACTAACGCCAGTTTACTGTTTCTATTTCTAATTTTCGATTTGACGTATAATAACACAGATATTTCGAATTTTTGAAATTACTCCCCTCTAACCCCCCCCCCCTCCCCCTTGTACGATTTCAGCCGTTAACGAACTTGATCTTTCTTTTTACATAAAACGACTAAATATCGAGTTTGGTAACGATTAAAAATAATTGCGACCGCTAGAGTGGTAACAGACATACATATACATATATACAGTTTTGAGCGGACCTCATTTTCGTCATCTCCTAGGTAGGATCGATAGACATTCGAAGAAAAATTTCGAAAATCGCTTCACGAGTACGACCTCAATAGCTGATTTCCCTTAAGGAAATCTGCTAAAATGGGCACTGGAAAACCTGGAATTTGCTGGAACGGTGGGAAGGAGGCATATTCATTAAGAGGCGCCCTCCCTTTCGCAGGGGGTCCTGCCATGATTATGAGCTGGATATATGTTCCGGCACTACTGTTTGCTTAAGGGAAATTTGCTAAAATGATCAACTTTCACGACATAAAATAAGGTGCTTCTTTGGCAATCTTAATAGGTTTTGGATTGTAATTTCTCCAGACACCACCAAACAAGTAGAAATTGCGACCAGTTAAATTATTTGTTTGGAGTCTAGCTGAAGAGGAGAGTCAAATTGCGCCTTCTTGGGAATTTGTTGTTTTTGTGTTATATCTATTGTCTGATATTTTGCTGAGGAAAGATGTAATTGGAAGAACCCCTCTTGAACAATAATATATATAAATAAAGGCAAGCTAGGGGAGTGAGTATGAGAGAGGTATGGCTAGGGGGGAGGGAGAGGGATTTAGACCCTCATAAACCGTCATAAAACCGGCGACCCCAGCTATCGTCTCGATCCTACACTCCCCTACATCTAGGCACCAATCACTCAGCTCTCTCCCAACCCAACACAAATTCACTCCCGCTCACTTGCACCCCCTCATTTATTTATTTATGTTTGGATTATATCTCATCAGATCTAATTACTACATATAGCGTTAATAATTTCCCAAACTCGTGTTTAAAGAATTTTCTAAAACTAACATCAAATTAAGGCTGTTGCTCTCAAACATGGGGCCTTTTTTACTTTACCCACACCAGTTACTTTTTGAAGTAACAGTGATCATATGAAAATTAAAAAGACTCTAGTTGTTAGGTTGAAGTAATTCATTCAAACTGTTGCTAAGCTATATAAATTTATTATTATTTATTAACGTCCACTTTTTGCAACTTAGGCTAATTGGGGCGGGTTATCTACAGGTTACCACCCTTTTTTAGCCAGGGTGGGATTGTGGGATGTTATTTAATGAATTCCGTCACTAAATAATTTCCTTTGCCCAGGCGAGAATCGAACTCGTGACTCTAGGTTTACCATGTGAGATAAAGGTCAACGCTTTAACTCACATGGCTAACCTGAGCCCCAATATATTTATAAATTTTATGCATGAAAGAGGTTACCTGCCTATTACATGGTTGGTTTTTAAAAACGTATAAGTTTTTTTGTAATAAAGAATCTCACACAACTTAGTCGTTTTCTTAAATCAGAAGAAGTAGCATATAGGACTATTAAATATATATATACAAAGGATTGAATCGTGGGCCAGCGTTAAAAGAAGGAACAAAAATGAATGTGGAAGCAGAAGATCCCTTCTCGACTCATACCTATGTGAGTTTGTTTACAGAAGAAGATACGAAAACGAGGATATATTTGAGTGTTTTTTTAAAATTTTTGAACGCATATTGTCCCCCTAAATGAATGAATCAATGAAATGTATATTAAAAAATAATTTTTGTTTATATTTAAAACTTGTTAAATACATTACTTCAAACATATGTTCATTACTTTTATCAATTTAACCATAAGGTAAATCACTGTTTTAGAAATAAGTAACTGGTGTGGGTAAAGTAAAAAATACCTCAAACATGTTCTCACAGTCAAATGCAGTAAAGGAGTGACCATAATCGATGTTTATAAAGCATTACGACCCATTGGGTTGAACCTATCATGGGTCATACGGAACACAGCTATTATTTTATTGAGTTCACATGAATCTTAAGATAGCTACCTTTCAGGACAACAAAATAGACTAAGCCACCTGATAGAGACGAGACCGAGGAGAAGGTCTTGTCACAACTAAAGGATCCAATCAGAATTGTTGAAATATGCAGAAAGCGTAATTTTTGGCGAATACTTTTTTGCATGATTTCGATGAATAATAAAACTTCTTCCAGGGAAGCTGGGTGGTACAGGTACGAATAAATCTGGATGTACAGAGTAGGCCTGTTTTCCTCTACAATGCGTTTTTTTATTTTATTCAGAGCAACAGCTCCATCTTCAGTGGCTGTTGACATACACAAAACCAAATGAAAAGCATGCTATCAACATAATTTAAAATATTAAACAAGTTCAAAAACCTTGGCCTAAACAAGAAATATTATTAATATTTATTAAAGTCCACTTTTTGCAACTCAGTACCAACATTTCCTCACCAGGGTGAGACTTAGGATGTTATTTAATGAATTCCGTCACTAAATAATTTCCTTTGCCCAGGCGAGCATCGAACTCACCACTTTAGGTTTGCCATGTGAGATTAAGGTCAATGCTTTAACTCACATGGCTAACCTGAGCCCCAAAAAACAAATAAGACCAAATTAAAATACAAGTTAAAGAAAAACTATAAATATCACAGAAAACCAGTCATCACTTAAGAGCATACACTTAGTAGTCAACAGATAATAACCAATAAAATTTAGGATTCAACTACTAGTACTTAGTACTTAATTTTAGTAGTTCAGTCTAAAATTGAATCAGTTTTTAACTGTTGACTGCTAAGTTTATGTATGGTTTTAAGTGATGTCTGGATTTCAGTGATATTTATTTATATTTTTCGTTTTATTTGTTCAACCTTTAACTTGTATTTTAATTAGGTTTTCTTTCTTGTTTAGGCTAAAGTTTTTTTATTGGTTTAATATTGGAAATAATGTAGATTGCATGCTTTTTATTTGATTTTGTGTATGTCAACAGTCACTGAAGATAGAGCTCTGAAAGTGCATTTTGCCTATAGAGGATAACAGGCCTACTGTGAAAATAAAAAAAATGTTAGCAGACTAGGGATAAGCCATTACACTGTTCCTTTATATCTGATGTGGGCATTACATAACTTTTTTGAACTTCATTTATCCTATAAAAATCAAGTAAGCATTATCATTGTACTATAATTCATTTTATTCGAATGTCACGCGGTATGTCCATTCCAATTTTGATTGAAAAATGTCATAGTACATAATCAGAAATCGTTTCATGATAAGAAAAAATGGGTCTTTACAAATATTGAGTATCTCTAATCGGTAGGGAAAACTTTCAATTTTTTTATTTTCAAACTTCTGTAACACCTTAGCCAATTTTGGTCAAAAGTTACTACAATCCTATATATAAAATTTCAACGTTCTAAGGAAAGCCGTTTTTACGTTATGTGAGTTACGAGCAGGCGTTATGCCGAAACTAGTCAAACTGGATTAAATGAGGGTCAAAACGGGTAATTCCGTTTAAATCTAAAATCGGCATTTTTCACAATTACGCCACTTCTATTACTTCGTACAAGGAAATAATAAAATCAGGCATGCCCAGGACGATCACGTATACATGCAATGGACAAATGGTTTCAAAGTATGTACAAGACACACACACATACACACACACACACACACACACACACACGCACGCACGCACGCACGCACGCACACACACAGACACACACACACACACACACATATATATATATAGTATATATGGTATTTACCTTCATCATTTTTCATTGACTTTCAGCAAAGTATATATACGGCATTGCACCATATTTAGCTGTTTTAGCTTCAAGTTGTAAGAACCAGTGGGACTGCTTACTAACCTTAACGGATATTGGCGACTTAAAGTCTGGAAGGACATTTTTATATGGTCGAAACCGAATTATGATAGTGGGGCATGGAATCAAGCTAGGTAAAGCTGAAGAATCATCAGATGTAACTCGTGTTTAACAAGTGTTTTTATTCACCTTCTACCCAAAGTGGTGTGTTACTAAATAAAGTAACGATTCCAAAATTTGAGAGGGGTGTTTATGAAAAACCAAAAGACAAAATCCCCTTAAGGGAAATCAGCTATTGAGGTTGCACTCATTAAGCGATTTTCAAGAAATTTCTTCAAATGTCCATCAATCCAAACTAGGAAATTACCTAAAGGAGGTACGTTCAATATATATATATATATATATATATATATATATATATATATATACCGTTCTATATTTTGAATATACTTCTCTATTGCTACTTTAATGGTTGTTTGATCGTATCCAAACTTGATATATAATCTTATGTAGGTAAAGATCAAGTTCGTTAATGGCCGAAAAATGACAGTTCGGGGAGGGGTTTAAAGGGGAGGGACATCGAAATATTTCCGTTATTATGAGTCGGGTAATGTAACTGTGGCACTAACAAAGTCATTTCCAGCTTAGATTTCAGTTTCTGTTCACAAAGGCTTCTTACTACGGGAGAAATAGAAAATAGACAGAGAGATGACGTGACCAGTGGGTTTTTCTAGAAGATGAAAAATCTGCTTAGTTTATTCAGCCCTTGCATGGCGGACTTGCTGGAGTTATAACAAATTTGGCAGACAGACATAAATTCAATTATTGATTTCATTAATCTTAGGGTAACCCGAAACACGAGAAACGCGTATTCGATTTATAAATAACTTTACTAAACTTAAAGTTTTATAGCTGTGCACTCAGAACTCAGTATTCCGACACCATCGTGAGGCAATGCAGAGCTTCTAGAATAATAATTGTGGTGAAATGAATCACATTCAATACGGAAGGAAAGAGCCATGTAAGAATTTTTATCTATTCACAATACCAACGTTAATGAAAGCCTGGTATATTTTGGCTCTCTTGGACTAACGGCAGAAATGTTTAGTTTAGTACAATTAATAACTAAATTATTTTGAAATGTTCCGGGAAAGGATCTATAAATTATAAGTAATATATTTACTAGTAACACAATTAATGGTATGACCACCTTGCACTTACGGCTAATCAGGACGGCTGATCTACAGGTTACCAACCTTTTCTAGACAGGGTAGGATTTGGAATTTTATTTATAGAGGTCGTGACTAAATTAATTCCCATTACCCATGTTGGAATCGAACCCATCCCTTAACTCACGTGGCCGAAATGAACCCATTAACGGTATAAATTATTGTTTTACTGTTTTCTTGCCCCCCCCCCGGTCTGAACCGGTGTTAAGAGGTATAGCCTTAAATAGGAGAGGTTTTATTTCTCTACCAAATATAATATTATAACAAAGATTCGGTACTAAACAACACGATAATTTTGCTAAAGTAAGCATCAACTATTGCAGTCTCTAGAGTCATGTGATTTATAATTCAAAAGAGTAATAAATTAATAATACATTTTACAAATTTTGGATAATATAAAAAATGTGGCAATACGTGGTCCTTTTAAGAAATTTTCTGTTTCCTGATATTGCCAGCATTGATTAGGCCAACTCTATATTCTATTTCTATTCATTGCTTTAAGATATCAATGGGTTATTACATTCCTTGCAAATAAAGAAAGTTATTCAAGATACTTTGAAAATAAAAAGTGTAATGTTCTTAAAAATTAAGAAAAAAAACTTCTAATATGAAGTTGAACACAAGATGGCAAAAATAACAAGAAAAAAATCAATATACACAATTATCATGAACAGTGATAATTATTCTAACAAAATGAAATATTCGTTTTCTATATATTTTATTAACAATTGGGGACTCAAGTTATCTTTTGTTATGTGAGGACTCATACATTTTCTTCCTCAACTACAATGTCATCAATATGTTTTTAGTTTGTTAAAATATTCACAAAAAAGTATATATATAACGTACCTCATTTTCGTCATATCCCAGATAGTATCTATTGGCATTTGAAGTATTTTTTTCTAAAATCGAGTTATGAGTATCAACATTAATAGGCGATTACCCTTAACGGAGACCAGCTGAACTGTTTTGCTGCACTGCATTTCAAATTACTTTATTTAAAAATGGGACAATCTCCTTACAAATTCATCGGATTTAAAATGGCATTGGTCATTATTTACACATATTTTTATCATAAACAAAACAGGTCCTATACAATTTTTTTTATCCGATTGACTACAGTTTTTTTCTGTTTATAGAATTCATTGATTTTCTCTTACAGAATTTTTTTCCTATTTCTTTAAAATGTTAAAATGTAGTTCTTTGTAAATTGATGATCAGCTTAGAAATTCCAAAACTTCATCATGACCAATAGAAGTAATAGTCAGTAACAAAAGCTTCTTTGAACAAGTGTGTATTTCACCCAACACTAAATATTACAGTCGCCAGCGTTGTTAGAATGAAAACACAAGTTGTTCTACATTTGTTATACTTATAATCAAAACTAGGTGTTTTTTAGGTCACTACATGCCAAAATTTTAAACCTAATTGAAATCAGGTTTAAAAATGAATTTATCAGTGTTTTCAAATAGATAGATAGAAAATGAACAATGAAGGAGGAGGAAGAGGTTTATACTGCCAAACAAATCCAATTCTAACAAAAAAAAATCTCCAACTTCATCGTAAGTCAATATTCTTTTTTACTTCTTTATTTTTATTTGGAGACTGTAGAGTTAAATCTCGTTATGAGATGGTCAATAAGGAATAAAGTAGAAAAGTTATAGTAAATAAATAAACAAATAAAGAAGGAAAGAGGAAAGAATGACCTTGTAAGTTGAAGACGAAAAACAGAAAGTTTTTACTTTCCTCATAAAGAAGATTCTCGACAACTTTCCTACTTATTGCCTCGTTTTTTTCATTCTTATGTTTGCGGAGCACTTTCCTTTTTTGTGTGTTTTACCCTTTGCCCAAACAATTGCTAAAAAAGGGGATGTAGAGGATTTAGAATGTTTTCCTCTTCTACAGTGATATAGATAAATGCTTATTGGATTGTTATGGGCTAAGGACAATAAAAAAAACCCTTAAAATTAGCTTAGATCATTACCCTGATACTCCAAAAATATGGCAATTCACCAATGTATATGATATCAGCAGCAATTATCATAGACGCAGACTGGGGGGGGGGGTGCTTGAGGGTCAACCGCCTACTAAAAATGTGGGGGAGTGACAGTATCATGCCCTCCTTTCCCCAATAATTTGATGTACAAAAATTAAAGAAAAATCAATAATAAATAGTCTAAATAATAATAGTATTTATAATAATAATTACAGTATAGTATTCATAATAAATTATAAATATTTTCAACTAAAACCTATTAAGAAAGTCCGTCACGCAGGGGCTGCGTAAACTAAGCAGATTTCCCATGTAAAGTTTTACAATAGAGACATCTGCACACTGGTAACACAACACCACCAAACGGTAATGAGAAATCTTTCAGTTAATTAAAATAAATTCCCAACTGAAACGGCTTCTGAATTGTAAGAATAATTTATATTTTAATAACTCAAATTTTAGTAGTCCAAGAACTAAAGAAGGCGGGGGGGGGGGCGGATGAACAGAACGTATTTGCATAAATCTCACAAAGTAACGAAGGTAAGGTAAGGTTAGAAACGACAGGTAAGGTTAGAAGAAGCTTCCACCTGAGCCGAGGAGTTACAGAAACGGCCGACCTAATCCGAACTATATCCGACCACAGAATATATTTCATAAAAATGCAAATATCTCGGTAAATATTCAAGATTGAGAATAAATGTATATAACAATATTTATAGAAAAATTAATTTGCAATAAGATTGGTTCTAAAAAATGTTTCGATCCGATGCATAATAACGGAGATATTTTGAATTTTCGAAAATCTCCTCGTCTAAACCCTCCCTCCCTCTAGTCCGATTTCAGCCATTAACGAACTTGATCTGTCTTTTTACATAAAACGGTTAAATATCGAGTTTCGTAACGATCAAACAAAAATTGCGACCGCTAGAGCGTTAACAGACAAATATATATATATATATATATATATATATATATATATATATATATATATATATATATGTATATATATCGATGGACATTTGAAGAAATTTTTCGAAAATCACGTCATGAGTACGACGTCCCCTTGAGGGAAATCTGCTAAAATGTTGAAAGCCGACTAGCTGGCAAGGCTAAGGCCTAGAAATGAGATTAAATTGAAGTAGATCAAATTCTTTAATTGTAGATCGGGTTTCCAGTCTCTGCTATATTTGCTGTTGTTTTGTTAAAATCATTTTCATATATTTTATATAACAAACCTTGTTAAACATTTAATGCTGTAAAATTGTCATTCCATGCATTTTAGAAGTTATTTGTATTTCCGTTTGCTTAGCCTTCACTAAACCCCCATTTTTACTCATCGGATTTTTACTTTGCGCAATTAAGTCACTGAAGATGTCATGTCCAGCTTACATTTCAATTCTTGCTTATGTAGGCTTCTTATTACGGGAGAGATAGGTAGTAAATGATGAGATGAGCTAGTGTGTCATTCCAGCACGTGGGAAATCTGCTTAGTTTACTCACCCTATGACTTATGATGTTAGAATGTCTGATATAAAATAAATTTGTTTGTTTGAAAATGGGCATTTATATCATTTTTGTACATGATATGAATTACCCTCAATTTTTTTCTGGTATACACCTACCTCCCCCCTCCCCCATTCAACACCGGAAGTCAGCGCCAATGCTCATCACTACCTAGCTGATGGAATAGTTTTGTTTATATCAGACACTCAAAGATTATGAAAAATCATCAAAACGTTTCTTTATAGATAACAAACGCAACCTATGATATCATGGAATGACAAAAAAAAAGTCCGTCACGCAGGGGCTGCGTTAACTAAGCAGATTTCCCACTTGCGTCCGTACTCCGTATTTACATTTATCTCATGACGTAAAAGTTCAATGAGAACAAAATTTGTTATTTAGGCCTCAAATAAAGTGCTTCATAATATAACAGTTTATTATTGATATGATATGAGTGGGGGTTTACTGAAGGCTGAAAACTGAAAAACGCCCATATCTCGGTTAATATTAAAGATAATGAAAACATGTAAATAACAACATTAATAGATCTTTTAATTTTCAATAAGAGTGGTTCTATACAATTTTTCGATCCGACGTACAGTAACGAAGATATTTGGAATTTTCGAAAATCCTCCCCTTTAACCCCCCCCCTCCCGCTTGTCTGATTTCTGCTGTTAACGAACTTGATCTTTATTTTTACATACAACGTTTAAATATAGAGCTTGGTAACGATCAAGCAAAAATTGTGACCGCTAGAGCGTTAACAGACACATATATATATATATATATATATATATATATATATATATATATATATATACCCGTATAATTTTGAACGGACCTCATTTTCGTCATCTCCTAGGTAGGATCGATGGACATTTAAAGAAAATCGCGTCATGAGTGAGACCTCAATAGCTGATTTCCCTTAAGGGTCTGCTAAAAGTTAAATTCTGAGGCCGTAACGTAATTAATGTTAGACGTATATATTTTGGTTTTTGTACTACTTTACATCAAGGGATGTATGAATTAATTAATATTTTCAAAATGGAAAAAAAAACATGAAGTGTACTACTATTTATTATTTAATGGAGTACACCAGCTATTCCATGAGTGTTGCTGAGTTCTAGATTGCCGGTGGACTAGACAGTAGAGACATCTATTGGAAGTTGCATTAGTCCCTGGTGCGATAGCGCCACATGTCGGGTTAGCCAAGAATCTTAATGCTCCAGTTTTCTAAACTTACAGCAAGAGTAAGGTACGAGAGTTT
The DNA here is from genome assembly GCA_019009955.1 of Riptortus pedestris. Lineage (NCBI taxonomy): Eukaryota > Metazoa > Arthropoda > Insecta > Hemiptera > Alydidae > Riptortus > Riptortus pedestris. The sequence goes on from CM032233.1 coordinate 30,625,241, forward strand.
TACTTGAACAATGAACGTCAGAAGTATGTTTGTATGCATGTGTTTATGTTTATATATATATATATATATATATATATATATATATATATATATATATATATATATTACCATAGTTTTTGAGCCATTATTCGTCAGGAAATTCCTGCAATTCAGTCGACACTACCGCGCACACTGGAGCAAGTGATAGGGTAAGCCGGACATTCATTAATATCTCCGTTTCTACTGGTCCTAGAATATTGATTCTGGTGTCATTTTAAAGCACATCGAATGCTCTATTGAACTACCTGATCAGCAATTTTTTAAGTAATTTTGCCAGATGCGATATAACGGTAGGATGAATTTTAAACGTGTACATAGAGATTATGTATCGCTTACTAAGTAGAGAATTGTGATTTGTAGACACATAATATCAACATATGTTTCATAAATTTTTATTTTTTTAATAAATTGAAGTTCACAAACGCAATACTAAAATTGTAAACAAAAATATATCTAGAATAAAAATTTTAAAAAAAATCGATGTATTTAATTTAATAATGAGAATTTGTAAGCTGGAAAAATATCTAAAATTTCAAATGTTTTTTATTTTTCAATTAGAAGTTCTTTTACTTCCGAAGATATTGTTTCTAAGCGATCGCTATCGTTGTTAAGTCTTGGCCTTAAATGTGATATTAAAGGGTCTGAATTAATTAACAAATTATACAGGATATCTCTGTTGGTAGCAGTCCTTAAAAATTTTTCTTGAAAAAGATTCTCTGTATGCGCGGAAGTATTTATGGTTAGCCTCCTGAGCATCTTCTGACAGCATACCAATTGGTACAATAGCGTGTTTGACTATTTTACATCGAACGTAGTTAGGAAAGGTCCGCGGGAGGTATAATACGTCTTCCGCACCGAAAGTGTTAACACTAAAAGTAAAATATTTAATGAATAGGCAAGTTTAGGCAAGATCTGACGACGTTGCAAATAAGACAATATACTCCTAAAAGCATGCCAAGTGGTATTTTTTCAAGCAAATACAAGCGATTTGCGAATTCAATTAAATAAAATTATTTTCAGCTCCAAGGTAAAAAAAAAATAGAGGAATTTTAAAAACCTTTTGTGCCAGTTTTTGATTTTTTATAATACCCTTAATGTGTACTGGAAACAACAATAATTTATAAAATGAAATAAGAGTTCACGACGAATTTAATAAGCCAAGGCTTTTTTTAACAGAACAATTATAAGCAGGCATTATGTAAAAACCATTGCAATAATATGGCTAAAAATCAATCTGCTCCATTGAAAAGGGTTTATGTGGTACTAACAGTACAATCAAAATCCCAAATTAAAACTTTTATTTTTCTCTCCAATGTCCAACATTACTGAAGGATCGCTCCAGTGTGCGGCGCGTTTCGAGTGTCTTCACTTGTTGACAGGGAGAAAATGAAAATTTTCTTATTAAGTAATATTAAGTATTTATTATATTAAGTAATATTTATCTAAGCAACACTTATTTTTACTTTCAACTGCAATGGACTTCCATTTATAAAATCCTTTATATATTAAAATATATAAAGGATTTTATATTAGGTTATTTAATATTATATTCTTTATTTTATATTAGGATTTTATTTAATATATAAATATTAATACTGGAGAATGTATTGCGCAATTGAGCCTTCCACTCAAACGCAAATTGGCTGAGAACATTAAAGTCCTCCGAGTATAAGAAATTATTTTTTCTGGCCTAAAATGGCTCAAAAAACAATTATAAAAAATAGACGGTCAGTTGACAAATCTAATGTGTACATTTATTATATATAAACATGCACTTGTTTGATGATTTTGCTTGATGAGCTAAGGTGCCTGGAGATGTCCTGGAAATCATTGTGGACTGAATAATGATGACATTTTTATAGCAAGGTTTCAAAGTGTACAATTACACTTCCCGTTTGGATGTATTGTTTTTTCATAAGGCCCAGGTATTTGTAGGGGGCATATAGAATAGAAATTTTAGTTTTGAACAATAAATGAAAATGACTTCCTTATCAATCCCTCTCAACTATTTGACACACGGTGAATAATTCAAATCATAATCACGGATAGAATTTATTATAATTAGATATCACCTATAATATACATATTTCCTGTCTAAAATCAATCCGAGCGCACATTTTTTAAGCATAGCTATATATTCATTAGTATACACGTAATAGTAACTGTGGGTAGAAAGTAATTCCAATAATTCTAACATTTCACAGGAAATAAGTTGAGACATTTAACTGTGTTAGCCTCCATACAATTTCCGCTCCCTCTTCAGCGTTATCAACATTGTTTTACTTAAATTATTTATTCAAAACTTTAAACGCTTCGAATGTTTTAATAAGTTATATACCTGGTGGAAATAAATAACAGTGGTACACTAAAAATAATTTAATTTATATTCAAAAAGGGGAAGAGATCGCATCTCTTCTGCATGATCTGGATAACACTTCAAACAATCGATCATATTTTTTTTAAATGCATATTGCTGTTGTCATAATGATATAACCAAGTAACGTTTAATAGTTATAGATAGTACATAGATATTTCAATAACGTCAACAAATCCGAGGGATATATGCCAGAATTAAAGAGTTTGATTCCCTACAACTTCCCCTATTACACTTTGTACATAATCAGCGTACCTTTGTTTAAATAATACATTTTAAAATTTAAATAATTGACATGGTCATATAGTTTACATTTCTATGGGAAATAAATTACGGAGTTATTTTCCATTGAAATAAATAACAAATTTGGTGTGGCGAAGATGTATAATCTCACTAATCCGATACATACTTAGAACTACCATTTCTAAAGACTAAAAACATAACATCATTTGTCATAATATGCCTGTATCAAATAAACTTTAATAAGTACTGATAAAATTGGACTCTTGCAATAGTATTTAGTGTGTATCATGTTTATACTGCGTCATACGACAAAAATGTATATAACAATTGTTACTTTAAATATTTAGTTTCTGCATGAAAAGGTAAAAAAATAAATAAACAGACACCACAGCCACAAATTGCAGATATCGTGTAAATGGCATGTGAAACGAAAAAGTAAGGAAGCTCATAGAATGACGAGGGTGTTATAACATAACTGTGGGGGGCAAACATAATTTAGCTACAGTTCCTAGAGAGCTATGAAGGCAAAACATATAATTAATGAAACATGAAATGTATCAGTATTGTATAGCGAAGCCCCTCCATGAATAGCATACACCAGGTATGGGTAACCTATGACATGTTGTTGGCCAAAATTTAGTGTGCAAATACGTTCGCGGGCCGCTTTTAAAAGTAGTGCATTTGAAAGTAGAGTTCATAATTTTTAACGATAAATATCAGACATGAAATTATACGACAATATAATTATAATACAATTTATTAAAATAACAAAATAAAATTAAAAGAAATAGGTAAAACATTATAATTAAGTCGTAAAATTTGGAATTATTAGAAACAACGAAAGTTAAATAGTGACACCGAAATCAATGAGACACTTGAGCTTGAATTTGGGAAACTAATCCATCGATATTTGGATTAATTCCACTGATACAAAGACGTAAAGAAGTATCCAAATTATCATCAGTCAGCCTTGTTCTATGTTTTGATTAATTAACTTTCATCATTAAAAAGAACTGTTCGCATTTATAAGTACTGCCAAACGCACAAATCTCTCCTTATCTTCCTCATTTGGAGTAAGCAGTGTAATATTTTTATTTAATTGGGTTTATCAAAATGCCTCGTGGTCCGAATCATATCTTACAGCTGGCCGGTCTTTGCCTACATATGGTATACACGCTTATTATTCTGTTTCTAAAGATTTCCTGAAGTTAACCGGGAAACTCAGTTTGGCATTGTACGTGTTATTTGTATCTTGTTCAAGGTTTGAGATCCATGCGTGTGTGAGTGGGTGTAAGTAGCTTAACACTGCAGTAGTCGCACGTCATCTGAGAGATGACTTGGAGAGACTTTTTGAACTGCTGAGTAGAGGATAGAACCTGCAAGCCCCCCATCCTCAGTGCCTTCCCCTCGTCCCTAGAGCCTTCCGCCAGTACTGTTTCAAGCGTTTTCTTATTCTCCAGTACTGCGCATGACATTGAGGCATCTGTGAGATCTCGCGCGACTACCTTTGTAAGTAGTGCAATGGCAGATTTACAGGGAGCTGAAATGTATAAAAAATAGGGAAATAAATTCAAGCAACTTCGCAGGAGGGCACCTTGGTTTCCTATGTCCCAAAAAATAAGTCCAAAATTAGAAATGTATTGGATATATGAAGTATGCCTTTTGATGGAGAAATAAATGAGAGAACAGGAGAAAAGATAAAGCCTTCCATTATAACACATAATAATCAAACCAAAGTAGGTGTGGACATATTGGATAAAATGTGTTCACTTTATAATCTATCGAGAAATACCAGTAGGTGGCCTATGGTAGTATTTTGTTTTCCTCTGAATATTTCGTGGATCAATTCTCAATTAATTTAGTTAGGAAATGGTCATATTTCATTTTATAAACCTAACTGTATAATGTGTATGTAGAACATATGTATATATCAATTTTATATTGTTTAATCCAAGATAATGTATGAAATATTTTTTTTTCATATTATATAATCATAAATCATGTATATTCTTCATATAATGTATCAATTATAACTTTTGTACAAATATTAGCACAGACTTAATTAAAACTAACCTTCTTACTTTAATACTTAAGGAAAAGTGGTAAGTCATCTGAGAGATTACGTGCGACCACTCTTGTACTGATGAGGGGCGCGACTACTGACACACATGCATCAATTTCGTAAATTCATCCAGTTCTGCCCGGTGGATAGAGATGTAGTAGGCGTTAAAGTCCCCGACTCTGTGTTTGCTTGCTGATTACTCCGCACTTTCTGATCCTTTTTGCACTCAACGATTTCAAGTAGTGGTATTTATATGAAAAAATAATTTAAACTCTGATCACATTTCAAGGCAATAAGGTTGCCATTGCGAACTTCTCGAGGCGTGATGAACAAGGTATTATAAATCATTGGAAATTAATTCAATGAATGCCTTCTACCTCATGCTTACATGTTTTACCAGCTCCCACCCCTCCTCAACCTCTTTGATGCAGAAAGATTTGTAGGAATTATTCAGTCAAGAAAATACAAAACAATTAATTCGTCAGAATAATAAGAATTTTATTCTAATGTTGTTACTCAAGAGAAAAACTGAACTGATATAAATAGAATGGCAACAATGAGAGTGAACTATTTAATTCTCCACAGCATATTTATACTTATTTAACAGACGTTTATTGAACAGTAACTGACTCAGATTGAACGTTCAGCTTTTTATGATTTCTAGCATGAAACAGTTTTGTAATAAAATTGAATATTATAATAATTTCTAGTGAAATAGTAAAATTTTCAGTACATTATTCTTAAACTATTAATAAATAATACATTTTTAATTTTTGATGTGAAATATTATAATTCTCAAAACAAAAAGAATTTTAAAACACGTAATTAGAAAGACAAACCAATTTAATTTCATTATTCTATTCGCTTTTACATAAAATAAGCAATTGTATTCTAAACCCTATTCTGAACATATTAATGAAAATATAAAACAGAGTTTCTTTTTTCCTATAGATGAAATTTAAAATTACAAACTGGTGATACTCCCTCTGGTATGAAATCAATTTATTTCCACGATAAATCTTCTTTTGCAAACAAATACTCATCCAACTGCCGTCCTGCATGTTCATATTTTGATTGGTATGAATTTTATACTTACTCTTACTCATTAAAAGAAATCGAACAATCTGGCATAATGGATTTTTATTTGACTGGATTTTTTTTTATTGGACTAAATGAGTTAAAATTTCCTCCTTATTTGAGAATTGGTATTGGCATACATTTATTAGAAATAGAACTGTAGATGCTTCCGGCATGACCAACAGGTGTTGCGTAACCTTGGAAAATTGCTCACAAGTTTACAATACATATTCTTGATGAATTTTAGCAGATTTCCCTTCAGGAAAAGCAGCTATTGAGGTCGTCCTCATGAAAATTTTCTTCAAATGTCCATCGATCGACGAAAATGAGGTCCATTATATAGATATATATATATATATATATATATATATATATATTTATATATATTTGTCTGTTACCGCTCTAGTGGTCGCAAAGTTTGCTTGATTGTTACCAAACACGATATTTAAACGTTTTATGTAAAAATAAAGATCAGGTTCGTTAATGGCTGAAATCGGGCCAGTTGAAGGGTGGGTTTAGAGGGGAAGATTTTCAAAAATAGTAATATCTCCGTTACTATACGTCGGATCGTAAAATGTTATAGAATCAATCTTATTGCACATAGCTTTTACTTTAAATATTGTTATATACATGTAGTCTCTATCTTGAATATTAACCGATAGTTTTATTAATTGAGATCGGTTAACTTCGGATCTAGTCGTGGGTTTCCGTCAAAAGCTAGTGAGTTTCCGCAACTGTTGTAAAACTTCACGTGGGAAACCTGCTTAGTTTACGTAGCCCCTGCGTGACGGACGTTTAGTAGATTCCCCGATACTTACTCAACCCAGATGTTTTGAAAAATTAGTGTAGACAAGAGATATGTCGTCATTCATGAACGTGTTGTGAAAATCTGATGGATAATTTTATGCCGAAAAATTATAAATATGCAATATATATTTCCATATTTGAGTTACAACAGGAAGTTTTGCAATATCATAGATCATGTAACATTTTTTGATGCGTCGCAGTAGAATAACAGACCCCCACTGGTAGCTAATAAACTTACTATTAAATTCTTATTAAAACTTTGAAGTATGACTTTTGGAATGTGAAATCCTACATCTCTTTGATGGCATTGAGGTTACCACTGACGGCCAGAATTAACCTTGAACCTGATATCTGTACTATAAAGGACAGATTGTGCTGGTTAAGGCTCACTGAGAGAATGGAATTTAATAGGCTGCCCAGAAAAATGGTGTACGATTCACTGGGTGAGCCGAGGTGGAGGGGTAATAGGACTGCTGAATAATCTAAGATGACGGCAGAGGCTCAGGTTGTAAAAGGGCAGTAGTGGCCTTCTTGTAGGGCAAAATTTGAACACATTAAGTCAAGATTTGCAGCAAGTGGTCCAGCTTCTACTACTGTAAAAAAAAAAGACCAGAATCCACCCAGCTCTCATCCGAATTTCTTCGAAATTAAACAGATCATTATCGAATCTGTTAGATACATCGATTCACAATTGAATAAGAACGGCATAGTAGAAATTGCATCACGAGATAGACAAAATAGTTGTGCTATTAAAAATGTATTAGTCTTGATGAAATTTCCTCGGAATCGTAATAACAGCAGATCACAAGTTTGTTACCTGGCTATTTATTTTTTTTTTTCTCCTCATAGTAATCCTAAGAGGAGTTATTTATTTGAACACATGTTCCATTGTCACATGGCATATTACATGTATGATTATGTTTAAATACATTTTTACAATATATACTCTTTAATGTGTTATTGCCACATAATCAAATATAATAAAAAAATTATAATAATGGAAATAAAATAAAATAAAAATAGAATGAAATAATAAAAAAGATAAAATAAAATAATAAAAATAAAATATTGAAATAAGTAAGAGAATGACAAATGAAATTAATATATGACAAAAAAAAAAAAAATAAGTCTCCAGGTCTTAATGTAATGTTTATTATATACAGACTCAGCATGACTTCATGTCTGTGATCAAATAAGATTAAATAAGAGTTGTTTAGCATCACATGCGATATTCTCACTGTGTATTGGACACTAGCAACAGAGGTGTCGCTGCATTGAAAGGTGAAGTTGCAGGGTTTCTTTAAAGTAGATCAAGATCTGGGGGCTTAGAGGCAGTTTATAAAAAATAAAAAAAAAATAAAAAAAAGAATTTAAAAAAACAAAAACGAATGTATAAAAGAAAACGCTTTCTTTTTAAAAGTCTCTCAATGAAGAAAAAATTGTAAATTTTTTAAACGGTCTTAAGGCCAACATTATGGCCGTATCCAAGTGGCCAAGAAAGTGAGTGGCGAGGATGCTTTGATTTTATGGATTTTTATGGAATTCGACGAACTTTGAGATTATATTTGCAGCCGTTAAATAGTAGAACATCTGGAAGATCAGAGGAAACGACGAATTATATAGTACATTGGTTTAAGTGACGTGGAAATATAATTCCGAGAAGAGCTTGCAGGAGTCCTGAGTAAATACTTGCGGAGGTTCAGGTTTCAAAATTGTGGAAACTGGCTGCCTGCACCGGCGAATGACGGCCGTGTTCGGTTGAGGACCTCATCATCCCTTAGTAAGGAAGCACTTTTTTATCCATTACATTTTATTTACTAATATTCTCTGACACCTATAAATTGTCTATTTTTATTTGGTTTAAAGTGATATTCACAAATGACTGGTACAAACTCTTTATATGTTTTCTTAATCACTAAATTTGGAAATTCTAGGGAAAGAAAAACGAGTATCTCCCATTGCTGACAATTACAAATTATTTACAGCAAGCTCTTTCTGTTTTATATATACATGTGTTTTTTTTATTTATTTTTTCAATGAAGTAACCCTTCAGAGAGGAAGTTTATTTCCTACATGTCCCGTACAATATAGTACATTACATGTATTTGTAGATTAATATAAAATTTTAAACAATATATACAATTTTTGTTTTTTTTTTAAAATATAAATAATTAATCTTAACTCCAATATATAAATTAGAACATTATTGAACAACACATTAAATGATGAAAAGTAAAATGGAATTTTTAATAGTAGTATAATATCAATTTACCCATAACAGCTATTCCAATAACTCATATTCTAGTATAACATTTCTGCAAATTTCCTCAGTTCTTCACTGCATTTATAGAATAAAATTCTATCCTCAACAGGCCATCGGTTTGCTATTTTCATTACTGTTTCTTTTAAAAGGTACCTTTCGTTTGAAAGCAGTGTTCAGTCGTGTAAGAGATGGGTGTTAGTCTGTTCAATAGTAAAACCACATGGGCATGATGAGTTATTATTCAGTTTAAATCTGTTTAGGTACACTTTATTTGAGCCATGTCCAGTTAATAATTGTGTTGCGTAAAAGTCAGTAGGTGTACCTTTAATGTTCAAATATTCTGAAATATCGGGAATGAAAGTTTTTAAATGTTGTCCTTTATTTGTCACTGTCCAATATATATATATATATATATATATATATATATATATTTAATTATCAAAAATGGTAATTTTATCCTTATTAATGCAATTTCGACATTCAGTTGCCTAAATAAAGTATAATTGTCACTGCATATACATTTCGTATGATGCATAATAGTGGAACCGTTCATCACAACTTGAAAATAAGGATAGTAGAATAATAAGTTATTAATAGCAGGTACTGTATGTATTTTTAAATGTACAAAGTACAAGTTAGAGCTATACGACAGGAGTATGTATTCTCCTTCTAGTAAATATTTGTTAAAACATCTGAATATATTAGTCACTAAAGAATAGATGGGCTGGATGAGAAGACAAGAAGTTGAAGGAGGAGTCTTCAATAAATTGGCGTATTATTCCAAAGCACGTATTCTAGGTTTTATTGCTGACAGCTGCATGATTCAATGGATTAACGGAGCCCGCCAGCGGGGCCATAAAGCTAAGCCTATTTTATATCCTACAATTTCATTCCTATTCAAAATAAAAGAAATAAAATTAATTTAATGTGATGAACACTTGTAGGCAATGGGTCAGAATTTATAAATGTAAAGTTTCTTCTGCATTCACTTAGTTAAAGCTACATGTTTCACTTTTTTTAATTTATTGCCGTTCCAGAAGAACATTAGCCTTACTAAACATCTGATGCGGGCAACATATGACCACCATGTATTCCTAATATTAAATAAACTAAGTGTTTGGTTGCATGTCATTTCTAAAAACCTCCGTTTCAATACATTGAATAAAAAAAATGCCATATAACATAATTTTTGTAAAAGAAAGTTTAAACGGAGCCAGCCCATGGCCTAGAGAGACATCCTTTCTCTACACCGTCTTTGTTTATTCTGATAAGAAGACAGCCAATTGCCAAATGACATCATAAATCCATAAAATCGATATTGCTAAAATATGCGTAATAAATCGATATTAGTATTATGAAAATTGCGCATGGAGTAACCTCAATATTTAAAACTAACTTAATGATTTATCCAAATTAATAAATGTAAAAGCTTTATTGAACAGGGGATGGAAAAAATTACTGTTCTCTTTTATTTTTCTTATAGCTATTGTCATTCTTTTTCCAATATTTTCACGTTTGTCAAGATTATAAGATAATGTACGAATTTAAGAGGTCAGTAAGTGGTGTTCTACTTTTCACTTCAAAAATATTTTCAGACACGTAATCAATTGATTCAGACTCTTTTTTAAACATTTGCGGCGAATCTCATATGTAAACTTTGTCACAATCTAAGCATTTAATTCCACGTACATTACATTTAGAGTCCTTAATTTTAAGTTAGCCCTCTACGTGACTAAAACTACTTCCAAACTACATTTCTTACAATTTTCTTAATTCCAGAGGACAATATCTAAAAATAAATTAAAGTTCTTCTCTAATAGGCCTCTCATGACTATTTTATACCATTTGTTGATAAAGGACATGCTTTTTATTATTAAGTATTTTACTATGAGACTCGTTTTTTTTTCATTTAACAATTAATAGTTTCAAAAAAGCTATTAATTTATAGTTTCTGGCACTTTTTTTTACTAGCTATTGTTTGTCATTTCCTATGTCAATAATATAATAAGTTATTTGTAACATGCAAGAAGTATACATCAAAGAAAACAATTGGCAGTTGTCGGTTACATGGAATTGGGTGATTTAATTTTTTTGAGAATTCTTGCTAAAGGCTGAAAACGCAAAACTACTAATGACTCCGTCAAATTACGTAAGATAAGTATTTAGTGCATTACTTTGTAAGTAAATTTTACAAATTAATGTTTTTTTTCAATTTCAGGCATATTGCCGGGAATATAATCGGTTTTGTAAAACACCTGTCCTAAATCCCAATTCCATTGGTCCAATTTTTTTATTTTTTGTAGTCCAAGGAAATACATATTTTTTTTATTTTTATCTCTGAATTGACAACCAACAACCTCAACCAGTTTAAGAGTAGCGTCTGTAGTAAAGAAGATATATTTTTTTACATTGCGACCAAAACCCTTCCTCATGTTCTAGATTCCTATAAATTGGGAGAACAAATGGGCACCTCTCGACATCAAAAAGTATAGTCGTAAATTCTCGTTAATACAAGAAATTCCATCAGAATTGTGAGGTGTGTGAGGAAGTGTGCTGTAGTTCTTCAGATGGATCCATTAGAAGAGCTGACATAAGGAGTAGTCCAAAAGAATGAGTACATAGGTATAATCCTAGACCCAACTGTCCGTTTTGAAACAAATAATAGCCAAGCAGAGAAACTTAATTTATAAAATGTTTCTATCTACTAAACCTGATGCACGGGCATTTTTAAGAAAAATATCATATGAAGATGTAATTACATGGGGACAAGAGGTGTTGCACGTAAGACAGCAGCCTCCACTCTACTTGACTATGGATTGAAGAAACAAGAAATAATAGAAATATGTACAAAGATACTCGCTTCAATCCGAATAATTAATTATGAATTATTTGCAAAATAAAGTTCACTGCTCCCATCCCAAAGACTTATATCTGCAACTAATATTTTTTTGGGCAATTATAATATATTAAAATTAGCGCAAAACTAGAAAAGGCACCCCCAGAAAGGGGCAGATCTTTCTTTATATATATATATATATATATATATATATATATATATATATATATATATATATATATATATATAAATTACTTGACTTGTAAGGTGCCTCACCGAAGGTTCTCTTCTAAATAACACAGAATATTCATATTTCTAATCCTTTTTTTCGGTTTTAAGGGTGATGTTTTTTAAGAAGGAATAGAATATACAAGATCATTATTGTTTTACTAATGCCATCGATCCTAAGAGTTCATATGGAACCACAATCTTAATTATTTACTGGTATTTAGTGAAGACTATTTTAATATATATATATATACTTGCTCAGATACCCGGCTTCGCCCGGGAATTGATTTGAGGCTGAATGGTGATGGTATTTTTTTGGCAAGGCTTTATTTTGCACACTGCATCAATGTACAGACAGAGGTTAAAATTTTATATATAAAGACAAATTATGGTAATATGTTATAATTGCTCAAAAAATTAAATATATATATTTAGATAATAAACAGTGTACATTAAAATAAGTAATGTGTCAGGATGGGAATATTTTTAAATATGTAACACGAACAGATCTAAAATTAATTGATTGCAAATATGTTTTAGAAGATGAATTTTAACCCTTTAAAGAGGAGCACAAGCTCGAAACGCATCAGCGATGTATGGAAAATGAAGATAGTGTAAATAAAGAGTATTTTTTTTTAATAAGGTGATTGATCCAGAAGACTGATGACTAAGCTATATATATATATATATATATATATATATATATATATATATGTGGTTTTCTATTGGTTGAGCCTTTATGGGTCAAAGCAATAAACATTCCACTTCAGTTCAAAAAATCCTTTATATTTGGTTTAGGTATATCAGAAAGACTGATCAGAGGAGACTTTGTGGCTCCTCACAATTTCTTTTTACAAACGCTTAGCGTTTTAGCAGATTACCCTTAAGGGAAATCTAAATTAATAGGTAATTAGGACAATGAAAAAAAAGAACTATTAATTAAAAAAAAAAAAAAGGCCGTCACACACGGGCTGCATTGACTAAGCATATTTCCCACGTGCGTCCCACGTATTTGTATACCGTAAAAGATCAATGAGTACTATATTTGGTATTCAGGCTTCAAATAATGTGTTTCATAATATAACAGCTTATTGTTTATATGGCATAAGTAGGGATGGGGGTTTACTCAAGGTCGAAAACTAAAATTGCTTATGCTAATAATCAATTCAAAATTTAAGTTGTCGTACAAACCGACACCAGCCCCACCTGCTGCCATCTAGGCCTACCAGGGATGCCCCTGGAGTCTACTGGCCTCTAAAGAGTATTTGATCAAACACAACCTGAGAGGTTATCCTGGAGTCAGATGGAAGGACAGGGAGTTGCATCTTTGGCGATGTACAGTCTACTTGTGCCATTCTCACCCTTTTACTTATTTTTCACCATGAGTGAGTAAGCGAAAAGTACATCCAGGTGGGAGACCAGAATGAAGGGAGAAAGAGGAAGCAAGAGAGAGATGCGAACATCATTTTCACCAGCATCTCATAAAGTAACCCTATTTGTACATCAATTTCCAACTCACTAACAGCAAATGCTTTGCCAAAGACCATTCCGTCTAAATCCTGTAAAAATACACAATATACCATTGTCATAGCAAATAACCAACTTGTATATTTCAAAGGTCCTCCGGAATTGAAATTCTGTAACCATAACATGTTCCTAAACAACCACCTCATATAATTGCAATGCCGTTAGCGGGTAATGCCGGAGGGCTTACCAAACCAATCAAGATAGTGAAAAAACGTACATAAAAATATTTATAGGCAATTAAATTTACAATAACATTGGTTCTAAACAATTTTTCGACCCGACGTATAATAACAAAGATATTTCGCAATTTTCAAAATTCTCCCCTGTAACCCCTATCCGACCGGTCCGATTTCAGCCGTTAACGAATTTCAAAAAAACACACATAAGAACATTTATAGGCAATTAAATTTACAATAACATTTATTCTAAACAATTTATCGACCCGACGTATAATAACGGAGATATTTCGCAATTTTCAAAATTCTCCCCCTATAACCCATATCCGACCGGTCCAATATTTCCACGATTTCAGCCGTTAACGAATTTCACCTTTCTTTCTACATAAAACGATTAAATACCGAGTTTGGTAACGAAAACACAAAAATTACGGTAACATATATATATATATATATATATCTATATATATATAAAATTGTAACCTCTGTCTGTACATTGATTTTTTTCGCGAAATTTCACGATAACTTTTCGTTTCACATGTCATAGACACCATAACTGCATTTTGTTTCTTTCGTGTCTGTTTGTTTGTTTGTTTGTTTGTTTGTTTGTTTATTTGTTTGTTTGTTTGTTACCTTTTCACGCATAAACGGCTGAACCGAATTTTATGAAACTTGGTATGTATATTACAACTAACCCAACTTAGACTTTAGGCTATATTAATATCCTCTGAGACAAACAGGAGTGGGGGTTATAAGGGAGGCCTGAAATTAAAAATAGCGATATTTCGTTTCCTATTGCTTTTTCAGCAAATATGCCCATAACAAAAGTAGTTTATTTTGTAATTTAGAGTAACTTTTGTTATATGCACTTTTGCCGTATACGGAAGTATAAATGAGTTATACGCTAAAAACTATAGCGGAAGTCCAATATTTTACTTGGCACAAAAGACTCAACCGAACTAAACCAAACTCGGTATGTGAATTAGTATTAACGACTTCCTCATAATAAGCCATACTAACATTTCTAGGGACGGGCAGGAGTGGGGATTATAAGGGAGGCCTGAAATTAAAAATAGCGATATTTCGTTACTTATTGCTTTTTCAGCAAATATGTACATGACAAAAGTT
>CM032233.1:30642500-30797500 GCA_019009955.1 Riptortus pedestris
ATATTAAGGTTCGTTTATTATGTAACTTTAAATTTGAACACAAACAACGAAATGTACCTTTAAAAAATGAAGATAATAGTTCAAAGAAATATCGCTACTCTTGAGAATATTTTTAAATTAACAAGTAAATTAAATTAAATAACTAATATTATTTCTGGATTGCAAAAAAAAAAAACACTAAGCATTGATTAGAATGCATTGATGAGTTTTCTATATTTTATGACGGCTCACCGCAAATTTTCTATTCGAATATTGTTAAACAAAATAAAAATTGAAAACGGATATCAGTAAACAATATGCTACATCGGCTAGCCCTAATAAAAATTGTTGAGTTGTCATAATTGATTAATTTAAATATTGAATGTTTCCAAAAGATTCATTGAAGCCAACTACACATTGGAGAGGTAGGAAGGTAATAATGCCATCCAGCATTTGAAATCCGTGTAGCGACAGCGCGCTCACCGCGTTAGTGTAGTAGATTAATACAAGCTAGGTGAACAAAATTATTTGTCGGTATTTTTCGACCAATTAAGTAATATAATGTAAAAAAAAAATATTTTAATTGAACTAAAATTGAAGCAAAGAGGATTGGCAGAAGAACTTGAAAAATTAAAAAAAAAAGAATAAGAAAAGCTTATCTATATTTAAGGCGAATGACAATTTACGCGATAGATACTAAATAGATACACATATACAATTATTATATGGATACAAATAAAACACGTAGCATAAAATAATATAGACGACACTGTATTAGATAGGCCTTCTTCATTTTGGAGCAGAACAGAAGTCGAGGCTCTACTGTAGGAAAATCAACTTTAAGATTTCTGAGCAGAATGGGTCCGCCTTCTTCCTCGGCGGATGTTAAATGGTCAAGTAAGTCTGTATTCGAAGCAATACGTGAAAGCTTCTGGAGTGCTCCCGGAACCAGCTCCAATCTCTGTTCCTTGATTCTTCTGAAAGCTGCCCAATTGAAAGTATTGCAGATTTGATTACCTATGTGCAATGAATAAGGATTTTATGTACTGCAGCAGGCACATAGCACTATGAATAAAGGCTAAGATAAAGTTCTCAGGATTCGAGACAGAAATTTTTCCAATTCAACTATATTTTGTTCTCAATATTACATCAGATTTTTTGATAAGCTGAACCTGTTCCTCAATCCTGTGATTTGTGCACTCAACTGAAAGAATTAGCAGATAACCGGCCTTCATTTATGTGTCTAATTGGTTTAGCAATGTTCTACGCTCCTGACGCAGTCGCCAACTGCCCAATACTGAGTAAGTGAGCAAAGTCCTCAACTATAAGTTTTTTTTTGTTTTGAATGATGCCCCGTCATATTTTTTTCGTGGCCTTTATACATTACTGGTGCCTTATTGTGAAGAGGTAGGACAGGGTACAGTTCGTTCAGCTCCGAATCTGATAACTTGATCCATCAATTTTTGCCCATTTATCAGGAATTTTGGAGGAATAGTTAGCCAACCACATTTTCATTTTCCTTTGAGAGTCCTCTGTAAGTTTTCCAAAATTAAAATTTGGTCGAACGAAACTTTAAAAGAATAGAGTTCTTTCTCACTTTCGGTGCTTCAACCATTGTTCAAAAAAATCACTTCTCGAAAGAAGGTGCTGGCTATAATACTATTATTAACAGGAAAGATGCAGCTTTTAAATCTAGAAAATTTGTCCTGGGTGCTAAAGGGTTTAAGACATTACCATCGCTTGACAATTTCAAAATGAAACGGTATATCCTTCGTTCATGTTAAAAAATTTGTTTTAATATAGTTTAGCAGATTTGATTGGAAGAAATTAGCACTTATCTGTACAAATAATATCCATATTCAACAATTTATTCATAGAAAATTAGTAATACTTTAATTTTGTATGGCTTGATTTCAGGAATACAACTGATTTATTCTATTGCAATGGATACCATTGGACCTTATTCGTGGTGGAGTTTGTCAGACATAAACAAATATTAGATTATCATGTTTTGAAGAATCATTTACATTATACCAATAAAATATTTTAGAATTCTAACCATGACTTTCGTCCAACTTATCTTCTATTAATTGAAACACTGTGCAGCGGACCTATGCCTTCGTAATTAATAATTTCCTAGAAAATAAATTTATTTTCTAAAGTGATACAAAATGAGTGACAGTTCCTTTAACTTTAATTTCGGACAACATTCATTCACAAGGCAAATTATATGTACCAAAAACCTAACGAAATTCACAAAGAGAAATCATAACGATTTTCTCAATAATTGATCATAACATATCTAAATTGTTGGCTCAACACATTTAGATATTTAAGCTACAAAACTGCGAATTGTCAATATCAATTTTCTTTTGGACGTTCACATTAAAAGAAAGACATTTTATAGATTTCATAGGCTTTCAGTTTTTAAAGACTATAGTACGTGATATTACAGTTGCTGGTACTTGATTTAAGAGTAATGATGGGCAAGAATGGCTTCTGGCGTTATAATCACCTATATCACTAAAAAAAATCGGGCAACTCATTTTAAATATATCTAAGCATAGGCCTGAATATCACCATAGAAGTTTAGCTAAAATGATTTTTAAAAAGAAAGACAACATTTATGTAATATTATGAAAACCGTTTGCAGTCAACTAAATGTCTCTCGAACAACCAAAACTCAAAATGGTCTTTGTTTTGAACATTTGAAGTCCAATTTGAACAATATAAACTTTGTGTTCTGCAACATTCCGGTTACAAAAAAGTCTGGCTACAAAATTCGTCTGCGTTAATTACTGAAATCGGACCAGAAATAGGTTGGAGGTTAGATGGAAATATGAAAACTTTAAATAGCTGCGTTATTATGACGTGGATAAAATAAAAAAATATATAATAGAACCAATCTTGCTACACTATTGAAGCTCTATTGTTCTTCAATACATTTTTTCGCAACTCAAATATAATGCGAGTTATTCGTAGATTCTTGTTTTCAGCCTTCAGTAAACTCCCACTTCTACTCATCGAATTTTTACTGAGAAATATAGAATACATGAGATGAGATCAGTAGAGGGTCATAATCGGCACGTAGGGAATGATTTTAGTTTACGCAACCCCTCCGTGATGAGCATTTTTAATCCAGAGCTAGAAAGAGA
The DNA here is from genome assembly GCA_019009955.1 of Riptortus pedestris. Lineage (NCBI taxonomy): Eukaryota > Metazoa > Arthropoda > Insecta > Hemiptera > Alydidae > Riptortus > Riptortus pedestris. The sequence goes on from CM032233.1 coordinate 30,645,635, forward strand.
AAATGTATTACAAATAATATATTTTAAGGAAGGGTTTCAAGCGTAGGTTTACTATTTAGTTATTTCTGTGGCTAGAGAATTCATGCTTTTTTTTTCTTTTTTTTTTTGAGGAAAATAATTGAAGAATTGAGCTAATTTACTAAAAATAATGTAATAGTTCCTTTATTTTTCATATCACCCAGTTTCCAAATATTGAACATATCCAGTAATTTTCCGAAATTGAAGTAACTTAATAAAATGGCATATTAGTATTTATAGTCTATTTTTGGCATTTACTGTTGTCTAACAGTATTCAACAACTACAAGAAGAAGTAAACCGTACACCGAATTTCTTCGTCCCTATTAGGGAAACAGCAAATATGACTAGAGCATTTTGGTTATCATGAAATAGAATACAATTAAGTTGGCAATTTTTGATTCCATTCATAGAAATTGAGATATTTCCGATTATGTTCCTTTGAACTTCAGAGGGTTCCATTGTTATATATATATATATATATATATATATATATATATATATATATATATATATATACTAGATCAGATACCCGGTTCGCTCGGGAATTCATTTGAGACTGAATGGTGATGGTATTTTTTTGGCAAGGCTTTACTTTGCACAATATTTTTACATTTACCCGTCCCAGTGTTTAGTTTAAATACCCGTCGTTTCTGTGGATTTGTAAATAATAAAATTATTTTTTTATGTAAGACTTCACTGTTCTCCATATTGTCATATTTCCAGTTTCCTGTGCATTATGCATAGATTTGAATTATTAAGCACAAAATATTAACATACATTTGAATTAATTTTTCCCGGTGAGATACCTGGTAGTTCCAAAGAATTGTTGAGCAAATTTCTCTAAATAACAAAATAAACAACTTTTGTTATGTGTATATTTGCCAAAACCCCAATAGGAAACGAAATATCACTATTTTTAATTTCAGGCCTCCCTTATAACCCCCACTCCTGCCCGTCCTAGAAATGTTAGTATGGTTTATTATAAGGAAGACGTTAGTGCTAATTCACATACCGAGTTTGGTTAAGTTCGGTTGAGTCTTTTGTTCCAAAGAAAATTGTTGACTTCCGCTATCATTTTTAGCGTATAACGCCTTTATACTTAGGTATACGACAAAAGTGTATATAACAAAAGTTACTCTAGATAACAAATTAAACAACTTTTGCTATGTACATAATTGCCGAAAATGCAATAGGAAACGAAATATCGCTATTTTTAATTTCAGGCCTTCCTTATAACCCCCACTCCTGTTCGTCTCAGAGAATATTAACATAGCCTAAAGTCTAAGTTGGGTTAGTAGTAATATAAATACCAAGTTTCATAAAATTCGGTTCAGCCGTTTATGCGTGAAAAGGTAACAAACAAACAAACATACATACATACACGAAAGAAACAAAATGCAGTTATGGTGTCTATGACATGTGAAACGAAAAGTTATCGTGAAAGTTCGCGAAAAAAATCAATGTACAGACAGAGGTTACAATTTTATATATATATATATATATATATATATATATATATATATATATATCCTACTGGGCCTTTAAGAAGTTTAAATACCTAATTTCATTTACATAATTTTAAAATTATATTAACTTGGATTAAAAAGAAAGACAATTAAAACTTAGCTCAGTTTGGAATGTAAAGAGATTGCCAAAATATAATAAATATTGAATCCTCTTAAACTCTTAAAAGGGTAAAATTCTTATCAACAAACTATGAAACGAATAAATAAAACATACCATTGGAGAGAGGGACTTCGTAGAATTAATCAAAGATAGCTTTATAACCAATTCCCTATAATGGAATAAAACGACTACTAACATACATCCCTTTACTTCCGAGAACAACTGAAAACAAACTGATTGCTTCTCTTTTTTTCTTATACAGAGAGAGTTTCCTACACAATAAATATGTGTAATTGAAATCAGGAGCTGTTCTACCCTTTTGCTTTACATGTTACATATTATTTTTAAATACCTTATTGATTTTTCAAAGTCTGTCTTCTTCGCTTGCTTTGCTCAACACTATAGACGCTTTTCCAGTTATCTAAATGGAACTTTTTATCCCCACTTTAATCTTCATTATTTCGACCTTTTTCCAAAAACTGTATTAACCTCTGGGCTTAGGACAATTTTCGCTAAGCTATTTTAAAAAAATTAAAATAAACAAATCAGTGTATGGAATTTTTCAGTAGGGCATAACTCAAAATAGTCTAATACAGGTTGCTGCAGCATAAATTACTTTTCAAGGGAAAAATAGGAAGTTGCACTGCTGCAAAAAAAAAGATATGTTGCCGCATCCTGTAGTTCCTTAATTTTCAACATATAAAGTCATGAACAAACAATATTTGGTATTCAAATAAAGACCTTCTGAATATAACAGTTTCAGGGATTTATCTCTTATATATTATTTATATACTCATTTAATAATCAAGATGGTGAAAAAACGTATATAACAACGATTATAGAATATTCTCAATTTGCAAAAAGATAGGTTCTATACACTTTTTCGATCCGACGGATATTTCGAAATTCTCCCCCCGGTAACCCCCCCCCCCTCCTCCTTTCCAAATTCAACCGTTAACCGTTAACGAAATGGTCTTTATTTTTAGATAAAACTTTTAAATATCTAGTTTGGTAAAGATTAAACAAAAACTACGACCACTAGAGCGTTAACAGACAAATATATAAATCTCTCTCTCTCTCTCTCTCTCTATATATATATATATATATATATATATATATATATATATATATATATAAGTCTGTCACGTAAGGGGCTGCGTAAATGTAGCAGATTTTCTACATGCTGGTATGCTACACACTACTGATCTCTTCTTACCACAAATTCTCTTTTTCTATATAAAAACACGATGAGAAGGGGTGGAGAGGATACTGAAAGCGGAAAGCAAGGAAACACGAATAACTCGCTTAACACTCGAGTTACGAAAAAAATGCATGGAACAACAATTCTAGACCATCAATAGTTTAACAAGATTGATTATATAATATTTTGCGATCCCACTCATAATAACGGAAATATTTTGAATTTTGGAATCCCCCCACTATTAAAACTCCCATTTCGGTCAATAACAAATTCAGTGTTGACTGCAGCGGTTAAATATCGGTATGGTATAGATCAAATAAACATTTTTGAGACAAGAACGTAAAATCTTAATTGGGGACGTCATCACGCTACAAATATGTTTGAATCTCGCAAAGTAAAAGTTCAAGGAAAACCATTTTTAACCTTGGAATTAAGTAGTTCATGATATAACAGATTATAGTTAATATGACATGAGTAGGAGGGTGAACGGTTACCAAAAAACCCAAATATCTCCGTTAATATTCATGATACAGAAAAAAAATATAGATACAATATGTAATCTCCGTGAGATCAAATGCAGATTATAGTATATCTGCATTTGATCAAAAAATGTGAAAATATCATCATTTATACATTTTTTTCAATGATAAACCAAAATTAAACATTACAACGATTTTTTATCTCTAAAGAGTACGGAGAAATTAGGATTTTTTTTATTTTCGTCTCATTTTTTGGCCTTTCCCCCTTAGGACGTCGTCAAAAGGGGAGATCATGGCATTCCTACTTGTGACATTTCAACATTCTAAGGCGTTTTTTAGTTATACAAGATATGTACATAAGTACAGACATCACACCGAAACTTGTAAAAATGGGACCAGAAAGGGTTAAAACTGCTAACTCCATTGAAATCTAAAAACTGAAATTTTTTCCGAGTATAACACGAAAAACGGAATATAACCTTCGTACACGGAAGTAAAAATAAAAGTTAAACTATCCTTCAGACTGTCCGAAATACGGGAAATTAAATATAATAATGCAATGTCTATTGTTCTTTCAAATAGTCGTGTAATACCGAATGATCCTTTTTGAGAAGAATGTTTACTAGATACAAAATGTATCTAAGAATACAAATTAATTTAAAAATCAATAGTATTTAGTACAGTTTGGATTCTACAAATGGTATTTTCATCACCGTTTATAATTATAAACAATGATAACACTTATCAACAAAGATTTCGTCGTAGAGACGTTGTTTGGTTATCTTAGACGTATTTTTCGTGCTCATTCCGAATATTTGCTTAGATTCTTTCTATCTCGTTTAGTTTCCTTTGGACATGAATGTATGTATTGTTGCTTCTTCTGCGAGTAGGAGCAGAGACAGAATAGATCATTACCTTAAAAAAGGTTGCCCAGAACCTAAAGCTGGGCATTCCTGGATCCATAAATGTCTTTTTCAGCCTTTGGTCGATCTGGAAAATGTTCTTTTGCCCCCTCTTCTGTTAAATTAGGACTTTTAAAAAAATGTGTGAAAGCCATGAACAAAAATGGTGCTGGTTTTGCTTGTTTGAAACAAAAATTCCCTAAAATCAGTGAGATCAGAGAAGGAATTTTTATTTGCCCTCGGAATAGAGAGGTGCTGAAGGATTCGGAATTCAACAGCGATTGAGTTCAATGGAAAAAAAAGTGTAGACCGCATTCAAAAATGTACTTGAACATTTTCTAGGAAATATGGCTGAGAATTATTGTGATCTGGTGACTAATCTAATTAAATCGTATCCAAACAAAATGGGCTGCAATATGCCTTTAAAAATCCAATTCCTGGACTCACACCTGGACTTTTTTCAACCAAACCTTGGCGCCGTTAATGATGAACACGGCAAGCGTTTCCACATGGAATGGATATTTTACACATGGAAAAACGTTACCAAGGAAAGTTCAGCAACATGTTAACAGGTTACTACTTGACACTGAAAAAGGACTTTTAAGATGCTAAATATGCGAGACAATCCTAAGTACCCGTTTTTCCACAGAAAAAAAAACATTTTTTTGGTGACCAGTGTAATTAGTCATATCTTGACAAGATCCCTTGGCTTAATTTATTTTTCATTCCCAATTTGTATTTTAAGAATTATTCCGGTTCGATATGTTATACCTTGCAGAAACAGTAGACAACAAAAAAAAAATTTCCATTTTTACCTAAGAAATAAAATGAACGGATCAGAACAAATATAATTTCTATCGTCCCACAATTATTTTTTTGCTTTCAATATTAGTTTACAAATTGTTTTCTCCACCACGAGATTTTTTAAAGGCCAACGCTCAGAACGAATACTCTGTTCTCAATAGAGTTCTCCTACTTTCAGAATATCTACATTTAAAACTATTGTCAAAGATGACTGAAAGTAAATTAGTTTTTTTAAGAAAAAAATGCCTTAGCTTAACCAGTGATAAGAATGATATTTCATTTTACAGTGCAACATTCAGGGCACATTTATTTCTAAACTCGATGTTTTATTGTAAAATGAAATGTCATTTCATTTTTGACACCAAATCGAAGCACTGTTTTTTTTTTCTTTTAGTGATCTTGTATTCCGCCCTACGATCGTATTCAACCTATTTTATTATGAATTCCATTTCACCAATTTGTTAGTTGTGTAAACATTCCTTCAAATGGATTTTTTTATAAATATTTGTTTAACGTCATAATTTTTTTCGAATAGATCATGCTGATTATAAATGTTTGACGTGCCTAAATAATACTAGAGATAGAAGACGAAAAGTGTCTGAAGTGTGTGATTGTCGGAAAAGTGCCGTTGTGGGAAATTAGAGGGCACTCTTAAAAAAAAGTTTTTCTTTTATCTAGGGACATTATTGGCATTACTAATTATGTATTCAAATGGATTCAAGTAATTAGAATAATTCATGTAATTTTCGAGTCAAAACGCTCCACTCTATGAGTCGTTTCGCCAGCTCTTTATAGACAAAAATATAGGGAATCAGCTCATTTACGTTTCCCCATATGAATGTTTGTGTTTGAGAGAAGAAAAACAAATTCGTTTATTTAGAGTTGCATAGACGTGCATCGTATAAATTTGAGTCCAGGCATCAGTGATTTCTTAATCTTAACAATTGATATAAAAATATTAATAATATTGGTAATCTAAACAACACCATATTAAAACATTACACCGAAGCAGGCTCGCATACATATATATATATACACGTGTGTATGTGTGTAACTGTGTTCAAGTGTACACAGTTGAAAAATAGTACAAGAAAATAATGTTTTCCATACAGAATATCACTCATGTATCAAATTAAAAGGACATGAAATTCGAAACTAGAAAGCATCTTCTAAAATATGAAAACATTTACTATCCATGACAGTAACAAAGAATTAATAAAAGCAAAATGAATGTTTATTATTGTTAATTCATTATCAAAAGTAAAATTTAGAAAATAAAAGAGTCCACATATCAAGATTATAACGTTTAAAATTTCGAAGGGGCGAAATAGTTATATTTAAAGTTATCAGATATCATGTCATGTCCTTAACGTAGATATTCGCAAGAAAAACTGTAGTGGTGATAATAAGATATTTATATTAAATATCAAAAATGCCCATGGCTTTTAAAATGAATTCGGATAATAAGAATAAATCATATTACTTCAAAGTAAATACGAGGCTCGTTTTAAAATAGTCAGTTCTCAAAAATATATATTTGTATGTATATATATATATATATATATATATATATATATATATATATACGCGCGTGTGTATGTACGTGTAAACACAGTTGAAAAATATACAAAAAAAATAATGTTTTTCATTCAGAATAAGACATGAAATTCGAAACTAGAAAGCATCTTCCGAAAATATGAACACATTTACCATCTATGACAGTTACAAAGAATTAATAAAAGCAAAATGAATGTTTATTATGGTCAATTCATTATCAAAAGGTAAATTTAGAAAATGAAAAAGTCCACATATCAAGCTTATAACGTTTAAAATTTTGAAGGGGCGAAATTGTTGTATTTAACGTTATCAGATATCATATCATGTCCTTAACGTAGAATCTCACAAGAAAAACTGTAGAGGTGATAATAAGGTAATCATATTAAATATCAAATACCTATGTCTTTTATAATTATAATTAATTCACATAACAAGAATAAATGATATTACTTCCAAGTAAATACAAGGCTCGTATTAAAATAGTCAGCTCTCAAAATATATATTTGTATGAGTGTGAGTATATATATATATATATATATATATATATATATATTTATACGCGCGTGTGTGTGTATGTGTAAACACAGTTGAAAAATATACAAGAAAATAATATTTTTCATACAGAATTGGACATGGAATTCGAGACTAGAAAGCACCTTCCAAAACTACGAACACATTTACCATCTAAGACAGTTACTAATAACTAATAAAAGCCAAATGAATGTTTATTATTGTTAATTCATTATCAAAAATAAAATTTAGAAAATAAAAGAGTCCACATATCAAAATTATAACGTTTAAAATTTCGAAGGGGCGAAATAGTTATATTTAAAGTTATCAGATATTCAATTCATGTCCTTAACATAATAATTCACAAGAAAAACTGTAGTGGTGATAATTAGGTATTTATATTGAATATCAAAAATACACAGGGCTTTTAAAATGAATTCGCATGATAAGAATAAATTATATTACTTCCAAGTAAATACGAGGCTCGTATTAAAATAGTCAGCTCTCAAAAATATATATTTGTATATATATGTGTGTGTGTGTGTGTGTGTGTGTGCGTGTACATGTAAATATTAATAATTAGTTAATTTTTTTTGTTGTTTTTTAAAGATAGAATTCTTATTAAAGATTATTTGTTTTATTTAGAATATTGTAATATTACGTTAATGTTATGTTTATATATCTATATAGCAATAATCAATCATGCTGATTAATAATTTAGTAAATAATGACCGAACTCAACAGACGGACTTATCCATGTTTATGTATGCTATATATAGTATAAGGAAAGATATTATTACGATAACTTAATTGTATATTTAACATTAATAAACATACTTTATTATTATTATTATTATTTTTTATGTATATATATATATATATATATATATATATATATATATATATACATAAATAAGAATTCAATCTGTAGTATTAGACTATTTTAAATGTTTTCCTTTAATATTTTTATTTTTTCTAAACAAGTCATGATGTTTCGTGGTAGGCGAGTGATTAAGGGGCGAAAAAGATCCCTGAAAGATTAAGAGTATGAGAGGGATGAAGGTAGATAAGGGTGACTTACCACCAGGAAGAGGCGGCGAGCGCCTTGGACGCGGCGAAGAGGACCAGGAGGCAGATGTAGAACCGAAGCATTCCGCTCTAGGAGGGAGACTGGATCCACCCTCCCAGCTCCTCGGCTTTATTGCCCACTCCCCCTCTCTCTCTCGGCTCTCGCCCGCCGTAACTCTCCACTCTTGGAGGGGCCCCCCTAAGGGTAGGATACGCCACTTCCTAAGCCCGCCAATACACTACAACTCATTCTCTGCCGATAGATATGGATCAGTGGCTGTGCTCAGGAAATCTGGAGTAGATAAGGGCGGTGGTAGTATGGTAATCGGCCTGGGGAAGGAGTGGTACCTCTTCCAAGCCGTTCATGCAAAACTATAAGACAAAACTCCTTGTAACCGGATGTGTTAGCAAATAATTTAAGATTTTAGCATATTTCCCTCAAGGGAAATCAGCTATTGAGGTCGTAATCATGACGCGATTTTCGAAAATTTTGAGATCCGTTCACAACTATACATATACATTGGCCTGTTAACGATACAGAGGTCGCAATTATTGCTCGATTTTTACCAAACTTGTGGTTTAAATGCTTTGTGGCAAGCTAAGGAAATGTTTACTTGATCTATAACCATACGCTTTCTTTAACCATTTCATTCATCACTAATGATAATTTTCGTTAATTACTGAAATCGGACCAGAAATAGGTGGGCTGTTAGATTGAAATAGGAGAACTTTAAGTAGCTGCGTTATTATGAAGTGGATAAAAAAAATATTATGGAACCATTCTTGCTACACTCTTGATGCTCTATTGTTCTCCAATACATTTTTTGCAACTCAAATATTTTCCGAGTTATTCGTAGATTCTTGTTTTCAGCCTTCAGTAAACTCCACTACTACTCATTGGATTTTTACTGAGAAATAGAGAATACATTAGATGAGATCTGGGGAAGGAGTGGAACTTCTTCCAAACACTTTTACACACCTATAAGACAAAATTCCTTGTAACAGGATGTGTTAGCAAATAATTTAAGATTTTTTTTTTGTCTGAGGTTAGCATCTTTGAATAATAATATTTATAAAAAATATTTCTTTCTATTCAATTTCAGCAGATTTCCCTTATGGAAAAACAGTTACTGATGTTGCCGATCCTACCTAGGAAATGACAACGTCAGTAAAATGAGATCCGTTCAAACTATCTATCTATATATATACATTGGTCTGTTAACGATAATGTACTGAAAACCTTCTCCTCCACCTCAATATAATGGATTAGATTTTAGATTCTTATGGAACTCCCCTGGTACTAGATGGTTCAGAGCCGAGTACTGGGCCTGAATACCCTCCCCTCAACCATACTAAAGTTTTTATAACAAGAATGGTAGTGATCAGAGACAATTAGTTAAAAAATAGGAGGGAATTGGGGCAGGGGGAGGGGGGAATAAGCCCAAAAGTCCAGAACTGAGATTTAAATAATAACATTCTAGAGAAAGAAGAAGGTTCGGAACATTAATTGCAAAAGTATTAGCTGTGGAAACAAGAAGAAAAACTCTTGGAAACAGAGGACATTTCTTTAAAGTTGCGGCGATATTGTCAGATATTAGCATTTGAAGAGTTAACAAAAAACATCTTATCAAATTGAAACAACTCCTTGAAAGCATTTACTCAAATTTCATTCATTGTTTCAATCAAGCATACAGTACCTTAAAATTCTTAGTTATCATGGAACCTAATGGAGGAGAGTTGGGTTTGTTGTGTGTGTGTGCTTTGCTTGCATGAGTGCGATTCCAAGCTAGATCTGAAAGATGGTAGTAGATATTTAATGGAAGACATTCTCATATACAGAGTTCGCAATTATTGCTTGATTTTTACCAAACTTGTGATTTAAATGATTTGTGCCAAGCTAAAGAAATGTTTACTTGATCTATACCATACGCTATATTTAACCATTTCATTCATCACTAATGATAATTTTCGTTAATTACTAAAATCGGACCAGAAATAGGTGGGAGTTTAGATTGAAATAGGAAAACTTTAAATAGCTGCGTTATTATGAAGTGGATAAAAAAAATTATTATAGAACCATTCTTGCTACACTCTTGATGCTCTATTGTTCTTCAATACATTTTTTTGCGACTCAAATATTTTGCGAGTTATTCGTAGATTCTTGTTTTCAGCCTTCAGTAAACTCCCACTTCTACTCATCAAATTTTTACTGAGAAATAGAGAATACATGAGATGAGATCTGGGGAAGGAGTGGAACTTCTTCCAAACACTTCATACAAAACTATAAGACAAAAGTCCTTGTAACAGAATGTGTTAGCAAATAATTTAAGATTTTTTTTTTGTCTGAGGTTAGCATCTTTGAATAATAATATTTATAAAAATATTTCATTCTATGCAGTTTCAGTAGATTTCCCTTATGGAAAAACAGTTACTGATGTTGTCGATTTTTTTTGTTAAAAAGTCATTTTGCCCGGTTTACCCCAGTAGTGGGGTAAAACCGGGTACATATGTTTTTCTTATGGGAAAATAAATATGTAAAGATTTTTAATCAAATTAATGGTTTTTTTGTTTATAAAAAATGTTGTTTGATGCATTAAAACAAACCCCCCTTTTGGGAATAATACAAAAAATAAAGTAAACATATAAACAAATAACAATATTAATATCTTTAGCTATTTCAAAACAATTATATATTTCAAAAAGTATATTCATAGTTGCAAGATTTATCATATTGTTTGTAATAATACATGCTTTTACAGTGAAATAATAAAGCAAAATTAGGCAAAACTATACTTTTCATGTTTCGAGAATCGTGGCATAGCTGCTACCCGGTTTTACCCCGCGCGTTAAGTTTAAATAAAGCATTGCGTCATTCGGGCATACCAAACGCTAAAGACAATTACTTAGTGCTAAAATAAAGGTAATTGAAACTTGTACTAAGGGAACTACATGCCTGTATTCTAATTGGAATAGGAGCGGAGTACAATCAAAAACCTTTTCCACCAAAATCATAAGCAGGTTACACGAAAACTGAATTATTTTCACTGACACAAAACAAGTACGACTAATGATTTGGCGTAATGGCCGCTGCTTCTTCTTCAAAGGTGGATCGTAGTTCCATCATTACCGACACGACTGCAGTACACACATCGGCTAAGAGGAGGTACCCGGTTTGCTCCCGACTACCCACTTTTACCCTACTCTCCCCTACTAGTTAATGCGACTGCAAAGTGTCCTCCGATTTCCAGGGGAAAATAATGTAAATATTGACCAAATTTAATCTACAATATAATAACCATTTTGTTTGATAGCCAGTCCCCTTCTTTAGTGAAGTTTCAAAATTCCATTTTAATAAATCGCCCGTGTTATTGCCGAAAAACTAACCCTTGCTTTTTGAGGGCCTCTAGAGAACTAAAGTTCTTACCAGTAAGGTAATTTGGGATGGAACGAAACGAAAGATGTTCCGAAGTCAAACAATTTTTCCCGTGTGGCCACGACGTGTGAGGTCTAAAGTTATCATCGTGGATAACAACGCCTCTCATATTTGCCAACTCTGGTCTGTTCTGGTCAATTTCTTCCTTTAATTCCTGTTTGACTAGAGTACTTATAGGAATGTATTGTTTCAAGAACATAGCACCCTTCCAATCCCACCAGCAACAGAGCATAACGTTTTGGGTATGGTTATTCCCTAATATATCCATGCCTTAGATTGTAGTGGTTGCTGATGGGTCACTGGAATGACCAAAGGATCGTTTATGCTCTACATTATTGTAAACAGACCGTCTCCCATTATCAAACGCTTAAAAAATCGATCGTTTTAAAGGCGTTTGAGCAATAAATCACACGTGGATGAACTGTCCATTAAAATTTCCACCTCCTATTCCGCGGCACCAGATCAGAAAGGTGACTAACGAAGCTAGTTGCAACAAATTCATGGACGTTCGAATTCGATACTCCCAGCCAGACTCCTATTCCTCGAGTGCTAATATTTTCGTCTTCAGAAATAAGCACCTCGATAGGGTTACCAATGTCCGCAACCGACCAAACTGAGCTTCGATACCCAATTCCCCCAGCCTGATTTTCATAAACCATTCACGCACTGTCAGTTCACTTACTGCTTTGCCCCCATATAGAGCACATTTTTTTTAGCAGATTTCCCTTAAGGGAAATCAGCTATTGAGGTCGTACTCATGATGCGATTTTCGAAATTTTTCTTTAAATGTCCATCGATCCTACACAGGAGATGACGAAAATGAGGTCCGTTCAAAACTGTATATATATATTTGTCTGTTACCGCTCTAGTGGTCGTAATTTTGGTTTGATCGTTACCAAACTCGACATTTAGTCGTTTTATGTAAAAAGAAAGATCAAGTTCGTTAACGGCTGAAATCGGACCAGTTGGAGGGGGGGTTTAGAGGGGAGGATTTTCTAAAATTCGAAATATCTCCGTTACTATACGCCGGATCGAAAAAGTGTACAGAATCAATCTTATTGCAAATTAAATTTACTATAAATATTGTTATATACATTTATTCCCTATCTTGATTATTAACCGAGATATTTGCATTTTTATGAAATTTGGACCGATAACGGATTTTTGAATTTCCCGCCAAAAGCTAGTTCGGCCCTTTGCCGTCACCGTTTGGCTCTCCTATGGAGATTTCTCTACTGTATAACTTCACGTGGGAAATCTGCTTAGTTTACGCAGCCCCTGCGTGACGGACTTTTGTGGCTCGAGCTAAATTCTTGCATTTGTGGAATTAAAAAAAACCATCAAGTGACGAAAATGAACTCTCTTGTTCTCCACGACTATCGGGATACCGCTGGAAAAACTTTTAACCCAGTGTTGATATTGATAGGATTAAAACTCTGATGAAAGCCCCCACTTTCACAAAACAAGTGAAGTCAAATTCTGACAATAGGGACTCAGCCTTTACAACATGCTAAGTGCAGACTTGCAGAAAATCGAGGGAAACTTTATGAACATCCCAATATGACATCCGACGAAATATGATTTCTTTTGTCTTATACTTTTCTATGAAAGGCTTTTGGTAAGAAGAAGTTGTATGAAGAAGTTTGCGGTATAGGTGTCAGGAGAAAAACTATCTCTACAGCCATTTATATTTATTTATTTTCACTAACATGTTTTCAGCATATGACAGCAGCTGTTGATACAGTGAAACACCATCGACAGCACTGGATGATGGCAGTTGCTGAAAACATATTTGCGTGCAGGAGGTATATAAATATTTGCTGAAGACACACTAATACCACAACCGGCACACCATATAACATTATAGAGGCAACCCGTCGGGCATACGCTGGAAGACAAAACAGTGCAACTCCAACAATAGTACTGGAAGATGGCAGCAGGGTCTCTTTAATAAACGCTTGTGTGAAAAAGGAGCATACATTTATTTGCGGCCGGTGCCTCAAATGGTAATTACTTTATTTATTTACGTCCACTTTATGAATGGTATATTATGATATGACAGTTTTAAGTGCAGATGTCAGGATAAAATCGTGTCTACCGCAAATATTTATATTTCTCGTTTTAGAGAAAAATGTTTTCAACAGCTGACAGAAGCAGACTTACGCTGGAATGACAACCCAGTGGCACCCTTGTCTTTAATATTATGGTACTTTCGGCCTTTAATAACTCTCGTGGTGGTGAAAACAAGAGCTGGTCTAACCCGTCGATTTAATTTTTACAATTTATGAAAACATTGTTCAAATTCTGTCACAATACTCTACCAATTTAAGAATTTTTTGAATCGGAAAATTCTTCCAAGTACATAAATATATATAACCTTGGACTCACTGCTATGCCTCCTTCAATGGCGAAGAATAATAGCGGTCAAATAAGAATACGTACAATATTACCAACCATTTAACAGGATATAACTGTGTCAGTCACAAATATTTATATTTTAAGGTTTTAAATAATGTTTAATGATATTGTTGTATTTTAAAACATTTAAGTCCTTGAAAAGGAGCTAAAGAGGACACGAAACATTTTGGGCGAAATAAACCATTTTTCTAATAATTTCTACAAGGGCTAACCACTTGACCATCCGCGAAAGCCATGTGACAAGTGTGCCATTCAAGGGTGTTTGATTTACATTTTAGCATATTTCCCTTAAGGGAAATCAGCTATTGAGGCCGTACTCATGACGAGAGTTTTGAAATATTTCCTCAAATGTCCATCGATCCTACCCAGGAGATGACGAAAATGAGGTCCGTTCAAAATTATATATATATATATATATATATATATATATATATATATATATATATATTTGTCTGTTAACGCTCTAGCGGTCGCAATTTTTGTTTGATCGGTACCAAACTCGATATTTAATCGTTTTATGTAAAAAGAAAGATCAAGTTCGTTAATGGCTGAAATCGGACCAGTTGGAGAGGTGGTTTAGAGGAGGGATTTTTGAAAACTCGAAATATCTCCGTTATTATGCATCGAATCGAAAAATTGTATAGAATCTTATTGCAAATTAAATTTACTATTAATATTGCTCTATACATTTATTCGTTATCTTGAATATTAACCGAGATATTTGCATTTGTATTCTGTGAGAAAGTCGGCTATGTTCGGGACTTTCCGCCGAAAGCTAGTTCGGCCTTTCCGTAACTGTTCGTCCCTCGTGAATTAGTTTAGAGAATTGTTACTTCTACTGTTATTAGTAGGCAGATTTCTCTATTGTAAAACTTCACGTGGAAAAACGGCTTAGTTTACGCAGCCCCTGCGTTAGGGACTTTTTCAAATAGGCGTTCATTAGGTGTATATCTAAAATCATTTATCCCGGATTGCAGGATCCTAGTTGCGGAACTAAGTGAATGGTACAAGGCAAAAGCAGAGGCCCGGGTCATGTCCGAATTCTGTAGCTCCAAGAAGTAGGTCTGTAGCTCTGAGAAGTAGATGAGTACTACATCTGGTAACATTGATTGTAAGTTGGAATTATTGTTAATGCTTGGTAAATTAAAACTTCATTTATTTTATCGTCGTTCATTTAATCACCATTATAGTAATGATAGCCGAAGGTAAACTAAAACTTAAATAAGTATCAAAAGATTCCAAGTCCATATTTAGCTGCAATTAGAACATATTTTTTGATGGGAAAATACATCACAGCCCTTCCTTCTCACATTTTATTTTTGCAAAATTACTTACTGTCGCCTATTCCTTTCATGACCATTGAATTCATAAATGTAGGCACTCGGACAACAATCCGCTTACCAGTGTGTATGCCTATCTTCATGGTATATGGTAAATCAAGTAAAGGGTTGGAACCGCCAGAATAGATGATACTGTACATCTGTCGGTGCTTACCGTCGTCACTGGCTGATGGTCGACTACCGTTGGCAAGTGCTTTCGATGCAAATCCACCATCTTCATGGTATATGCTCCTGAAAGCTCAGAATATGGTAATAAGAGTTGGTGATATTTAAAAAATAAATATGTAAATATAGTTTGAACGTGCCCTTTTTCGCCCTTGAGGGAGGATACTCCGAATCCTAAGCCCTCCAATCCAATAGAAATCATTCTATTATGAAAGACAGGGACCGTGATGGACTGTTTTAGAAACCTATCCAGACAAATATCACAGCAGATATTTACATCAAAAATCAAATGTTGGCATTAAATGACTTCCTACTGCTCCTATTCAACTAAACATGCAAAAAGTATCGCCACACTCTACTTAAAATTATTTAATTTGAAATTCATGTAACGATATCTGCATTCCGAATCATTGGCTCAAAAAATATCATATACCATAATTTTAGCAGATTTCCCAATCAGCTATTGAGGTTGTACTCATGACGGGATTTACGAAATATTTCTTCAAATGTCCATCGATCCTACCTAGTAGATGACGAAAATGAGGTCCGTTCAAAACTGTGTATATATATATATATATATATATATATATATATATATATATATATATATATATATATATATATATATATCTGTTACCGCTCTAGCGGTCGCAATTTTTGTTTGATCATTACCAAACTCGATATTTAGTCGTTTTATGTAAAAAGAAAGATCAAGTTCGTTAACGGCTAAAATCGGACCAGTGGGAGGGGGGGTTTAGAGGGGAGGATTTTCGAAAATTCAAAATATCTTCGTTACTATACGTTGGATCGAAAAATATTACAGAATCAATCTTATTGCAAATTAAATTTACTATAAATATTGTTCTATACATTTATTCTCTATCTTGAATATTAACTGAGATATTTGCATTTGTATTCTGCATGTGCTCGGCAGCAGTGGCTGTTCGGACTTTCCGCCGTGAGCTCTGGCGGCCGTTTTCGTAACTATTCGTCCCTCGTGAATAGGTTTAGACGTTTCTTACTACTACAGCTGTTATTAGGCAGATTTCTCTATTGTAAAACTTCACGTGGGAAATCTGCTTAGTTTACGCAGCCCCTGCGTGACGGACTTTTTAGATATTCATATGATAAACAAATAAGAACCAATGAAGATCTTTTGTGTCTCTAATAGGTACAATGAAATTTTCATTTTAGCAGATTTCCCTTGTGAGAAATCAGCTTTTGAGGTTGTACTCATTGCGTGATTTTCGAAAAATTTCTTCAGTCCATCTATCCTACGTGGCACATGTCAAAAATGAGGTCCGTTCAAAATTATATGTATTAGGAGTTGCCACAAGCCCAAAAGAAACATGACCACCGGAAGAAACCGATTCGAAAATCAGCGAAATATTATGGACTACCACGTCAATGACACCGTTGGAAATACGCTGCACCTAACAACTATAATAAGTCCCAAGAGACAAAGTTTAAACAACGTGTATATATATATATATATATATATATATATATATATATATATATATATATATATATGTGTGTGTGTATGTGTGTGTGTGTGTGTGTGTGTTTGTGAGTGTGTATGTTACCGCTCTAGTGGAATTTTTTGTGGTATCGTTGTCAAACTCGATATATAGTCGTTTTATGTGAAAAGAAAGATCAAGTTCGTTAACGGCTGGAACGGACCAGTGAGAGAATATAGAGGGGATAATTTTGAAAATTCGGTATTATGAGTCGGATCGGAAAATTGTATAGAATCTTATTGCAAATATAATGTTCTAATAATGTTGTTACATACATTTATTCGCTAACTTCAGTATTAACTGAGATACCTCAATTTTTATATTTCAACCATCAGTAAGCCCCCACTCATACTCATGTCATATTAACAATAAGCTGTTATATTATGAAGCACTTTATTTAAAGCCTAAATACCAAATAATGTTCTCATTGAACTTTTACGATTGGAGGTAAATGCAAATGATGCACGTGGGAAATCTGCTTGATTAACGCAACCACTGCTTTACGGACTTTTTTTTATTTTCACCCCTCTGAACCACACTCTCTCTCTCTCTCTCTCTCTCTCTCTCTCTCTCTCTCTCTCTCTCTCTCTCTCAACCAACAACCCCAAATATGATATTTCTAAGGCTTGATGTTTTTGAATTATGCGAAATACGTTCAGACCTCAAGCCGAAACTAGTCAAAATGGGTGGAGGGAAGTTCAAAAAGGGTTATTCCATTGAAATTTGAAAATCTCGATTACAATACTGTCTTTACTTCGGTAAAGGAAGTAAAAAATTACAGAATACTTAATAATCTTAATTTAATTTCATATCTTTATATTATGAAGTAAACCATTCCTCATATATGTAAAATTGCCTTATCATAATAATAAAATCGAGTATAATGATATATCACAGGTATAAATCTCTGTTCATTGATTCACTATTATTTTCTGAATTTGTAATTAGCTTCGTCCATTTTAAACCTCCAAAACTAAATCTAGAAGGTTATGACAATTGATGAGAAATGTATGAGGTATCATTTTCTACCGGATGAATAATATTCCCCGAGTCTACTATAATATTTTCCTTAATCTAAGGAAAGCACTTTTGCTCTAGTCAAAAGATCATCTTCAGTCCTTTATCTACAGAGAATAATAAACATATTTAATAGCAAAAAAGTTAAATAAATAACTATTTCAATATTATAGGATATATGATTAGGTGGATTGTAATATTTCAGTAAAAATCCATATTTCAAGAAATAAAATTGATCAAAGGAACATTTTCAACTTGCAATATTTACAATCAAAATGGACTCATATAATCTCTTCTTCTTTCAACTGTATCCAATTTTGTTCATTTTATTTTGTGCCGTTTTAATCAAATTACTTATATTTCGACGTACGACCCTCTTGATAATTTACTAAAACCGTCCAGAGTTGTTCCTCAAAAAAATGTAAAATATATAAGGTCCACATCATAGAGTTGGGCTCTTCTTCAGCACCTTGATCAGAGAGAATATGACAAAACATGTGATTGGGATATAGAAAACGAGGAGTATTTTATAACAAACAGTAAAAGTACATATTCCAAATACCAAATTACTAAAAAGAATATCAACTTACTGTATTAATGAAACGTTTTTAATGTAAAGTGTTAACAAATCAATCTTTGTAATACTTATGTATTTATGTGTCATGAATTCTATTCTGCCACACTCGTGAAGTAGGAAAGTATAAGAGGCTGATCGCAAAGGATAGCTGCTTTCAAATGTATCTTCACAATGGGCGTCCTCTTGCTCCCCCTTACATCTTGATACCCATTGTTCGGCAGTATTTCAAGTTTTTTCGTGGTCCCAAATTTACAAAAGACCAAGGATTTCTGGGAGTCTGTGATTATAGGCAATTTCAGATCAAAGTAATCACTAATACGCGCATAATAAATATCAGTTCTTTATTTACAACGAACCAAATGAAATCCCAAATGAACAACATAATTTTGAGTTTATTCTAATATTTCCATATTTAAAAAAAAATTATAAATCAACCAAAGCTCCAGAACCATACTGCAGAATTCATATTAATATACTATTCCATTTTATTATGTTTTGTTTTTGTAGCCTAAATATTTCTGTCTGGCTTTTTTTAACGAAAAGTTAATCATTTGAAATAGGCTTGGACAATAAAAATTGAATAATTCCTGAATGGTTTAATAGATATTATTTGTAATGTCTGGTATATAGGTAACATCTTGGCAACAACAAGAAAATAGTCTCTTACCATAGGAATATTACCGGGATGTGTAAAAATATCTCAAGAGTATTTTCACTGAGGGGCGCTGGATTTTAAGTTGTATTAGATTTATATAAATATGAATATACATGCTTGAGCATCGACTCATCTCTTAACCCAAGATTCCACTTGAAGAAGAACCTAGTCGTAACTCAGCTCTACTTGGTGCGGAGCTCGACTCAACTCAGCTGGAAGTTTTATTCTATTTTGCTCGGCTCAGAACAAGACTCAACTCGGCTAAAAGCTCTCATTCGTCTTTACTAGGAGTTCGATTCAACTTGGCTGGAAGCTTTATTCAGTCGAATAATATATATTCACCTCGTAGTTCGACTCAACTTAGTTTGAAACTTTTCATGACTTTACGTGGCTTGGAGCTCAACACAACTCGGCTGGGTGTTCTATTCGACTTTTTCGCCACGGAGCTCGACTGAACTCGGATGGAACTCTATTCGATTTCATTCACCTCGGAGCTCGACTCCACTTAGTTATACGCTTTACATGATTTTACTTGGCTTGGAGCTCGGCGCAACTTGGTAGGAAGCTCTATTCGATTTATTCGCCTCGGAGCTCGACTGAACTTGGTTGGAAGCTTTATTTGACTTCATTCGCCTAGGAACTTGAATCAACTTGGCTGGAAGCTCTATTCGATTTATTCGCCTCGGAGCTCGACTCCACTTAGTTGTACGCTTTACATGATTTTACTTGGCTTGGAGCTCGACGCAACTTGGTAGGAAGCTCTATTCGTCTTTATTCGCCTCGGAGCTTGACTTGACTCAGCTGAAAGCTTTATTTGACTTCATTCGCCTAGGAACTTGAATCAACTTGGCTGGAAGCTCTATTCGATTTATTCGCCTCGGAGCTCGACTAAACTTGGTTGGAAGCTTTACATGACTTTACTTGGCTTGGAGCTCGACGCAACTTGGTAGGAAGCTCTATTCGTCTTTATTCGCCTCGGAGCTCGACTTGACTCAGCTGAAAGCTTTATTTGACTTCATTCGCCTAGGAACTTGAATCAACTTGGCTGGAAGCTCTATTCGATTTTTTCGCCAGAATATTATTAATATGGCGTTTAAGAACAGTGTATTATTGATATGGCATCAGTAGGAGCGAGGGTTTACTGAGGGATGAAAAATGCAAATATCTCAGCTAACTTTGAAGAGAGTGAAAAAAATGTACATAACAACATTTATAGGACATTATATTTGTAATGTGGTTGGTATTATTCAATTTTTCAATATAACATATTGTAACGCAGACATATCGAATTTTCGACTGTGTGTCTTCTTGGCTTCCCTTTTTTTTATTTTTGTAAATTTTTGTTGTTGTAGGATTTTTTCCTTTTCCATCGATTCTTATTTTTTAAATTTTTACACACCCACTTTTGTTTAAAGTTATTTAATTTCAAGACCTAAAATGCACTTATCGTTCAAAATAAAATTTCTAATTATCTTCACAAATTTGTTTCCTTTTTTCTCATAGCCAGCCACAAGGAAATGAAGAGAGAAGATAAGGAGAGTAGTTATTAACCCGGGCTGCTGAGACATCATAGTACGCCAGGAACAATAATTCACTGGCCAGTGAACCAAAATTAGAATTAGGTTTGTCCACTCTTGAGAACTACCTGAAGGTGTTCCTGTTCCTCTTCATCGATTCCTAACTGTTCCGTGTACCTCAGGACAGTCACAATCTCCTGACACCCAACCTTCCAATGAAGGCCAAGCATACTCGTACTCACTTGGAAAACTTGGACGGTCGATTTTTTTTTCAAAATCAGTTCAAATTGATGTCATCTAAAGCACTTGTTGTCTCCGAAATCTGATTTAAGGAGTCCCTTTGGGAAGGGGGGGGGGAGGTTGGAGAAGATATATTTTTCACTCCACCAAAAAGCAACATACTTAGAAATTACCAGCCAATCAAAATTGTTAGCCTAAGGTGCCTAGAATAGGAAACCCCCATAACTTTCTTAACTTTAAACATATCGATGAAGGGCTTGCTACACTTTTCTACACATTGTTTCCTTTATTAAAGTATGATAGAAGAGTAAGGGGTTATCTGCACACTGCAGCATTGGGTAGGCGCAATTGTGCATGTGGCATTTAATTTGGAAATTAATAACAGATAAACAAACTAAAGGACATGACCTACACCCTTTTCCTATGCCATTTTTTGATCAGACCAAACGTTTGACAAGTATAAAAATTTAATCTATCTTATTTGTGACACCCTGTATACACATATATGTATATCAACTTCAACGGCCCTCTTTTACTTCATTCGGTGGAGTATCAATGGGCATTTGGAAAATACTTTAAAAATCACGTCATGAATACAACTTGTGTTTATTTTGGGTATTTAACACAAAAGATATAATACTCGTGAGAGTTCGAAATACAAAAAGTAGTGAGAGGAAGCAATGTGAACAAAAACTACATAAGAAAGGCACTTCGGGGCAAAAATTACCCTATCTAGAGCTCGCTCCCTTCTATAGCATTACAGGTAGTCCTATTGGCTGCCTAGAAGACATAAATCAATGGGTTCCAAACTAATTCTTTCCTAGTTCCTCCCATGCTTCAAACTGAAAACAACAGATATTCATTAATTTGTAAGCATTAAATTGTCAGAGTTCTTTACCATGAAAAATAATGGAATATCTTATTACAGGCTCGATTTGTGATCACGGAATGGACTGGAATTCTGGAAATCCGGAATCTGGGACCTGGAAAATTATATAATTTATTTTTGTCAAAATATCACACATGTTATTTGAAGGTCAAAGGAGCTACGGAAAGCAAAGAAGAAAGAAACCCTTTTTGTAGTGTCCGACCATGGGGACAGTTTTTGAATTCATTTGATTTCTTTTCAGGGAAATCAATTATTGAGGTTGTACTCTTGACAGAATATTGCACATATTTCTTCATATGCCCATGGACATGCCCGTGTTAGGAAATTATGAAAATGAAGTCAATTCAAATTCCTATTTATATATATACTAGCTAAGGTACCCGGCTTTACTCCCATTTATTTGTTTTTTTGTTACCTTTTCACGCATAAACGGCTGAACCGACTTTTATGAAATTCGGTATGTTTATTAATACTAACCCAACTTAGACTTTAGGCTATATTAATGTACTCTGAGACGAACAGGAGTGGGGGTTATAAGGCAGGCCTGAAATTAAAAATGACGATATTTCGTTTCCTATTGGTTTTTCTTCAAATATGCAGATAGCAAAAGTTGGTTATTTTGTTATTTAGAGTAACTTTGTCATATACACTTTTGCCGAATACAGAAGTATAAATGAGTTATACGCTAAAAACTATAACGGGAATCAACAATTTCATTTGGTACCAAAGACTCAACCGAACTAAACAAAACTCCGTATGTGAATTAGCACTAACTCCTTCATGATAATAAGCTGTAACATTATTTCTAGGGACGAGCAGGAGTGGGGGTTGTAAGGGAGGCCTGAAATTAAAAATAGCGATATTTCGTTTCCTATTGGTTTTTCTTTAAATATGCAGATAACAAAAGTTGGTTATTTTGTTATTTAGAGTAACTTTTCTTATATACACTTTTGTTTTATAACAAAGTATAAACGAGATATACACTAAAAAGCAAAGCGGGAGCCGACAATTGTATTTGGCACTAACCATTGAACGGAACCTAGCAAAACTTGGCATGTGAATTAGCATTAATTCTTAAACGATTATAAGCTATAGTAAATTTTGTAGGTTCCAACGGGAGGGGGGGGGGGTTATAAGAAAAGCCTGAAATAAAAATTTGCGATATTAGATTTTCTGTTTGGTTTTCAGTCACTTTTGGTCTTTGAACCGTATCAAGGGAAAGGAAGTATAATTCAAACAGGCGGACAGAACACTTTCTATGATTATGAATTATATATTTAAAAAAAAACTACATGCACAGGAGACGGGAAATATAAAAATATTGTGGACAGTGAAGCCTTACATAACAAATAATTTTATTATTAACAAATCCACAGTAACAACGGGTATACATCGGGAAATGTTAAAATATTGTGTAAAGTAAAGGCTTGCCAAAAAAAAATACCATCATCATTAAACCTCAAATGAATTCCCGAGCGAAGCCGAGTATCTCAGCTAGTATATATATATATATATATATATATATATATATATATATATATATATATATATATATATATATATATATTTATTTATATATACCTTTTCTCCCCTTTATGTGTTAATGTATTCTATATTTTCCTAGAGCTAGTAAAATTACATTATAGACATAAATAAGGTTCACTTAACGTAACCAAATAAGTACTTGGCTTAATCTGATAGCACACATATCAATAATTAAATAAATTATCAAGAAATTCTAACTCTAGGCAATAAGGAAGTAGATTTATGAGCCTCTTAAAATATTATTATCATTAATCAAATTAAATAATTCATGAATGATCAAATTTATGGCTGGCAACTTAAATTATTATCAGATTGTTAACTAATAAAAATTGGTTTAATAAGGAAAATTGAGACTCCTAGTGCAGATAAATTAGTATGTATTTTAAATCAAAATTGGTCCATACAACATTATAATATTCAATATATTTTTTTTAATTGTCTCCGGTTAATATGTGGGGGGGGGAAACAGATAGTGAGTTTATAAAGTTATTAATAACTATCTAATATAAATTATTATACATGAAAAAATCTTATCCTTAAGTATTTAGAGTATTTGGATTAAAATACGCCTTATCTGGACTTAATTCGATGGCTTCGTTAACAAAATGGCAAACAGTTACTTGTTGATGGTGTAGGGTTCATGTGATTTCTTCCAGGCCAAGCTTCTTTGAAACTCAGACTTGTGCTACTTGTAGACAAAAATATTTTGTAGAATTTTGTATTTTTTGGAAATATGTGTATTCATTGCATGAACAATATATTTGTGTAGTTAATGTGGTATTTTCTTTAACCTGGCACCTGATATTCAATAAATATTAATACATTGTACTGTCGAAGTAGCCCTCCTAATGGTGACTTCTTGAACTGATCGTCTACTGCTGCTGTTTTAAAACATTTCATATATTTTGCCATTTCTGTTATGCCTTTTCTACATAGTACCGTAGCTCTGGAAATTGTAAACCTATAATTGTAAATATATAATTTTATGATAAAATATGAAAGAGCCTAAAAAATATTACACTTCTAAGTTTATTTTTGGAATTGGGAAATTTTTGTTTGCTTCAACTTCAGAAGGGTTTGGTTTAATGCCTTAATCAGAAATAAGGTATTACATATATGGTTGAGTAAAGCCACATCCCCAACATGGGTTTTGTGACATTACATCTTGTCTATATTTCGTATACTTTGTTAAAACCAGTGAAAGTGTAAGTGTCGCTCAGATTTTTACAAATTATAGTAAATGAAAATTTTTAATAAAAATAATAATTAAAAAAATTAAAATCATTTGCTCATCGTCATATGAAAGCCAAGGACCTGTCACCCAGCATCAGCTGAGGGTCAAATATGAGCATTATGCTTTCCCTGCAATATTTAAGTGAAACAACAGACCAAAGTTCAGTCAGTTTATTTATGTGCTACTCAATTGCCTTACTATTGATAGATACCAAATATCAACTACCAGTAACCACACAGCTAAATGAAATCTAGTGTTTGATCCACAGTCTTGAACATCTCTTGTAAGGGGCATAGTGCATTATCAATGCATAACTGCTTCCAACTCCCCTTCTCCAAAGAAAACCCACAAAAAACAGCAAAACAATTCTAGCAATTGACTGGAAAATAATTGTGGACACTTAAGGCCACAGATAGAGTTTTTAACCGAATAAAGATATTTGAAAATGAGGATTTATGAATTATTTATGAATCCAAACATACTTCTAGATGAAATAACTTCAATAAAGAGTATTTCTAAAGAATTATACAATTTACAAAATGTTCCTAAAAATAGTTCTAAATCATTATTGTTCTTTTTTTAATAGTTGCATGTACTATAAGGAAAAGAATCCTCGAAGGGAGTGAATGTAAATAAGTCCATCAAATTTTCAGCTCTGGAAAGAATCTTTATTATGAAATCGAATTTAATATAATAATAATAGCAGTAATAATATATAAGCAGTTCTCAGTAGAGGAACCTTTTATTATGAACTCAAATAAAAAAACTAAAATAAATAAGTAGCTCACAATAAATTAGTTTCTTGTATTTCTTCATGGAAAAATTAAAACAACAATCAGCCCGGGTTTTCTTCTAAAAAAACACATATCAGCCTTCCAGTTTTTTCTTCTTATCTGCCCTCCTTAATTTTTAAAAAGCTACTTATCGTCAAATATGGGTTTTTATAAATTGACTTATGTGTGCACCTAGCCAATTGAAAAAAAAAAAATACGTGCGTAATATTATATTTAATTCTTAGCTACGGATCATATTCCATCAGCTATTTAAACTGATGTTGGGTCTATAAGACCCAGACACACATTTTCTTTTTTGAGTATGCTTACTAAAGTTTTTATTTATTATTTATATTTACATTTGAAGTATCACTTAACCTAAGAAGAATTGGAATTAAACCTATGGTGAAGAGAGTTAATTAAAACAAAAATCAAGAACAAATTTTTTGAGCATTGATAAAAAGGTTTTTTGCATATATAAATTGTCGTTTTATTTTCAAGTGAAACAATTTCATTTTGGTTTATTTATAAAATATATCTCTATATATAACAAAAGACTTATAACTAGGGATTACAGTTTACGCAGACTAAGTTGAGTAATCCCCACAATTTGTTTTTTACAAATCATACAAATTATTCATTTTATTTGGACAAATTTTATCTTTTCCTTTTTGATAGTTTTTAATCAGAGGATTGAGATTCATTAAGGAATTTGGATGTCAGGAATCACCTCAACTCAGCTGGATCACACGAAATATCATTCTAGTTATGCAGAGTATATATATATATATATATATATGTATGTAAAACTAACTATATTTGTGCGTGTCTGGGTGGGTGAGTGGAGTGAGAGTGAGAAGGGGGAAATGTTGGTGCCCATTTTCATTCGGTTATTATTTAATTTATTAATCCCATATTTTATGGATGAATTTGAATGTTTGATTGGTCTGTACATCTATTAGTCTTGGTTAATCATGTCCGAAATTTTCTTCAGTCAATAGTCTGCTTTCAGCATAATTGGCAAATTTCTTTTAGGTTTTATATCAAAGAAAATTTCTATCAGTTTTCTGGTTTTAATATGCTACTAATACTGTGATTCTGCTTTCATACATTACCATCTACTGTGTTGTAATATACTTTTTACAAGTTTAGTTTATTATTATTATTGTTAGTCATATTTATATTTTAAAGAAGCCATTTCCTGTACTTTAAACAAATGGATAAACTGAAAATATTTTAGTTTTTATCCAGTTTCATCTAGTTTTAACTTTCTTGCCATGAATGATAGGTATAATTTAACTTACTTCACAATTGGTTTTTAGTGGTAATTAGTTGTAAAATGTTTTTATCTTTTTTAGGCATTAAAATGGGAAATATATTTGTTGCTAAACTGCATTAATTTAAATGAAAATTAAATCCTGGGCAATTTATTTCTAAAGTTTAGGAAGTATTATGGTCCAGCCATTGACGACAATTATTTAGGTTGGATTTTTATGAATCGTTCTAAGAAAAAGCATCAGAAAATATGAAATTTATGTTTTCTTTTAATGCATCGTTTTCCCTATAAATTTCTTAAGGCCTAAACAGGATGTTCAACACGCAAAATTTAATACAAATGATTAAACAGCAGCTTAAAACAATTCTCAATTAAATAAATGAGGGTAAATCGGAAAGTTAAAAAAACACCACCCTATTTAAAAAATTCTTATGTTTTCCTTAGACATTTCTAAAACTGATTGCGAAATGAATTACAAGATGCACATCTGATTGCCGAACATTTTATCTGGATATAATATTTTTTGTATGTTTACTCTATAATCCCTCTTCCGCGCACAAACTGCACTGCATGAACATAACGTACCCTTATATTTACTTACATTCATTAGCAGACGAGAGATTTATGACGTCAATGGTCAAACGTCTCAAGTTGTGAAAGATGGGCGGTTTTCTTTTGACATCCTTATACCTCTTTGGCATTGTTTACTATCAATAGTTTCAAATGTTATCATGCAAGTTAGAAGGGTTGTTTGTGCATGTTAAGTTCTCTGTCAACGAATGGGAAATATCTAGGAGAAGAAGTATTTCACGATGTCAGTCATTGGAAAGGTAATTGTAAAGCAAAATATTAACTTTTTCTAAAGAGCCGTAGTATTATTTGATTAGGGTATATATAATATCAGGGTAATTTGCGTCGATGGGAACAGTTAGTTAAGGAATTGTGAGTTATGTAATAATTTACCTTAAAACGTGGCGAATAGATGCAACATTTTGAGATTATTCTTAAATTATATTTTTTTAAACATTACCATTCTGGTTGGAATTAGTAACCTTTGGTAATCATAGCAATGAAGGAAATATGCTAATATATTACTTCATATCATTAAGCTAGAACAGTATAATCTTTATACATTTAATATGTACATGTTTGTTAATTTCTACCCATAATACAACAATCTTGGGGTGAATATGGGTAGTAACTCGATTTTTTGAAAGGTGATGAAGTTTCTTGTCTATAATATAAAGCGGAAGAAACCAATATTCTGTTGTGGTCAAAAATACTCGCCTATTTATCCAGTATGTTTTTTTTTTAGTTAGATGGCTTTTTTCATTTCCTGCTGTGATCATATTTAATAAAACTATTAACAGGGTAATTAATCGATCAGTTATTATATATACTAGGTATCTTTTACAGTCTCATTTGACAGTTTCTGTGTGCCTCATTTTGAGATGACACTCCTTTTTTCAGAAAGTTTCCCAGCATGCCACGACTTAATTTTTTGATAGTGCAGTGGCTTTACGAAGATATTTTGTAAAGTGTAAAGAATTGTGTATTTTCTTAAGACTTATTCTTATTAGAACAGCAATTAGAGATTTACTACCTTTTATTAAACAAATTCTTTATAAACTTGTAATTTAATTTTTTTTTTTTAAGGTTCATACTACATTTTTGAGACCTAATGTTAGACCTTCTTGAAATAATAAGTTTTCCCATTTACTACTATTAAGTATATTTACTCTTAAAAACACTGTACGAAGTTATATATATTTCAACATTTATGGGGGATATAATATTATGAAACAATAATAGATCCTGAGGCCAAACTACTTTCAGAAAAGTTTTTGGTGTGCTCTATTCAAACTTAGCCTGAGAGGACCTCCATAGCATCAAGTTTTTGAGATATTCTCACCTGAAAGTCTAAAATGTATGTCTTTTAGCTTTAATCAGGTTTATATTCCATATTGAGTTTATTTCCCTCTCCCCTAACAGAACTTGTTGCCATGTCTGGAAATACCAGTTTTTCTGTTCAATTTTTTTTTTCTTTTTTACATGATTTGATACTATTTTGCCATGAAACCTCCTATTCAAAGTCTCATTCGCTGAAAATATCAATTTATTATACATTATATACAATTTCTTTCAAGAAAAACAGTGACATGAAAATTATAATAGTAATTTAAAACACAATATAGCTTTGCACAAAAAAGAATAAAAATAACTTTATCAATAAAAAGTTAATTTTGGTCATGTGTAGCAAATTAACATGTATACCTATTAATAATTCATTTTTGCTCTAGTCATTAATAATTGTAGTTTTTTTGTAAGTCTTCCCCTTATGTGATCTCGACATCATAAGCAATACATGGCTAATATCATTTTAAAATAAGTGACAGTTATTGGTGTAACTGTTAATTAATTTTTTTTTTCAATGGTTAATCCAGAAATTTAGCCAAATTCATTTTTTCTATTTTTGTAAGCACAATGGAAAGACCTTAAGCCTGGGACGAATATAACATTTCTATGCAAAGTCTCTAGATTTTAAGCAAACCATTTGTTCAAATTTGTGTGTATATATAATTGATACATTCATATAGTATACACACATAAATATACTGCCATCATAGGAAACTCTCACTGGCAGCAATATATTTCACTGGGGGTTTAAAGATGTTTTTAAGTAAAAAAATACACTGCAAAAATAGGGACTCAGGTCTGTTTATTTTGTAGACTTTAGTTCATTAACGAGCAAAATCTCTCAGAGAAGGGATGTTTAGAGGGGGGGCAAAAGTACACAATACCAAATCCCTCTGCACCAGTAAGAGATACAGAGCTAGAACAGTATAATCTTTATACATTTAATATGTACATGTTTGTTAATTTCTACCCATAATCACAACAAACTTGGGTTGAATATGGGTAGTAACTCGATTTTTTGAAAGGTGATGAAGTTTCTTGTCTAGAATATAAAATGGAAGAAACCAATATTCTGTTGTGGTCAAAAATACTCACCTATTTATCCAGTATGTTTTTTTTTTAGTTAGATGGCTTTTTTCATTTCCCGCTGTGATCCTATTTAATAAAACTAGTAACAGGGTAATTAATCGATGAGTTATTATATTTACTAGGTTTCTTTTACAGTCTTATTTATTAATTCCTCTGTACCAGTAAGAGATACCAACGATTTTTAATGGATCTTTTTTTGTACATCACAAAAAAAACAAAAAAAAAAAAAAAAAAAAAAAAAAAAAAAAAAAATACCTTAAAACATTTTTTAATCTGCACAGGGACTGAAATATGATTTTGTTTGGACACAATTAAAGCCCGTACTTAGACTAGTTCCATCGGGTCATATATTATACTATTCCTCTAAAAACACTGTGTGTCTTTCACACAAATTTAAAATTATTGATATGACCTTATTACAGTGAGTATGCAGGTCTCCTGACACGTATTAATACCTTAATGATTATTGCACCATGATCAAGCAATATCTTAATTTTTTTCTTAAAGCTTTGCTGGATAGATGTACTATTGTTATGGTCTTCATATTTATGTCCAGAGTGACATCAAATTTTCCCAGTTCTACCTCTCTACTTCTTCAGATCTGGGTAGAACATAGGAACTGCTATAGATAATAAATATTTTTATTAATATCTGAAGCAGCTCTTACTGGGTTCTCAGGACTAGTACAAACAATATATTTTGTAAAAACAAATTGTCTACAAAATATATCTACTATATATATATCGTCGAAATGTGACCTAAATTCAATCTTCGTTGAAGGTGAATTGGTGGAATGTCAATAGAGGAAAACCCCTTTCGAATCCTCAATAACCTCTCTTCAGGAGTCGTTTACACTCATTGCTCTAATTAGTGAATTTCTCCTCAAGAGGGACCATAGAGGATGTGAAACATACAGAAGAAAATAAATCAGTGGAAGATATGTCATGTGTTTTTCATCTATTGACCTTCCGCCATTTCACCTTCTACATTATACAATAAATTTTTATCTTTTGTTACATAATTTTATTTGTTTCATTTTCATCCTTTCTGATAGACTTATTTAGATGACTAGTTTTACAGAAAGAATCTATTTGACTGCTTTTTGTTAGGTATGGTCAAGAAAAAACAGATTTTAAATAAAAATCAGTCCATCATTCATTGTTTATTTAATTTAATTGAAGTACAAGGAAGACATGTGGTGCCCACTCCAAATTTTTATTTCTATAGTTATGATACAATTACATTATTTATTTCTTCCAAGTCCAAGTTTTTTTCTTCTTGTTTTAAATCATTCCCAGTGAGAGGTGGCCTAAGAGATATTCACTCTGAAAATACAGGATTGGTAAGAAAATAAGAGTTATGTTACAAAAGAATTGTATTTTTGGCTAAAGTGCAGTTTAGTCCCCCACCTACGCCGCCAACTTGTTTCGTTATAATCTCCGCCTTCGCTTAAAACCACCGATGTCGTATTTTGAAAATTTTAAAGTGTTAAAAAATATAAAGTTAGAACAACAAAACCCCCACCCTCGGTTTTAACTACCGATGACGTATTTTGGAAATTTCCCTTTAAAACCCCCTCTCTCCCACTGGTCCGATTTCAGCCTTTAACGAACTTGACCTTTGGTTTCGCATGAATCGCTTATACATCGAGTTTGGTAACGAACAAACAAAAATTGAGACCGCTAGTGCGGTAACAGATAAGTATATATATATAATTTTGAACGGACCTCATTTTCGTCATCTACTAGTTAGGATCTATGGGCATTTGAAGAAATGTTTGGAAAATCTCATCATCATTACAACCTCAACAAGGGAAATCTGCTAAAAACAGCAAATTACTCAAATAAATTGGACATTATAGACCATGGAGATTTACAAAACATAAACTGATATTTAACAATGACAATACAACAAACAAAGCAACGTTAATTCAAATATGCTATAAAGACTATTTAAACTGCTCAAATAGAATTACAGCCGAAGACACCTGCAATTGGGCATACACAACTGATCTTGTTTCATATCTGAGTCTTGGCACACTTTGCTGAGGTAGGTTTTTATTTCTGTGTTATCTAAACCAGGTTGACAACGAAAACAACCTCTTATTTGTCAAATAATTTACCTGAGCTCACACGTATGCAAGCCTACCGGAACTAAGCATGAATCACCTATTACGGGTATCAGGGCATGTTTCAATAAAAACAAAGTCCGTCACGCAAGGGCTGCGTAAACTAAGCAGATTTCCCAGGCGAAGGTTCATGGTAGATAAATATACAAACAAGTGACACTAACGTGAATGCTCAGTAAATTTACAATACAAGTTAATAATCTCTACAACGGAAAGCGGCTGAATTGTAAATAAACAGGCTAGCCAGCCTCGTAGCGCTGCATAGATAGACCGGAAAGAAAAACAATTAATGAAATATATCTGAATATAACATATTAATTTTATTGAAAACAATTTACTAAAGCTAGTGCTGTAATTTGTAATGAATCAGAATCAGTTTTATTTCAATCACTCAAATTTTAATAATCCAAATCAAAAGAAGGGGGGGGGGGGCAACAGAACGTGTTTTCATATATCTCACAAAGTATAGATTCAATGAAAACAATATTTGGTATTTAGGCTTCGAATAATGTGGTTTATTATATAACAGCGTATTGTTTATGTCACAATAGTAGAAGTGGTGGTTTACTGAAGGCTCAAAAATGCAAATATCTCGGTTAATATTCAAGGTAGAGAATAAATGTATATAACAATATTTATAGTACATTTAATTTGCAATAAGATTTATTCTATATACTTTTTTTGATCCGACTTATAGTAACGGACATATTTCGAATTTTCAAAATTCTCCACCTCTAAACCCCCTCACCCCCTGGTCCGATTTCAGCCGTTAACGAACTTCATCTTTCTTTTTACATAAAACGACTAAATATCGAGTTTGGTAACGATCAAACAAAAATTGCGACCGATAGAGCGATTACAGACACACATATATATATATATATATATATATATATATATATATATATATATATATATATATATATATATACACACAGTTTTTAACTGACCTCAGTTTCGTCATCTGCTAGGTAGGATCGATGGATATTTGAAGAAAGTTTTCGAAAATTCCGTCAGGAGTGCGACCTCAATAGCTGATTTGCTAAAACTAATGGGGAATGTAGTTCTGGCAGGTGGCCCTCTCGTTGTGAATGTGCTGCCAGCTTATTATACAATATACGTATACTGGCAGAACTAATGCCTTACTTGATATACCAGATTCATTTGTTTAGAGCTAAAAGAGGAAATTCTGCTCTAGAATGATTACACATTTTTAGGTATTTTGGATACATATTTATCCTGGTTATCAGTATGAGATGCATTAGATTTATCTGAGTGTCATTATGTAATATATATGAGTAGAATATACCACTTAGAATGTTATATGGAGATTTTATTATAACGTTGTAAATATAATTTATCATACCTATTTCACTCTCTAGTCAAGAGCATAATTTAACGTTTTATTTCTAGTCATTACTATGAATTGGAGTAATGACTATTATTTAAGAATTCTAATTGTTCGGCATCAGCTTAGGTATAAATTGAATAGTCGCTTGGGGTCTAGACAGTATTTGTTTTTATTAAATTATGTATTTAATTTGATAGAGGATAACATTGCTGATAGAGGATTTCATCTAGGAATTTAAGGCAGTTCAGGGTTTTTTTTTGGGGTTTTTTTATGTGTGTCGTGTTTACTGATAGAACTACCTCCATTTACTTGCGAGCGAAAGGAATTCGTTTGTTTGTAAGCAATTTGGTTGTGATTTCAGTAATGATTGGTTCGAGTTGTAATTCAGTATCCATGTTGACTGTACGATGGGTCATTATTGTATAGTTTTTGATAAAGGTCCGACTAATGGAAGTACATTAATGTAATTCAGAAAGGTCAGACATAGTGTTATGTTTTATAGTATTTCCCTTGAGGGTATTCGCCTATTGTGGTTGTACTCAATGACTCGTCTCTGTCTTGTGGTTTTCCTTCCTCAAAATTTCCATTACTGAATTGGTCCACCTACATGTGATTTGATTATATTATCTAATAACTTTATCCCGTGGGGTGAATTTTATTTTTTTAATTTCTGACACCCAATTATTTTTCATTGGTATTACAAGAGAATACCTTGGTCTTGTGACTCTTTCTTAAAAAGTTCCCAGCTCTCGCGTGTCTGAAAATCGTCTTACATATGTGTATTCCGGAGTTTTCTAGCTTCTTAAACCTTCCTTTTAATACGAAGCTGGCTTTTTCGTGCTTCTATTTTTGGAGTATGCATTCTATGTCATTTTTGTTTTCCATTATTGGTGCATTATCAATCGTGATTCTTTCCATTCCTTTATAGCTTTGTCACATTCATTATCAAAACAATGGTTTCTTTTCTTATCTGTTTGGTGACCGAGCATCTTACGCGCCACCTCATGCATTGCATTTCTCAACCTTTGCCACCTTCTTTCTGTGCATAGGTCTCTAGAGTTTCTTTACTGCTTCTCCCGAAAACGTATTCTATTAAGCATGGAACGGCTTTGTATCGTCTGTTTTTTCTCAATGCCAGCAGCTACTAACCATATTCAGGAAATGATCTGATCCGCATTCAGCTCCTTGGTAGCTAAACACATCAGAAACGTGAGAGAGGAATAGTCGTGTTTTTCATATCCCTTATCACAAAGAACCCTGCAGTTCGTTATCATTGCTTGACTCATATTTGCGATGTGTTAGGTTGTTAGTCTATCTTATTCCAGCCTGCCTATTTGGGCATTGAAATCGCTTAATTCCAATTTGGATATTTATTTTGGCATTTCATCGTCTTTCTTGGAACCCTCACAAGGGGACATGAGAAGTTAGTGATCTAATCGCCTTATGTGAAAAAGTCCGTCACGCAGGGGCTGCGTAAACTAAGCAGATTTCCCTCGTGAAGTTTAGTAATAGATAAATCTACATACTGGTAACACAACAGCACCGTGAATAAATACTAACGGAAATAAGAAATGTTTCATCCAATTTCAATAACCTGCCGACAGGAAGCGTTAGGTTAGAAATGTAAACAAACGGGTCTGCCCGTTTCACGCCGGAAAGAATAACAATTTCTGAAATATATTAGAATATAAAATATTAATTTTATTGAGAACTATTTACTATACCTAGTACTGTAATTAATAATGAGTCAGAATAATTGTTATCTCAATCAATCAAATTTTAGTAGTCCAAAACCTTAAGACGGGGGGGGGGGGTCACCGGTACATATTTGCATGTATCTCGTATAATAAAGGTCTCTTGAGTACAATTTCGGGTATTTAAACTTCGAATAATGTGATTTATTATGTAGCAGAGTATTGTTTATGTAACATGAGTAGAAGTGGTGGTTTGGTGGTGGCTGAAAACTGAAAAATGCAAATATCGTGGTTAATATTCAAGATAGAGAATAAATGTATAGAACAATATTTATAGTAAATTTCATTTAGAATAAGATTAGTTCTATACTATTTTTTGATCCGACGTATGGTAACGGAGATATTTCGTATTTTCGAAAATCCCTCCCTCTAAACCCCCCCCCCTCCCACTGGTCCGATTTCAGCCATTAACGAACTTAATTCCCTTAAGGGAAATCTGCTAAAACGTATGTATTGGATTGGGATTTTGCTGAAGGCTGAAAATGCCAAAATACAAATAACTCAGTTAATGCTCAAGTTAGAACAATATCTGTGGAATATTATTATAACAAAATGTTAACTTATGACATTTCTTGAATCGACTAAATAAAAGAGACATTAGTAAATGCACATTTTACCCTTATATATAATTTTGAACGGGTATAATTTGCGCCGTCTCCTACGTAAGATCGATGGGCATTTGAAGAAACAAAATAACTAATAAGCTTGAAATATATTTGGTTACTGCTAAAGAAATTAAATTTACAACAAGATGCTTCTAATTTGTGATTACCTCCCCCCCCCCCCAGATTTCAGCCATTAACGGACTTGACCTTTAGTTTTACACGAAACACTTTTATATCTAGTTTGGTAACAATCTAACAAAAATAGCTACCGCTAGAATGGTAACAGCATATATATATATATATATATATATATATATATATATATATATATTGTATATATAAAATACACATTGTATTTTCCTTGGGGTAGGATCGATGGGCATTCGAAGAAATTTTCTGATAATCGTGTCATGAGTACAACCTCAATAGCTGATTTCCCTTAGGGCGAATCTCTAAAAAGAAGATACCGTTGTATTAGAATAAAAACCTAGTATCTTAGATTTACCTTCGTTTTCTTTTTTCTTTTGCATTAGGTAAAGAGGACTGTATTTGGACATATTGAGTAGAAGTTAATCGATTTGAAATTAAAGTAATAATATGACAAGTATTTAAAATCTACTAATTTCTACATAAAAAATGATGTTTTTTCACCTTCTGCAAAATCATTAAAATTTGAGTTAAGAGGTTTTCATTTTAAGCTTACGATAAGGAATAAGTTAAGTATCTCTTCGCGCATCCGCTGATATCCTTGTTATCTCGATCTCATAATGTACAAGGCCTTCTAACATCGTACTTGTTTTTCATCTCCGTTTTGTTAAATAGATGTTATTTTTTCTTTCACATTCAAGCATTTGATATTTTTGATAAATATATTGATATAAAAAAAATACTGATTTGCTATCTCCAATATACGAAATTTCAAGAACTGTCCATTGCTATTGGCTGCGTCTATAATTTCCAATCGTTTGCAAAAAAATAAAAATAAAATAATAGGAGGTAACATTTATGAATATTGGTGCTTTCATTTCCCCATAAAATTAACCAAAAAAACAAACAAAAAAGAAATATGAAAAACGCCTGTTAATTCGTTAGTAATTCATTTAAATATCTCAAGTTTGTGGGTTCCAGGGAACTTGGTTTATTAGCTATTGATTCTTATAGACTTAATGAAGAACTACAACTGTTGTTTAAAAGTTTTTTTTTTTCGGTGACAATAATTACCCCGTCCATTTAATCAAGATGCGGTGCAAATAAGAAATATTATAGTACTATCTAAATGAGACCTATCCCAGCCTTTCAATTGGGTATTATAGGTAAGCAATAGAAACTACACTTAAAATCTTTGAGCCAATTGTAGGGGGGGGGGGCAAAATAAGGCTTTAAAATGAACCCATCGCAGCTAAATTTCCGTCTGTACTTACGACTGCATCTTCCGACCCATCTCAATAGCAAAGTTTCATTTGCTAATTGAACAAAACGCGTTCAATTGTAACCATAGGTCAGTGAAACTCCACAATTAAACTTTTTGAAGAAGCAGTAAACTATACTCAGATTAACAATTATGTAGGGCCACCCTAAGGGCTAAGCAACAACATCTGAAATATCTATAATTCATATAAAAAAAATGCTTTATACTCCAAAGTTTCACGGATAACGGAATTTTGTTCTTAAGTTATATTGAGTTGGGAGTTATTGAGATACAAATATGTACTAGTGCCTAATCTAGGGTATCATTATGAGAAGGTACTACGTTCCTGGGCTGGAGTTTTTCTTTTATGGCCACATACTTTACTGAACAGTATCCCCTTAGTGAAAATTCGCTGATATTAGAGGATTTTTTTATCGCTCCCCTAACTTGTTGAAAATGCCCAGGGTATGTGTTTAATTGCTAGTGGTTTGCCCATTTAAAATTGCTTTTCATTATAAATAGATTAGTTCTTAACATTCGTTAGACACAGTTTGTCTAGAACATTTACGATAACGTCTTTGATTAAACGATATGGAATAAGTATAAGATTTACTGCGGTTTGACCTTCCCAGGCGGCTGTACCCTGTTTACCTTGGGCAATATAGACCGGCTTCTCACTGATAAACTCATTTAAGCTCTTTTA
The DNA here is from genome assembly GCA_019009955.1 of Riptortus pedestris. Classification (NCBI taxonomy): domain Eukaryota; kingdom Metazoa; phylum Arthropoda; class Insecta; order Hemiptera; family Alydidae; genus Riptortus; species Riptortus pedestris. Next base: position 30,683,355 of record CM032233.1, read on the forward strand.
TTTCTCATCATATAAATACCTTCCCTTCTTCAGACTTGTCAAATACAAGTGTCACAGTGAGGACGTATTTACTTCTTTTCCAAAAGTGAGTTCAATGGAAATGGATACAACTGATGCTGGGAATGTTACACGAGTTCGTATAAGTTTTACTTAAGTTACAAATAAATTATCAATATATTTTTATTGGTTGGATATATTTTAGCAGCACTTTATAATTATAAGTTGTGTTGCTTCAGTAGCAAATCAACACGAACATTATTTTTTACTTGATCTTTGTTGAATAACGTTCGGATTGCCGAAGTTGCAAGAGCACTGACAAGAGAGATTAGAGTCATGTTACATAATTTTCATGAAAACCTTTTTTGGTAATGTTGAGAAATATGTGAAAAGTTACTGTTCATTTCAATATACTCTATACTGAGAAAAGGACATTTTTCAGGCTTAAAACGAAATTCTTAAAACTGCATAAGACAAGATCTCTTAGAATTTCGTCATTGACCCGGCTCATCACACTTTCTACATATACTTAATGAGTAAATACAAATTGATATGTTCATGGCACGTATTTAAGTCTGGTCTCTCAAACCATCCGTTTGGACAGTGGCTGAATGTGGTTTTTCGGGAGGGGGGGGGAGTGATTGGAAACATTTCGTCGATGGCACCCACACGTCGTTAGGGAGCTCTAGAGTGCTCTTTAAAATGAACAGCATTTTAATTTTATACTCGAAAAGTGTGGGTACTTAGATGATAGAATTTGTTGGGAAATCAGCAATTGGTGTTGAAATCATGGAGCGATTTTCAAAAACGTTCTTAAAATGTCCATCGCTCTCACCTAGATTTTGAACGTGAGATCAAATTGATATATATTCTGTTATCGTGTTAGCGGTTTTCAATTTTTTTTTTGTTATCACACATGATATTTAAGCGAGTATATAAAACTGAAGTCAAATTCATTAATGGCTAAAATTGGACCAGGACAGAAGACAGAGGTAAATAAAAAATTCAAAATCTCTCATCTGCTATTATTCAGGTTGGAAAATGTTATACAACCAATCTTTGTTTCCATTTTTTTTCAATTAGCAGATTTCTCTTAAGGGAAATCAGCTATTGAGGTCGTACTCATGAGACGAAAAATTTCCTCAAATGTCCATTGATCCTACCCAGGAGATGACGAAAATGAGGTCCGTTCAAAATTATATATATATATATATATATATATATATATATATTTGTCTGTTAACGCTCTAGCGGTCGCAATTTTTGTTTGATCGTTACCAACCTTCATATTTAATCGTTTTATGTAAAAAGAAAGATCAAGTTCGTTAGTGGCTGAAATCGGACAAATGGTAGGGGAGTTTTTGAACATTCGAAATATCTCCGTTATTATGCGTCGGATCGAAAAATTATATAGAATCAATCTTATTACAAATTAAATTTGCTATAAATATTGTTCTATACATTTATTCTGTATCTTGAATATTAACCGAGATATTTGCATTTGTATTGTGTGGGTGGTTGGTAGGAGTCGGCTATGTTCAGCGCTTTCCGCCGAGAGCTAGTGCGGCCGTTTCCGTAACTATTCGTCCCTCGTGAATAGGTTAAGAGATTCCTTGCTACAACTGTTGTTATTATTAGGCAGATTTCTCTATTGTAAATCTTGCTTAGTTTACGCAGCCCCTGCATGATGGACTTTTTTTTCTATTAAGCCCTTTTTACGGGTATCTTTCAACTCGTAGGCCTTGCCTACACGAGGGGTAGTTGTCTAACTTCCCGTGGGGCCAACCATACTGGGAGGTGTAAATTTAATTTTCTACAATCGCAAATTGTAAATTTAATTTTCTACAATCGCAAATTGTAAATTTAATTTTCTACAATCGCAAATTGTAAATTTAATTTTCTACAATCGCAAATTGTAAATTTAATTTTCTACAATCGCAAATTGTAAATTTAATTTTCTACAAATAAAATAAGTATAAATTTAGTTTTCTACAAATAAAATAAGTATAAACTTAATTTTCTACAAATAAAATAAGTATAAATTTTGTTTTCTACAAATAAAATAAGTATAAACTTAATTTTCTACAAATAAAATAAGTATAAATTTAGTTTTCTACAAATAAAATAAGTATAAATTTAATTTTCTACAATTGTTTTCCTGTGCATATTCCCCTTACTCACGAATTTGTATTTCGTAGTTTTCAGCCTTCAGTGAACCCCCAACCGTACTCAACTAACATTACCAATAAGCCAATATTTCACAAAACATCTTATTTCAATCTTAAATACGATGTATTATTTTCATTAGACAAAAAGAATCAAGGTTTAGAATAGGCAGAGAATAGTTTGAAACAAAGAAAGAAACATCTCTATTATTCTTACTCAGAACTAAAACTGTTATATAATCAATCCTGTTAGAAATGAATATTCTATAGTTGCTCTTCCATGCATTTTTTTTTCAACTCAATTAATTAATTAACAGAGTTATTTGCACTTTTACTAGTTAGTTAGCCCCCATTTCTCATACGATTTTCTCTCAAAGGAACTGTGTCAATAAACAACTCATGTGCACTATAAATTTTAAATCTGTTTTATATAGGCTTCTTATTATAGGAGAAATAGGGAGTATGATGTGGAATTACGTCAGTAGGTGGGAAATCTGCGTAGTTTAAGTAGCACCTGATTTCTTACAGGTTCTTTAATGAGAAATATGCTACCGAGGTTCTACTCATTATTCTGACCAATTTCTTTAAGTGCCCCAATCCTACTTAGTAGGTAGCAAACTTCCCCTCACTCAGTGGTTGCGTAAACTATGTCATTTCCCACGTACTGGAATGACACCCTGGTGATCTCACCATTTATTCTCTATTTCTCCCGTAGTAAAAAGTCCGTCACGCAGGGGCTGCGTAAACTAAGCAGATTTCCCATGTGAAGCTTTACAATAGAGAAATCTGCATACTGGTAACACAATACCACCGTGATTAAATACAAACGGTAATGAGAAATCTTTCAGTTAATTAAAATAAATTCCCAACTGAAACGGCTTCTGAATTGTAAGAATAATTTATATTTTAATAACTCAAATTTTAGTAGTCCAAGAACTAAAGAAAGGGGGGGGGCGGATGAACAGAACGTATTTGCATAAATCTAACAAAGTAACGAAGGTAAGGTAAGGTTAGAAACGACACGTAAGGTAAGAAGCTTCCACCTGAGCCGTGCAATCACGAAAATGGCCGACCTAATCCGAACTATACCCGACCACAGACTTCATAAAAATGCAAATATCTCGGTTAATATTCAAGATAGAGAATAAATGTATATAACAATATTTATAGTAAATTTAATTTGCAATAAGATTGGTTCTATACAATTTTTCGATCCGATGCATAATAACGGAGATATTTTGCATTTTCGAAAATCTCCCCCTCTAAACCCCCCCCCCTCCCTCTAGTCCGATTTCAGCCATTAACGAACTTGATCTGTCTTTTTACATAAAACGGTTAAATATCGAGTTTCGTAACGATCAAACAAAAATTGCGACCGCTAGAGCGTTAACAGACAAATATATATATATATAATTTTGAATGGACCTCATTTTCGTCATCTCCTGGGTAGGATCGATGGACATTTGAAGAAATTTTTCGAAAATCGCGTCATGAGTACGACCTCAATAGCTGATTTCCCTTAAGGGAAATCTGCTAAAAAACCTATATGAACCAGGCTTTAAAATTATCCGTCACGCACTTTTTCCTGTCGGATTTCAGTCATTAACGAACTTAATATTAACTTTTAAATATAGAGGTTGATTATGAACCAATAAAAACTGCGACTGCTAGATGTGTGCGCGCGTGTGTGTTTCGCTGTGAGTACAATCTCAATAGCTGATTTCCCTCCAGGGAAATCTTATAAAATCGTGCATTTCGTCTCCTACTCGTTTTTAAACTAACATGCACATAACAGAAGTTGTTTATTTTATTTAGAGAAACACTTTTTTATATATACGCTTTCCCTGTAATAATGTATAAAAGAGGTTTACAGTTAAAACTGTAGTTCACGACAACAATTTTATAGCGTGCAAGTGCCTGAACCGAACTGGACGAAACTCAGTATGCCACTTAACTATCTCTATATACTGACAAATTATAATAATTATTACTATTCTTATGGGCGAACAGAAGTGGGAGTTGTAGACGAGGTCCAAAATAAAAATTCGTGATTTCTCGCCTCGTGTTCATTTTTTGGTTATTCGTAGAATACAACTTGTAAACAAGATATACTCCTGATAATATAACTCCTGTCAACAATATTATGATACGTAAACGACGAAAGAATGAAATTTCGTTGTTTATGTGTGTCTGTGCGCGCGAGCGTGTGTGTGTACCATACTACCCCACCTATTCATCATTACTTCCAATCTTTGATCTCCCTGTCCTGGAGGGCTTTCATCCTGGAGGAGAGTCTGCATCTCTCTACCATATTCACATTTGCTTTCCTGGAGGGGCTGTTAAAGTGGAGCTTTTTGTAGTTTCATTTATAGCAATACCAAAAGTTATGCTTCCTCATTGTCTTGGAATTAGGTGGCTGAAAGCCGAAAATAAAATGTTTTATTTCATAATTCAAAACTGCTGTTTTGTACTAAAATATATATTCTAAACAAAACTTATTCTTTTAATATGTTTCAATAGTAATGAAGATATTTTTACCGTTTCCTGGTTGGAATATCTGATTTTTGTGTAGCCAATATTGTATCCTTGTGTAATTCATGCACAAATTTAACATTTCCTTATAATCCTTGAAGGCGTTTTTAAGTATTTGTTTGATAAACAATCGAATTTCAAATGACAAATATTATTGTTTTATTTGTATATATAGGGTTGGGGAAAAAGTAATTTCGGTATTTTTCATGTTTTTCAAAGCGCATCCATTTATATAAATTTTAGATATTAATCAATGATATATGCGCCGTTTTGATCGATGACCTTTTGCCATTTTTTCGGTAAAACCATTATACCTTCACTATAGAAGTTCTGTGATTTCTGGGCGAAAAACTGAACCAAGTGATTTTCACAAGCCTCTTTTGATTCCAGCTTAACACCATTAAGAGAGTTCTGAAGAGAACGAAACAAGTGGTAGTCAGACGGTGCATGGTCCGGGCTGTATGGAGGATGCATCAAAACTTCCCAGCCAAACTCTCGTAATTTTTGCCGAGTCACCAAAGATGTCTGTGGTCTAGCATTGTCGTGATGGAATACAACGCCTTTCCTATTGATTAATTCTGGCCGTTTTTCTTGAATCTCCTGCTTCAACCGTATTAGTTGTTGGCAGTAGAGAGTCGAATCAATGGTTTGGTCAGGTTTGAGCAGCTCATGATGAACAATGCCTTTCCAATCCCACCAAACACTCAGCATCACCTTCCTTAGTGTCAATCCAGGCTTTGCCACTGTTTGTGAAGTTTCTCCGGGTTTCGACCACGATCTTTTTCGCACATTATTGTCGTGCGTGATCCACTTTTCATCACCTGTAATCATTCTTTTCAAAAATGGCTCGATTTCATTTCGTTTCACCAGTGATTCACAAATGGAAACTCAGTCCATTAAATTTTTTACAGTTAATTCGTGTGGAACCCATATATCGAGCTTCTTTTGGTATCAATTCTTATGTAAATGGGTCAAATCTGTTTTATGGTCGATGTTTAGCTCCATAGCGATTTCACGAGATGGAATGTGTCGGTCTATCTCAATTTTTTGAAGAATTTCATCGATTTGTTCAACAATTGGCCTGCCAGGGCGAGGTTCATCATTAAGGTCAAAATTTCCGGAACGAAATCGAGCAAACCAGTTCTGACACTGACGTTCACTTAAACAGACATCACCATAAATACCATACAATTTTCGATGAGCCTGAGCTGCATTTATCCCTTTTCGGAAGTAAAGAAGCAATACATGACGAAAATGGCCTTCTGGAATCTCCATTTTCAAAGCGCAATAACGTGCGACTAAGTAAATGAATAAAACTGTAGAGATATTTGGAATATTCTATGGACTACGACCTTTCAAACGTGGTATTGTATGGCTTCACTGAATAAGGATTACAAGAGATAAGCGACTTTGATACGCGACTATTGGGATAAACCGAAATTACTTTTTCCCCAACCCTATATTAATAAGTACAATATTCTCACTTTTTAATTATGAGGGAGTCCTCAATTCACCCATTACCACTGTCTATCCTAGAAGGTGGTAAGCATTCTATCAAAATATTCATTTGACTATTTTAGTGGCATGGTTTATGTGAATTAAAGTAGTGAAGTATGTGGAAAAGTGTTTGCACAATATACAAAATTTACAAATGGTACTTCATTAAAATTAAAAAACTTATGGAGTTTTATTAATGATGAAATATAATAGCTCATTGAAAGTCTAGAGTGATTTAGTATTGAATCTTACTGTCTGAGCTACTTTCTGTTGTGGTATGATTTATAGGCTTTATGTGCACATATGATATATAGATACCCATTGACCAGAACTGATGACATTGCCTGTCACTGTCATTTAGTTACAGAATAGATATCTCTAGCATATCTATGCCCCAGGACCTTCCATCCATGTTTTTGAGAATAATTCATTTTAGAAAAATGTTTTCACCATTCTGAAAACTGTTTAAAATAATGAGTCATTTTTGGCTCAAAAAAATTGTAATATTAAAAAATTAAAAATACTAGTGATTTTGTGGTAATATTCAATCTCCTACTGATAAATTTAATATAAATTAATTTCATTCAAGGTTATTTATAATGAATGTAATCTGACCATTTATATTTATTTACAGCCCTTGTTATACTCCTATTGGAGAAGTTCGTGTGCTTGGCGTGTTAGAATCGGTAAGATTATTGTTTGTATTTCACTTTTATTACTTTTAATATTGGCGATGCTTGTATATATGTATTTATTATTTTTGTAGCATTGAACCTTAAGGAAATTCCATATGATATCAAACCAGTGAGCTTGATAAAAGGTGGAGGTGAGCAGCACTCAGATGAATACCGGAATGTGAACCCAATGGAACATGTCCCTGCACTACAAATTGATGGCCACACACTCATTGAGTCGGTTAGTTATTTAATAATAAAAACTTCATTTTTAAAATTATTTAACTTAATCTTATAGAGAGTGCCTATAAATATGTATATATATATATATACATACACACACACACACACACACACACACATCTTTATAGGCAATCCCTCAGACAGCTGAGAGTAAAAATAGGAACATATTTGACCCCAGCCAAGTGCGAAATTTAGCTCACCACTTCACTATCATAGTCTGCTACTGCTGCTGGAGTAGTGAGGTAAATTTGGCTGACAAAAGATTTTATCCAGATAATTACTGAATACCATCCTTGAGAAACTTTCGCTAGAAAGGGGGAAACTCCACTTAAGAATGGCCCACCAAATTTCATTTTCGTACATGCCAAAGTCCTTTAGCATGTGGGCATTGACTATTGTGGCAACTAATATATGAAGACCTCAGTTCGGCATAACTGTACAAGATATCGGAAAGTTTTATGAACTAATAACAGTGATAACAGAATACAAAATATAATAGAAATATGGCAAATTATACCTAAAATTGGGTTACCGCAACACAAGGCAGTAATGCTGTTGTGAGGGCAATTCACCTGATTGGGTGAGCGATTTATATAATGCAGGAGCACCAACTAGAGGGTTAGAAACGGTCTATGCCATATTAAATCCTAAATGCATAATTCAAATGAAATACAAAAAAAAAAAAAAACTCTTTATTCCTCTGTTATTTCTATTTTGAAGTAAGTCTATAGGAAAGTAGACAATTATAAAAGATAATAATTCAAATTATAATAATGTTAATAAGAGGAGAGCCACTTTTATCTAATCACAATTCATATGGATCAATGGGGATTTACTGAGAGACTGCTAAATACAAAAGTATACTATATAAATCCAGAGCTTTTAAAGAGAGAATAGACGTTGTAAGAAATAAGGGATAATGGAGTTACTGGAAAATTGTAAGAATGGAAGTCATCAGCCATAGTCAATGTAAAAGATAAATTAGCACTACTCTACTAAGTTTGATGTTTGACAAGATCAAACCTGCTAAGTATTTGCACAGGGTCACAGGAGGGCTTCTTAAGAATGATAGAGATTAGTATCTCTCACACAAGACAAGGAGTGCTGAGAGGGATTGATTGGCAGACCTGTCTTACCTACCGGTATGGTGTTGCAGTTTCAAATCCAGAGAGCGAATCTAGCTACACATAATTGTATTTATATAGGGATTCAGGTGTGCGATATTGACATACAGAAGGATTCTTCAGACTGAGGCTTCACTTTGCAGTAATATACTCACACACACACATACACATGTGTGTGTCCAAATTTGGGCTTAACTTTGGTCTTGTATCTTTGAGTGTATAGCACTTTATGTTATCTTTTTATACTCATTTTTAGTAAATAGGCTTTTTAAACATTTGATTTTATAAATAACTATACTTTTTATTTTTGCAGATGAATATAATGCACTATTTGGAAGAAACTCGGCCCCAGAAAGCACTGATGCCACAGGATGTTTTTAAAAGAGCAAAGGTATATAACTCAAACAAAATTAGTAAGATGTCAAATTTGTGTTACTATTGACTATTCTTTCTCTTTCTTTTTTTTTTTCTGAATATCAACGTTTATCTTCTCTGGTTTTAAATTAAATTAGCCTCATTATATGAACCCTAAATTACATGAATTGACATTTATTTCAATTTTGTATCCAGATCAAGTATCCAGATATAACAATATGAAAAATGTTCTATATGAAGTAAGGTTATGTTTAGGCACGAATCGTGTCTGCCTCAATGTGTTGTAAATTTAGTTCATTTGGCATATCTAGTTGCTATTGTTAGTGAAATCTGTTTGGCATGGTCCATGGAGACCCCTTGGGAGATATACTTAAATAAAGTTACATGATTGTATAGCAGGTACAATTCATTCCTAGCTACCATCCGCCTTGAAACAACTATTAAGTGAGATCCATAAGATAGATTAAAAACAGTTCAAGTCAAGCAGATGGCTTTAAAAATGAATAACCATTTCAAGTGTGTCATATTATTATATATTCGTTCTTCAACAGCATCAGTCAATACCATGAAATTTCTGCTAGTGATTAATATTCTTTTGTGTATTGTACCTCACCAGAATTAGTTCTTATTTTTAAGACCACCTCCACATTTTTGAGAAACTTGCTGTTAAAGCAGAGGTTCATGCTACCTTTCACATTCTTTTTCCTTCATACATTTTAATGAAAATGAATGTGCCACTATAGGAAAATATCTCGTAAAGCAAGAAAATTCAGAATGATTTTAAGACATGAATAACCCATAATTTACGTAAGGATAGGTGGCCCAGCTGGGCCCAGCACTTGCAGATATGCTAAATTCAATGGCCTTAATTAGTGCCCCTTCAGATTGACTAATTCTTTAATGAAGATGTATAGGAAGCTATGCCACTTTATAGAGACAAGGCTGAATAAATTATCTTATCACTAAAAACAGTAAGCCTCTTAGACAGATTTGGTTGTTGGTGCAAGGGTAAGTATGAGAAGACAACTTCAGAGAGATATGTTGGCTGATTCTGTTGAAGAATGAATATATATTGATATAACATGCTTGAAAGTGTTATTCATTTTTAAAACCATCTACTTGACTTGGATTGTTTCTATCTTTCAGCAAAAAACAAAACAAATTGAAAGACCTGATAGTGACCATATAAATCTTATTAGTAGTTGTTTTAAAACTGGTAATAGATGCATGGTTAGAACAAGAAATGTCATTCGAATGGGGAGAGATGACTATTATCCATATACACATAAATAGTAGCAAATTTGTATGTGAAAATTATAAATGTATTGTTCTCCTCCTTGGCCTATGATAGTTTTAACATGTTGGAGTACTTTACAAACATTCTAGTAAGCTTAGCAGATTGACAAGAATAACTGTAGAAAGGACTTTCAGTAAAAATCAAGACTGGATTGGACAATATTGAAACCTCTAGACAGCCTGGGGAGACTGGTAGCCCTGTAGGTTTGTGATGAGAAGTAAAATTAAACTAATAGATTTGAATGATGATGGATCTATGTTATTAAGAAAATTGGACTACAGTGTTTGGGTTACATTGAAAAAAACCTTCCAAAGAAAGCCCAGTAGTCTCCAAAAAAAAAGAAGTTATACGTTGCACTAGGTAGGTGCAGCAAGAAGAAAAAAAAAACAGGTCCAGGTAGAGTTTGATGTGGAATCTCAAGGTCTGCATTCAGAAAACATTGCTGTTGATGAGAAGGAATGTACTAAGATAGTGGCAAAGGCATAGGTCCTACTAGGACTGTAGCATCTGGTAAATAGTTTCGTCTGTTTTATTAATTTTACAGTTCAGCTAGTAGATACAAATTCTTTAATATCATGCCTAATCTAATTTCTGATATTCTTAACAATGCAATTAATTTACATTTTTAGGTTCGTGAGATATGTGAAGTTATTACAAGTGGAATTCAGCCGCTACAGAATTTGACTGTTCTCATATATGTTGGGGAAGAAAAACAGAAAGAGTGGGCACAACATTGGATTAATAGAGGGTTTAGAGGTATCATTTTTGTTTCTATGATTGTAGTAAATATAGATGTTGATTTCTATTTTTATGATATTTGTCCTGCTTACGTGTTAAATATATATTCGAATATCAATTTTAAAATAGTTTGTGTCCCATTGGAAAAAATGTTCACTGTCTTCTTAAACATTTAATTTACAATTTCATTAGTTTACTAAAAATAATTCTATTCAGAAGTTTTAGCTTCTCAATTTTTTTTTTAAACTAATAACTTGATGGAAAGAATATACGTTTCTCACAATGTATTCATGGCACTATCTTAGTTATGAAAACTTAAGAAATAATAGAATAATTTCTTATGGAAAGAGATAGGAGGTGATCTATTTTCAAAATGAAGAGATTACAAAACATTGTAATCTGAGCATTTATTAATAAGTAAAACATTTTCTTTTGTCATAGAGATATAAATATTTTTAACCAATGCAGTATATTGCATATGCCTCAATATTATTATGTCTCCTGATATTGCAATGACTTGTTACTGAACTAAGTATGTGCAACTGACTTTACTGGTATACGTATCCTTTCCATTGATACTTTGTATAAATGGAATTAAATTAACTTATTCTGGCCTCAGCAAATTATAGGGTCATACATCTTCGGTAAATTTGGATCAGATGTGTACTTAACCACTTCCACAATACTATCCAATTAATGGTTTGTTTTGCTGCCAAAGCTACTTTCTCTTTATCAAATTTCCCTCACATTATTAATGGTCTTAGAAAATGATGTCAGAGGAATTTATGATTGCATTCGGGATGGAGGATTAGTTAAGTGTAGGACCATTTAATTAACGTTTGTACTTTTGCTACTGAAAAACACTATCATAAATGTCATTTTTATTCTATTTTAGAATGCAGACTTACAAATAATGAGTGTCTTATTTTGTTTAACCTGTTAACTGAACCGGACCAATAAATATGTCAAACGTGAACAATATCATGTATGGGTAGGACATATGAATCTCCTGTCTTTTCATTTATTTTAAGCACAATGAAAAAATAATAATAATATGAAATTCTGTCCTATGGGCGTGATGTCCTGACATGTCAGTGAAAGAGTAGGTACCCGTTATATGCTGCATAATTGAAAAGGTACTTCTCTAGTTAACAGGTTAATATGATAGGGGGACTTCGAGTTTTGTTATAGTTTTTATAAAGTCATTTAATACAATTTTGACATTCAGAACTTCACTTTGGACTTGTTGATAATTCAACAAGTATTTCTATAATACTAATTGTATTCTCTATAATGCTCCAGTCACTTTTATTTCTTCTTGATTCAACAATATTAGAGTTGCTAATGTTAGTAAGTAACCTGTTTAACATTTCATATATAGAGAGTTCCAATGTGTTGTCACATATTATTAGTTGCATTCAGTATCTACCAATATGATGGATCACGGAATATGAAATTTAGAGATTGCTTAGTAATAATGAGCCAATATTATCAACTCTTAACACTGTTATAATAAAAAGAAGCAACAGTGCATAAGATTAACACCCTGAATTAATTCCAACATCTATTTTATTGGAAAAAAAAACTTTGTGTAGCATTTCATTAAAATATTTTTCAGCCACTTTCTCTTTTTGACTTTCAATTAATTTCTGCTTGATTTCAAAATTAAGTTAAAGTTTTGCCATAGCACGAAACATATTTCAAATCATTTGCTGCTGCAACTTTATTTCTTGCATTTTTGTTTACAGTTGTCATTAATTTGGAACTAATTTTCCACATGAACTGACCATCGTTGTAAATTGATGGACATACACTTTTCTGTAAAGTCAATGCAGTACGATATACAATTGTACAATATTTACTCAGAAATTTTGAAATAGACTATTGGGAAACCTTCTTTTTCATATATTATTCATCAAATCATAAATGATGGCATTATTTTTTAACTAATTAATCAAAAAGAAGTAGAGACATTGATGTCGCATGTATATTTCAACAATGTAAGCCAACTATCTTGACATTTATGTAACATTCTATATCTCTGTAAATAATCATTGTCGATGAATGCATGACCAAAGGAACAAAACTATAAATTTGTCAGAACTTGACCTAATTCATCTCCCTTCGGATAAAAATAAAAATAAAAATTGTACTACAAAGTTCAAACCAGCTAGATAATTTGATTGAGCTGTATGCACAAATATCTAGCTTTATCCAATCACTTAGTTTTTAGGTCTTCTAAAGTTTCTATACTATTTCTATCAGTCTTCCTGTCTGTTACTGTCCTATTTAACAAGTATCATGAAATTTTATATGCATTTGTGCTTAGTAATTCTAGTATAAATACATCATCAAAAGGTTATTTGGTAGACAAACACTCATTTTGCCCCTTCAACAAATTTATTAATCATCTTTACATGTTAGATTTCCTACAAAGCCTCTTCAAGAGATTACATTATCTAACATGTTTCTATAATACCTTTTGTTCAGAGAGTTATAGAAAGAAGAAAAGTGGGGTGGGGTCTACCAGATACCTTCTGCCTATATATTCATATTTAAATTATATAAGTTACAACATTAATAATAAGTGATTCTTGTTCATTATTTAATAGTTAATTCCACAGAATTTGCCATAGCTCTCCGTTTGGAAGGTCCTGATGTGGGAAAATATGAAGGGCTTAAAGAGTTTTTGTCAGTGATGCCTAATATATTAATGCATCACTGGAAAGATATACAATACATATTTTGTGGAATTTAAATTTTTTACTTTGCTGATTTTCATAATATAACAAGATCAAGGCAAGCTGTTGTGAGACTTTTTCCCCTGACTTCTGTCTTTGCACTAAATACTTAGTATTTTATTTATTTATTCATTCAATATTGAGCCATTTTTGTGTTGTTTTTTTTTTTTAATCTATATGAATAAAACTGTAAGAATTGTCTGATCTTTTATTTAAATTTGGCGGGATATACTTTTTCACCATTCTAAGAACATTGGCATCAAAATTGAAAATACTTCCTGTCTCTCCGCCCGTTTGATACTCAATCACTTAAAAATGGCTCAGAATGTTTCTATGGACATTGATATTTCTGAGTGAACTCTCTGCTTGCCCAAGGGAGAAAATAGAACATAAAGGGCTCAGGTTAGTCATGTGAGTTAAGGTGTTGGTCTTAATCTCATATGGTAAACCCTAGAGTGGAGAGTTCGATTCTCACCTGGGCAATAGGAATTTATTCAGTGACGGACTCATTAAATAAAATCCTTAGTCCCACCCTGGCTAGAAAAGGGTGGTGACCTGTAGATAATCCGTCCCATTTAGCCATAGTAGCATAAAGTGGACATAAATAAATATAAATATAAAAAAAATAGAACAAATGTGAACTCAAATTTTCAACTAGGAGTGGGGGTTTACTTGATGTGAAAACACATTTTTATCAATATCTTTGTTAAAATTTGTTTCATTGAGAAAATGCAGTGAACACATTGTGTTTAAAATAATGATTACGGTCCTGAAACCTTATTCACTTTTATAAATTTCAAAGTTTTGACTTTCGACTTACAGAGCGTCTGACTTAATTTTGATTATTATGTTTTACTTCCATTAACTTAAGGAGGGAGAGGGGTTGGGGGGTTACTTGGAAGTCAAAACTTCTGTTTGTTAATATTCGTTTTATAACTTATGTAAAAGTATCTTGCTTACATTTATTAGTTTCGAAATTCTGAATTCAAACTTTTGATAATCAAAAGTTTTCCATAAGGATTCCTCAAACAAACTAAGAATATATATATATATATAAAATTGTAACCTCTGTCTGTACATTGATTTTTTTCTCGAAATTTCAATATCTATAATATATATAATTTATATATATATATATATATATATATATATATATATATATATAATTATTTTTTTTACATGCTATAGAAAGATATCTGCAATTTGTGGCTATGGTGTCTATTTTTTTGTTTGTTTATTCATTTGATTCTTTGTTGTTACCTTTTCATGCTGAAACTACCAAAACCGAATTTTATGAATCTGGATATGTGTATTATTACTAACCCAACTTAGATTTTAGGCTATACGAATATTCTCAGAGGCAAACAGGAGTTATAATTAGGATTGTACTCAGAGGTAGGAGGGTTATAAGGGAGGTCAGAAATGAAACATCACAATATTTTGTTTCCTATGGGGTTTTCCGTACACATGTACATAATAGAAGTTGTTTATTTTGTTATTTAAAGTAACTTTTGTTATATACACATTTGTCATATACCAAAGAATAAACAAGATATTCACTAAAAACTATAGTCGGAGTCAACAATTTTAAAGGGCACTAAAGACTCAACCGATCTCAATGAAACACATATGTGAGTTGGTATTAAGTCCTCCTTGATCATAGATATTAATATAATTACAGGGGGGGAGATGTTATGGAGGCATGAAATGCAAAATCGCCATATTTTGTTTCTTATTGATTTATCAGCAAACATACACATAACAAAAGTTGTTTAATTTATTATTTAGAGTAAGTATTTTCATATACATTTTTATTGTATACCGAAGCATAAACGAGATATACGCTAAAAATAATAGCGGTAGTGAACCCTTTTATTGGGCTCATACTGAACCAATCTGAACAAAACTCAGTATTTGAATTAGCATTAACTACTACATGATTATAAGCTATATTATAATTTCTAAGAACGAACAAGAGTGGGGCTCTAAGGGAGGTCAGTAATGAGAAATCGCAATATTTTGTTTCCTATTTCTTTTTTCCGGCAAACATATACATAGCAAAAGTTGTTTGTTTTGTTATTTAAAGTAAAGTTTGTTATATACATGTTTGATGTATACAGGAGTATAAATGAGCTATACACTAACAATTACTGCGAAAGTCGACAATTTATTAGGTATAAACGACTGAATTAAACGAAACAAAACTCGATATATGAATTGGCATTTTCCTCTCAACTCCTAGCCTTATACCATAGTGATCTATGTAAGCTGTTCTCTTCTAACTATTATGATTACTTTAATGTTATCAGTGTATGAATAATAGATTGTCATTTCAATATGGGGAGGGTTTGAAATGAGGAGAAATGATACAACTCCCAATTTATACACAGGTTTGTATCAGCCGTATGTAGTGGAAATGCACAGATAAAGTTATAATCACTTCTGCCCTCACATTGGTTTATGTTTACATGTGATTTGATCCTTATACTTTTATAGCAGTAATGTAGTGTTATTCTCAGAAATGTGAATTTATTTAATTTAAAAGGATGAAAGCTGGGAGGAGGGGGGGGGGTGAAAGTGCTGGGGAGATATTCTCATCCATGATTATGAATTATATGGTCTATGATGTTTTGAAAAAAGATCTCATATTTATTTATATTTGATATTCATATTATTCGTATTTCATTCTTATTATAATGAATGTTTCAGCTGTAGAAAAGCTTCTTTCTGCTTCTGCTGGAAAATACAGTGTTGGTGATGAAATCACTCTTGCTGACTGCTGCTTGATTCCTCAAGTCTTCAATGCCCGACGGTATGTATTTTATCCCATTATGGAATATTAGCCCTCCAATGACTAGTGATTTCATTTAAGCACTTGGTTCTCTACATCTCTCATGTTAAAATTTGGATATATTAATATCTTTTAAATTGAAGCATTTTGCGTGGATCTTCCTCAAGCTGTGACTAATTCTTTTGGCTGCCCAGGTTGTTCCTTGTCATCTAGGTCAAAATCACCACCTTTAAACTGAGCAAACCACAGCCAATATTTTTGTCATATCTGTCAGTGACGACGGTCTTCACCGACAGATATGACAACAGTATCGTCTATACTGCCGGTTCCAACCCTTTATTTGATTTACCACATCCTATATGTTTGCTCAGCTAGAACATGTTCTCTATAAATGTCCACTAAAATTTGAAATATCCACAGCACTTTTATTCATGTTAAAGTTATGAAAAAGAACACCCTGCAAAAACACTTTATCCGGTACGAAGTTTTATATATATATATATATATATATATATATATATATATATATATATATACATTATTATTATTATTATTATTAATTTACCCTCCAGTCTGGAATTTTGAGTGACTTAGTTAGCCCACGCTTTATATGAAGAGGGGGTATTTTTTAGCTTATCTGGACAATGGAAGAGTCAAACATACCATGAACCACTGAAAGATTAATGAGATTTCTGAATGAGGCCTTAATAGATCATTAATTTGTCTGATATGGGAATGCCCAGAAGTTCTAACCTGAGTATGGTGGGTGTTTACTGAGTCGCTAGTTTTGAGACCAGTTTGCTTGCATAAGTTGTTTTCCTAATAAGGAACCATGATCTTGTTAATCTACATCACATCTTGGAGTAATGCATGCCATTGTTTTACTAATGGAGTGATACAATTAATTGATTGAAGAGATGTTGAAGGAAGCCATTGGGGACTTGACTAGAGAGATCCAGCTACAAGAATCATAGAATTGGGCAGTTTCAGACAAAGTTACAGTAACGTACCAAGGGCCTTGTACTGAGGATAGCTTACCATGAGCCTTCTGTAATGTGGATCATCAGAATCTCTCCAAGTTATGAAGATTAGTTAATTAGATCAATACTAGGTTAAATTTGAGATACGTTGGATGAAGATCATCAAGCAATGCTGAGTGATTTGTGGCATATTTCTTAAAAGTATATCATCCCGTTAAAAGAAAGGGCATCAGGTCATTGTGGTGAAACTAGATATTTTCTATGGTAAAACCAACAACAGCATAATCGGCAATTATATTATGCTTTAGAGCATCCAATACTAGATAGTGATGCATGCCTTCATCATTGACAGGTTGCTATATAGACTCTTTATTAGCAGATAACAGGATTATTTACTTTGTAAATTACTGCTACTAAGAAATAAATGAATGGGGAGAGATGGGTCCCACCTCATCAACAATGGGAGTCCGTCTATAATGAGAACCTAACATATTTATCTGAACAATTGATGAATGTAGCAGTTGAAGGCATGAACACAGTAATTACAAGGCTCAGGTTGGCCGTGTGAGTTTGGGCGTTGGTCCTAATCTCGCATGGTAGACGTAGGAGTGGCGGGTTCGATTCCTTGCCTGGGCTGTAGAAATTTATTTAGTGGCAGACTCATTAAATAAACTCCTTGGGCCCATCCTGGCTAGAAGAGGGTGGTAACCCATCCCGATTAGCCTAGTAGCATAAAGTGGACGTAAATAATAATAAACATGAGTAATTACATTGGAAATAGATGTCTGTAATTTTGGACGAGAGTAAAGAAGTTCAGAAGATGTATGTGGTGTCCCATTGAAAATGACTTGAATTTTATTGATGCCACCCTGGGTATTAAAAATGGTGCGCTGAGGAATATATCTTGGATTAACCTCAGTATAGCTGCTTGCTGGAACCAAATGGTCTTGAGTATTATAGTCCACTATTGATTCCGTTTATTTGGCTTGAATAGAGCATCAGCCACCAAAAATGTGATATGACCATGGAATAAGAATTCCCTTGATCAAAAAAATTTCCCTAAAAGGGAAGGCGACTAGGGGATACCGACTATCAAGTTGCGATGAGTGGTGGTGGTAGTATAAAATTCATTAGAGGCCGTGTCATCTGTCTTTGGAATGGTTTTTGACTGACGAGGAGTTCCTCTAATTCACCAATCCTTTTTATATGTTCCTGAAGGTTAATTGATTGAGAGCATATTAAGTAAGAGAGGTGGTATGATGACGCAACAGTTGAGTTCCAGTCATATTAATAGGATGTATCTTCTATTGAAATATCGGATTGTGTGTGTGATGTTTCCTGTCCAATAGATCATCAGCAAATATAGTCAGCATAATGAAAAGTAGATAGGAACCAAGAGACTTGTGCATTCCCTTTATAACTACAACAGCTTTGTAGCTTCAAGCAGAGGATTGACTGGAGATCATCGTCAAATGTTGTATCTGCTGACTTTAACCATTTCCTTGCGCACAGCAACTATAGTGGCTTTGCGCAAGGAAAGGGTTAAGTAGTTAGAAGCATGACAAACCTTAGTAGACTGGGACTACAAGGATGTTAGAAAGTATTTCAGGCAGAATTATAAATGGATAGACTCCATGTGTCCAGAATAGATATGCCTATCATACTCATAGTGTGATTTACTACAGATAAGCATAGATAATGTTTTTTGAACATTTTGATTGTTTACCTCATATAATTTCAAGAAATGTTTGACCTTCAAAGGTTGAGGGTCAAGGAATGTAACCAGACATTGGAGTTTTTGAGTCAAAGATAATGCCATATTAGAATGAACACAATTAATCAAAATGGGTGTAAAACTTGTGCTGATCAGGCATATTGCCAGTAAATGTCTGGGTATATACTTTTTGCTATGAACCTAAAGATTGATTTGGATTAACATTCACTACACTTATACACCCAGTAGATGCCAGGAGAGAAATTGGAGCAATGGACACATAACCCTGGAATATTATATTGTACATTCCCTTAACACGTTAAGGACGGCACGGGGTCAATTGACCCCGTACGTAACTGTCTCCCAGGACGGGTCGGTTTTGAAGATAAATGTTCAAAAAATACTTTGACGGTTTTTGCTTTGTACTAGTAAATATAAATAAAAATAGTACGTTTATGTATTTCAATTCCAAAAAATAAGTCGAATATCATTGAAAAAATGCACGGGGCTTTATGACCCCGTGCCGGCCAGGGAAGTGGTATTTGGGCTCTAGTCCGGCATGGGCTCATATAGCCCTACGTTATTTTCCCTGCTTTTCCTGTGAACCGCTTGCTCTGTTATTTACAAAGGCTTATGTAAATGACAGAATGCGCCCCTCCTATTTCAGTTTACTTTTTGCTGCCGTTTCGAAATATTAATCTGTATAATGAGCAAATCACGTGGCCGACAATTAGTGGATTTAGCTTTATTAAAAAAGTTTTCCGGGTGTTTCGAAAAATTAAGAAAAACATTGTCCTCTAAAGAAGCAGACAAAAAAGTTAGAACGTATTGTGAAGAGTGCAACATGAAGTCACTTTGTCTACAATGCTTCAACAACTGCCATAAATCTATGTCCTAACCATTGTGATAATGAAGAATTGTTAATTACCTTATAATTATTTGTTTATTCATATTTTTTCTTGATTATGTTTATTTTCCAATTATTTGTTTAAGCTAAACTCCTAGTTCCTAGTTTGTTTTTCTCGTTTTGTAATTTTATCTTTATAAACTAATAAATTTTGATTGAAATGTGACGTAATTTAAAGTTAATTCATATTCACCCATTTTAAAGTATAAAAAAAATCCTTTGTTGATCACCAAAATTATCACACAAAGGAGAAAAAAAGTTCCCGACAAGGTGAAAAATGTAAGGTAAATATTCATTTCTAAGTCACGTAACAAAAAATTGATGAAAACACGGCCTGCGACTGCCATATATTTTTTGATGTCCAAAGAGTAAAAAAATGTTTGAATATAGCAATTTAGTTCATTTTTCGAGTTGTAGTAGCGCATTAAAAGGGGACATAAGTACGGGGTCGATTGACCCCGTGCCGTACTTGTGGATAGACCACATTTTTGAAGTCCGTACTGAACGTGTTAATTTGATGAGAATCCTTGCATTTTGTCCAGTGTGTTACTGAACTGACATTTCTATTTTCAATGATGTATTTGGTAATTTATTTGTATTTATAGATTTCAGGTAGATTTGCGCCCTTTTCCCACAATTTTGAGAATTGAGCGGGAACTTGAAAATCACCCAGCGTTCAGAGCAGCTCACCCATCAAGCCAACCTGATTGTCCTCCAGAAGCCACAAAATAATTTAATATCCATGAATGTTTTAAAAAGATGTTTTTTAATGTCATTTTTATATAAATTATAACAATCAAAAGAAGCTGTATTATATGAATGTATTATTAATTTAGTTGTATACTCTTATTATAGAATGGATATTTTTACTGTTGTTGATGATAAATTAGCATGTTGTGTGTGGTACTTGTGTTGTACTTTGTAAAATAATTACATTGACTGCCATATATTTCTTTCAGAATATTATTATTATATGGAGGGTTTATATTCATTAGTCCAAACTCTACGTTATCCAGAACCAGGGTACTAAAAAAAAGTTGTGTTTTTCTAATGGGTTTACCCAACACAATTTTCTCTCTTTACATTTTTACTTTTTAGATAAGGGTAAGTATTTTATAGTTTTGAACAATATAGTTCAAATTTATTTAATTACCAAGTATTCTATTCTCTATTGAAACATCACACATTTAAGGGCCTACCTTCCCTCAATTTCTTGGCAGTTAATGTATCATCATATACATATATCTCAGTGTGATAATCTCAAACTAGTTTTATTCCACTAGTATATATAAAGAATTTATATTTATTTCAAAGCTCAAAGAACCAACAGCCTTAAATATGTTTTTGGTTCATTTTTTTTTCTTTTTCATCCAGCTGAATTACTTGAAGGATACATATCGGTATGGCAGGGCATGGTCTTCTAAGTCTTTAAATTCTATTTTTTATTTATTAATATATCTCCTTTATGCTTTTTTGGCATTTTGCTACATTATTTTATGGATCGTTTTTTTTCTTCCCCATAATTAAAATGAAAAAAAGTCCATGAAAAATTAGAAAATATTCATAGAGAACATAAAATGAATAACTAGAATTACAAAACAAATTTATATATCAAATAAAAGTCATATCTTGTTGACCAGAATGTTATGTAAGTGATACTTACTTAAAATGAGTGATAATATTTTTTGTCTTAAGGGTATGTGCCATTAAAAAAATGGATAAGAAATCTTCATGAATTAGTTAGAGGTGTTTTCTCTTGTTTATTTTGGGACCAGCTATTTAATAAGTCATGTCCTATTTTTTTTGTTTCTTTTATTAATAATACTTGAAACATTCCCTTAGTAAACTTTTTTTTCTTTTTTTAGAACTTATGAATTCAGTTTTGATTTTTTTTCCTCTCTGAGACTACATTATTACACAAGTTAGCATAAATTAAATATTTAATGATAGTCCCCTCAGGTTGTGTGAACATAAATGAAACATATTATGATTCAAAGTTATTTTGCATTATATCTCAAGATTTATTGTGGAAAAGAAGTGGAGGCATAAATAAGTCACAAAGGAAAATATTTGTTTAGACCCTGTGTTTGTTTATTTTAAGAAATCAAATTTATATTTGTTCCACTTCATTGAATAATTGTTTACTTTATTAAGCCTTTTAAACATTTACAGATTTTCATATTGTTATTAGTATCGCTGAATGTACATCTTCTGTTACTAAAGCTAATTAGTTATCTAAAGACTCCTGCACTTTTAGAGCTGGGTGTGAATTTATTTATTTTCGTGAGTCTCACTAAATAAGTTCATCCACTAAATGTGCATCCTGGAATCACACCATAGCTTACGATTTTGGGTCTTTTCTACTTTACTCCATCCTATACAACAGTAACTTCAAAATTACTTTTAAATTAATAAAACACATTATTATTCTTTTTTTAATTCTAGAAAAAGTATTAACAAAAATATAACCTAAAAAATTCTAGTTAGAATTCAGGAGTACAACTCTTTAATGTTCATCAGTATCGTGGCAAGCAAATCTTTTCGTTCATGCCACTTTCTCCATAACCATTCGAATAATGCCAATCTACTGTTTTCTAACCAAGTTTCTGCAAAAGGGCATCATGTAATTTTCAAAATGAAAATTCTTAAAATGATATACCTACTGTCGTCTTTCATCTTTTTCACCTTCATTTTATGTCCATAGTTACTATTCCTTCAGAATGTAAGGCCTTTTTCTTGAAAAAGATTTAAAAGCTTTATTTTTATCATTATTAAGAGCTAAACATGGGTCAGATAGATTAACCCTTAGGCAGCTATGAGCTGATATATCAGTCAGGAGGGAGACGTGCCCCTTGTGCTACGTATTGATATACCAGCTCTCTCTCTCTCTCTCTCTCTCTCTCTCTCTATATATATATATATATATATATATATATATATATATATATATATATATAAGGCTTGTGTAGCCCTTTTGCTCATATGAGCTGTTGTATCAGTTCTCCCTCTATTGTCATCTTATGACTGTTTATAGAAGCTACAATGCCCGTCAAAGCAGATAGATGTCATCGAGATTCACTTTTCTCATTTTTAGCTTCCCGTTACTAGGATTACCTGTATACCTCCTTTGTCCCTTTTTCAATCTCACTCTACTTGTTATCTCCAATTTACCCTTGCATGTTTTTATTTTTAGATATTTTTATTTTATTAAGAAAATTACATTCTGCAATCTTGCATTTTTAGTCAGTATTCTTATCAAGTGAACAGTTGAGTGCGTTAAAATGTCTGGAAAACGATTTTTTTCTAATGAAGAAATTTTGTTAGAACATTGTGCAAAATGTGAGTGAAAGTGAAGATGATTTTTCTTCAGATTACAATGAGGATTCTGATGATTGGCCCCAAAATATGTCTATTGGTGAAATGCCCGGAACTAGTGGAATTTCAAGTAGAAGAGGATGGAAAACATAATTAAAAAACTGAAATGGGAATTATATGATTAGCGATAGATCATAAAGAGTTTATAGTACACTCTGCAGGGGCTAGACTATCCTGCATCGCTGAATTTTGCACGGCACGAGTACTACACAGCCTGAGGTTAATCTTTACGCAGTAATAAATTATTATTAATCATATGATTTCACTGGCCAAGACTTTCTGGAATTATTATTTCAATAACAGCCGATCACAATAACAGGAAGGAGTAATGTAGAAAAGACCCAAGATCTTCATTATGTGTAACAATTTGAAACAACTTTGCTCGTAAGCAATGTGACAGGAATGTTCTTTGAAAATTTCCCATAAAAACTTGAAAAGAGCAGCTTCTGAAATAATTCAATTGTTGGTGCTACAAGGTGTTAGGTCTTTAGATCTTGGTGATTGATGATGGAATTTTGATTTGTTTTTCAATATAGTATATCTTGTTTGTTATTAATTTTATATTTTCTTAGTGCAGTGCCCATTACTTATACTTGATGATGCTCAAACGGGGCAAAGCATTATATTTTTTATGAAAGTTGTTTAAATGAACTTCATTTAAGGCCGTAGGGAAAAAAAAAAACATGCCAAATATCTTGACTCCCAACAAACTTATCTAATTTAGTATCAATTTTATTAGTGTTAACTGTGCATTAAAAGCAGTTTAAAGTAATTGATCCCCAATACTTTTTATTAATGTTACAAATTACTTTTTGAAGAATTTAACATTATTTATCTTGCGTTACTTTCTAATTTGAGTTATTGTTTTCAATTTATTTTGCTTATTAATGTATTTTTCAACATATAATTTGTTTATATATATATATATAAACATACTATAAAAATTGTTAAGAATAGTTACATTTGTTTTTAATGAATCCTATTATTGAATTCTAAAATCATATATAACTGACTGTTTTTGATAATATTGTTGCATTTTTGTTCTGTTTTTTTACATAAGAATGATTATAATTCCCTGAAGTTCCTCAAATTTTATTGTTTTATTCCAGTAAATCTCATTTGGTAGTACTGATTTCATGGTGAAACAACAGTCAAGAGGTTCTTTTTACACATATTATATCTCTTCTGTTATATTTGGTAAACATAGGTGTGAGAAGAGCTATAACATTTACATTGGTAGGGGCACAATGAGATCGGAGGAGATCGTCTAGGTATTCATTAATACTGAATTTACCAATTTTAACAGGATGAAAATACATTTGTGTAATGGATATTTATTAAAATTCTGCTAAACATGGAGATTACCAAATTCAAATGAAATATTCTACATCGGTGTAAGGGGAAAATCCTCAGAGCCAAAGTTATTAAATTTATATTAATCATAAGTCTGTTTCAATTTTGATTGCTAGAATCATCTCATTTTATTTATATTGTTAATAATTCATTCAAAGACCACCCGGTATTATACGGTTTGCTTTACCAGTTTTATTTTTATGGTTATTTCTCACCTAATCAGAACCTAAATTCAGAAGGTGAAAAATGTTTAAAGTATTAACAAATTCCTTAAAATAAAATCAACACTTTATGAAGGAATTTACTTAATTAGAGTTTATTTAGAAACATAATTGAAAAAATCTTTTATGGTGCTGGAAAGAGGAGGTGAACATATGAAATTCTTAATAAAAAGCCTAATACTAGGTAGAATTTTAAAACTTAGTGAAGAATAAGGCCTTTTATTAACCTGTTAACTGAGCGGGAGGTATAAATACGTCAAACATAAACAATATCGGCTATGGGTAGGACGTATAAATACGTCTTTACATTTATTTTTAGCATAAATAAAAAGAAAATGGAAAAAAATAGTCCGTCCTCTGGGCGTAATGTCCTGAACATCAGTGAAAGCGTTCACACCCGTTGTGTGATGCGTAATTGAAAAGGGATTTCCCCAGTTAACAGGTTAAGAACCTGATAGTTAAGAAGATTTGAATTACTTTTTTAGTGGAGTCAAAATATAGTGGACAAGGAGGTATTTACTTTTACATGATATGCTGACTTGAATTAAAATTAAATAATTTTTACCAAAGTTATTTGAAGGTCTGTACATTTTCTAACTAATTTATTAACAAAGATTTGTAAACTATGACCTGCAGTATTTACCTTTGTCATATAATTCCTAAAATATTAAAAATACTATATTAGTCAACCTTAAATAAAACTTTGGTAAGGAAATTGCCACCGTTTAATTTTCTTTATTTTTTAACATGAGCTGATGAAGTTTATCTACACGAGAGAGACTTTGTATAAAAACTTTCTCTTCAAAACTACAATAATATCACAGTGGAGGTCCTTCAACTCTCAGTTCAGAGAAAATGAGTAGAAAAAGATCCACGAACAAACATGTATGTACATGTGTCTCCATAAATAGGATTGTACCAAAATACAGTTTTCTGTTACTTGCATGACATTGGTTTCAGTCCCACAAGCTGCAGAAGTGTTCCACTTCTCAACAGGCAGAATGAATTTGAAAACCCTAATGGCCAGTCATTTTATCAAATGAATCGTGACTTTTGATGAAAGATGGATGCATTTATAAAATCAGAAACACCGGGCTCAATCAAAACAAAAAGGTCTCCCAATCCCAAAAAGAAAGTGATTTGGAAAAAAAAAAATTGATCTGTGTACAGTTGAGATGGACTGGACTAGGAAAGGATCACTTTGACCCTCTACCTATCATCATAATAGTGGAATTTCAAGGGCACAGTCCACTTTGAGTTAGTCCTTGAAGCTTGGTCTATTACTTCAGAGTTTATTCCGCCAAACTTGAAATGTACATGGTCTTCTAGCCTTCACTGGTGAATAGGAAGCAACAAGTAGTATAGTAGCAAGTACTATTGCAAAAAGACTCTGTACGTCCAAGATTACTGTAGCAAAAATGAAGGAGTCAGAATTTGCATGCTATGGTCCAAATCTTACACCTTCTCATTACTGTCTGATGCAGTTCATAGTGCAATTGGTACACGGTTGGAATTTCGACAAATTTGAAAAATCCAAAAATGGCTGTAAAAAGTTTTTTTGCACCTCATGATACTGAACTAAAATTGAGCATTTGTCACAAAGGTAGCTTGAAGTGATAGAAAATGATGAATTATATTTTGAACTGTAGGTGTCGTATAAAATAAGTGCCATGAGAAATAAAATGTAATAAATACATAGACTTTTGAATCAGCTTGGCATTTAAATGTTTATGGTTTTCTCCACCACATTTTTAGCCTATAAAATAAAATAATTTATATCTTTGTAATTACCATATTTAACCTACAGATATGTGACCACTCTTCTCCTAAAAACTAATGATTGCAGATGTGAAACTAATTTTAACGTGATTAAATGTGAATTTTATTGAATTAATTTTTTATAGCAATATTTATTTGTGTAACTTGTAGAAATACCCCCTGAGAAACAAGCTAGAAAGGCCTAGCAAAAAGTGTAGGGGAGAATCTAAAACCCTCTACAGATTTTTAAGTCTTAATGATAGCTTATGCTGACACAACAGAATGTGCCTTTCCTGTGTGCGTTAATGATGGGTTATGCCAAAGGAGAGCTTTCCCCTCCATTTGCCAGTGTCAAGTATAAATTCTATCGGTTTTCTGGTTAACTACAATTAATCATTTTTTTTTCTATTATTTATTTTTAAGGTTAATGGGTACGATAACTATTAAAATTTAATTAAATATGCATTGTAAGAGAGCCAAAAGTAGCAGGGGTATTCAGTAATACCATATTACTGGCAATTTCTATTCAGCAATAGCATAGGCTATGATTCTTCAGTTAAACCAAAATAGATATTACAATATATCAAGTCACTTGTGGGAAGGTCCGGAGCGCCCCAGTGTCATGAAATCACAATTAGTCTATAACCAATTGAGCTATACTTGTCAAGTCAATTGTGGTAAAATATATGGGCTTATTAATGGTAAGCCTTCTCTTACCTTTTATTACTTCCATGAATTGTAGCCTAGCTCTCTTTCAGATCCTGGTAAAATCCTCCAAAATAGTAAGTGAAAATGAAAGGAAGGATAGGAAAGTGAAGAACCAGTATTACAAAATAAATCTGAATTTACTATATTAAGCATACATTAAGTCTTAATCAGGTACATTGTAAACGCTAATTAACATAGCGTTATTGGTTGCTTTTAGCGAATCACAAATCAAGATAAAACAATAGTTCAAGTCTATGTTTTCATATATGCATACATACATGAGTATATGTGTATATACAGACACACATATATATATATATATATATATATATATACATATATATATATATATATATATATATATATATATATACATACACACAAAAAAATTCTACATATAATACATACTCAACTAACAAATTTTAACATACCAAAAGTAAAAAAAGAACTAAAAATAGAGGTAGATTCACATTATAAAACTAAATTATAACAACGTCCTTACCTTTAAGGTAAAAATTCATAACAATCGTAGACTTTCAAAACGATCTTAATGATAAATACACTTATATACAAATAAATAAATAAATAGTATTTGGTAAAGATTCGCCTTTGTTTATCCATAGAGTATAGACTAAATAAAAGCGGCCCATGACGAAGGAGAGTTCTCTATTTTTAACATGCAGCTAATGATTGTAAATATACTGTGACACACAGTAAAGGTGGCTAACAATCTATAATCTCTAGCATTTATCCTTAAGCTATCAAATAAAGGTTGTAGCAGAAAAAATAAATAATATTTCTTTCATGCTTGAAATAATGGACCAGCATTTTCTTGCATAAAGAATAGAGCCAGTAGTAGAAGTGAAAGACGACTTACTATCACTAGCACCTAAATAGTACTATTGATAGTAAGACTGGGACTACCAATAGTTCTGATTGTACTTCACCTCTATTTTACAGAGAATTTAATAAATCCATTGTGTAACAACTGAAAAAATGGTTGCTTCTTAAATTAATAACAAATCAATTAGGTGTATATATCTTACATTATTTCATATTTATCAAATAAAATAACAAACTCTTAATACGTTATAAAGAAGAAAAATTACTTGAAAAAATTAAAGGAATAAGAATTCCTACATATTGAGAAAATTTAATTTAAAATAATCTCCATAAGTATTATTATTAATGATAACCCTAAAAAAACTGTTTAAAGAATTCTTTATTATAGACAGAAAAATAGACAACATATTAATGTTTTCCCTCCCCTCCTTTTATTTGGTGGAGGCATCCCACTTATGAGGATAGCCTGAAGACAAGGGATTTGGGCGAGGCTAAAATGAACATCATCATAATCACCCCAGATTCCTAAAATAGGTATTCATTCAAATTATACATTAGTTAGGCTTTTTAAATTCATTTGTCACAAATAAAAAAGAATACTTTGATCATGTATACTTAACCAAATTGCATAGCATTAATTTTGATTATGATATTGAATAATATTTTGTGAATAATGTATTTACAGAAGTAAAATTTATTCTCAGTACTTTCAACCAATCATAAGAGTAAATGTAAATTTAATTATTTGTTATGAATTCCAGATATTTATCTTTTTAAATTTTGGATTATATTAAAATTAATGGAACAATGAAAATGTCAAATTCATTCTTATAATAAAGGGAGAAATACTACGAAAAATTCAAAGTATGGAAAGGAAAAGGTCTGTTAAATATATCTGTGTAATTAAGAGTAAGAATGGGCCACTGAAGTTTGTTCTATACTCTTGACAACTAAAAGTAATTTAGTTCATCAATATTCACAGGAACATTAAAAACAGGCACATTCAAGTACTTTCATGTTGCTCCACGTTGTTACCTTTAATTTAGCTACATTATCTTCATCTAAGTGAATGATTTCAAGTTGCTCGAGTTTGCTGGGAGCACAGCAGGGCTTGGGAGCAGAGCCCTTGTTCTGCCGCCATATGAGGCTTTGGAGACTCGCATGGTGGTTGGCAGGGTTATATCTGTAGGGACAGCTGCCCTTGCAATAGCCCGCATCAAACCTGTAAGGCTGGATGATGAACTCATATCCTGGCAGTTCCTTGAACACTACGTCCATTTTATGCCTGCAGCACTTTTGCTTTTTTGATGTAGGGAAAGCAGCAGCAGTTGGACAGTCAGTTCTTGCATGCTGGTGATGATGTCTGTATATAGACCTTCTAGTCCTTCGGGAGCTCCTGTTCAACAGGAGGTGGAGAGCAGGGGAAGCTATTTTGCAACCAGGCGCCTCTACCTCGAACTTTGCACCTCGTCCATCCCAGCCTTCACTCTCAGCCTCGACTCCTCTCCACTGTGGTAGGAGCTCCTGCCGAGCTTGGAGTGTTTCAAGGTGTTTCCGGCTTCCATCATCACCTAGTTGGTAGAACTTGAGTTCAGTACACCTATCTCCTGACACCAATAGCCTTAGTGTTGCTCTTTCAACTAAGGTGTCGCTTCCTAATCTCATCTTAAACTCCAGTTGGCTGGTGGAATGTTTAAAAATGTGATTATCACCTGAAACAAAAATAAAAGAATGAATTAATCAATGGAATATTTGTTAAAAAAGCTAGAGAAATATTTGTTGAAAAACTAGGGAAATATTTTTGAAAAGCTAGGGAAATTTTATCAATGAGTTCCCTCCCAATAGGTATTTTAAACAAAAAATGGGTTATTATCACCAGTATATATGTGTATATATATAAACTAAACAGATTTCTCATGTGCTGGAACATGACACAATGGCGATCTCATCTCAACATCTATTCACAGTTTCTCCATTTGTAAGAATATTAAATTAATTCCTATTTATGTAAATAGTAACATGTATATAACAATAGTTTTAGAAAATTAAAATTTCAATAAGATTGATATATAACTTTTTTCGTTAACATAATTACGGAGATATGTAGAATTTTCAATTCACCCTTTTTCCGAAGCAGATTTCAAACATTACCTAATTTAATCTTTAGTTTAAACCAACCTACTACTATGACAAAGATCAATCAAAATCGCGGCCAGGAGATCGTTAACAGAATAATATATCAGTGTATATATATGTTTTAGGGGCTCGGTTAGCCATGTGAGTTAAAGCGTTGACCTTAATCTCACATGGTAAACCTAGAGTGGCGAGTTCGATTCCCGCCTGGGCAAAGGAAATTATTTAGTGACGAAATTCATTAAATAACATCCTAAGTCCCACCCTGGCTAGAAAAGGGTGGTAACCTGTAGATAACCCGTCCCAATTAGCGTGAGTTGCAAAAAGTGGACGTTAATAAATAATAAATATATATGTTTTAACTGACGTTATTTTTGTCATCTGTTTAGTGGAACCGGTCGACTATTTGAAAAATTAAAAAAAAAATCTCGTCATGAGTATAACCTCAAGGGAAATCTGCTGTTAGAAAACAAGTTGACATAGTTTGTATATTAAAATAACAAATCATTTATGAAATAAAGAATGGAGTTTCTAGTCCTATATAACACTAATTTCATATCTAAACAATTTTTTTTTTTTTTTAATATTTTCAAACGTTAATCTTTATATTGGGATGTCAATGAGAGCCTTCGGTCCATTTTTGTTTGATCGTTACCAAACTCGATATTTAAACGTTTTATGTAAAACTAAAGATGAAGTTCGTTAATGCCTGAAATTGGCAGGGTCTAGAGGGGACGAAATTCAAAATATCTCCGTTATTATGACTCGGATCGAAAAATGTTTATAGAACCAATCTTGTTAAACTATTGATGCTCTACAATTGTTTTAGAGTGTATACATATTTTTTTTGGAGCTCAAAGCAAGTTGTTCGTACTTTTTTTGTTTTCAGCCTTCAGAAAACCCTTACTTCAACTATTTTAGGGAGTTTACTTAGTAATAGAGAATATCTAGTGAGATGAGATCTGGGCGTGGGAAATCTGCTTAGTTTATGCAGCTCCTGCGTGGCGGTTTTTTTTTTTCACTATCCACATGGTAGAGGACCATTTGGCAAAGGGGTCGCTAAGCCCCCTTAGAGATCAGCACGATCGAATTTAGTAGAGATAACAATGGTACAAGAGATCAGTCGTTCAGGTAATTCTAAGAAGCAATGTTATTATGCGGCCCAGAGCTTAGTTACTACAAATACTTTCAAATGAGTATATACAATTCGATTTGTAATTGGCCCTTATGAAATTTCCAAATACGATCCTTCCTCAATAGCTATATTTTTCAATATAAGAACCTTTTGAGAAACGTGCGTCTTAGAACACATCTATAATCAAGACTCGTCCACATTAGGAATTACAGGTGAAAACGTTAATTTCAGTTAAATGTGGTATGGAATAAGTGAGAATTCCTTTTGGAATATAGGACGGAGAAAATATAATCGCGGCTATTAGAACTTTAAAGTCATCGTCTTGGGTCGCACAACGACGTAGAATTACGTTGCAGAAAATCTTAACGTCTTTTCCTAAGACTGAAAAAGATTATATGGCAAGCTGTGCCGCAGTTGCGGTTTTTCTTTCAGTTAGATATGGATACCAAACCTGGGCATAGACAGAGGAATTCGAGTCAAGCTAATTAAAAGGCGAAACTCCTTGCTAACAAGGATGATGAGATTCACGTAAAAGGAGAAAATCAAGTGTTCATTTCTGCTGAAAGGATCCTGTGTCATAGATGTAAGTCTACATATAAAGAAATCGGGCAGGGCATCTCGCCAGATATATAGAATGGCAGATGGTCATTAAAGGTTACAGAATAAAATTCAATCACATTGAGAAATCATACCTGCATCAAGGAAAGGCCTGATTTTGGCAACATATGTTGTATTATTTTTATTTGTTAACAAGAAGTAATTCATATCTTATGTTTTGCTCGTTCAATAAAATATTTGTTTATACAGTATTAGGCACACCTACTAACCTAAATAAATTTTAACAAAATTGATGACCACTCAAACTCCCCCCCCCCTACCCAATCAAGTAGCTCATAAGGAAGCTATTGTTCCCCTTAAATAAACTCAAATATTGTCTACATAGCTTTCTTGCTAAGGTAGACAAAGAGAATACATTGCGAAATAAATAATCTATATGTCATTCCATAAGGTGGGTAATTTGCTTAATTTACATATCTCCTTCGCGATGGGATTATTTAAAAAATATGTATTAATCTTTGTGGCATGAAATTTTCTTATAAGAAAAAAATTCAAAATACATATATTAGTTCCCTCATCAAAAAGCATGAAACTCCATAAAGAGATAAAGACTCCCTCTTAACATTCCGAGGAGTTACCTGTTAGAAAAATAAAGTAGATCAGATATTACACCATCGGATTGCCACCCGTTTCAAACCATGGTGCAAGTTTTCAAAGAAAACGTTTACTAGATTCGATGACATCACATTTTTTTATTTATTCACCGCATCTTTCAGTGTACAAGAGATAATTAAAATTTGGCTTGAAAACTCCATCTGCTATTAGATGATTTTATGAATTTATTTTAAACTTTCAAGTATTCATCAGTCTAGACAAACACCATGAAATTGATGATGTAACATTCATAGATATTTCTTAAAAATATTACAGCAATATATTTTTAGTTATCTATTTTTAGTGTCTACTGTATTATATATGGATCAATTTAGTATCGCCGTTCTGCCATCCATATTTTTTGTTTCTATAGCTTCCTAACGGAGTCAACATATTCTAAGGAAACGTTCTTGAACTATGCATTATTACTCTACCCTACAAAGTAAAGAAATTATTATAAATCAAATAAAGGGTTGGAACTGCCAGTATGGTCGAGTACAGTTGGCATTGTGCTTTCGATGCTAAGACACCATCTTCAAGCCGTCTAGAGATGTACTAGTGTTATGTAAATTTATTCTCTATCTTGAATATTCACCGAGATATTGACATTTTTCAGTTTTCAGCCTTCAGCAAACCACAATTCTACTCATGTTACATAAACAATACTCTGTTATATAATAAACCAATTATTCGCAGCTTAAATACCATAAATTGTTTTCAAGAGACCTTTATTATAAGAGATAAATGCCAATATGTTATGGTGACCCCCCCCATTATTCTGATCCATTATAAATTATTCTGATCTATGATAAATTAGTAAATAGCTTTCAATAAAATTGCTATGTTATATTCAGATATATTTTAGTAATTGTTTTTAATTCCTGTGAAAAAATTGGCACACCTGTTTGTTTACGTTTCAGGTGCTTCCCGTCTGGAGGTTTCTTATTATCGTTTGTATTTATTCACTTGATGTTGACGGTGCTATTGTGTTACCAGTATGTAGATTTATCTATTGTTAAACATCTTGAGGGAAATCTGCTTAGTTTACGCAGCCCTGCGTGACGGACTTTTTTATGTCGGTAATGAATTCCCAGAGAAGGAATCTTAAATACTATGTGTTAGGCAGTGTTGTGATCCCCTGAAGTGGAACATGTAGAGAGTGTTAAATAAATGTGTGAAGAAGAGAAGTGAGTGTTTTCAACTAAATGACCTTCTGCCGTCCTATTATATTTGATTGAGACGCAACATTAATAAAAAAGTAATTTAATAAAAATCCATTAAACTTACCGGAATGTGTGAAGGTGAGGAAGTATTTTTTTTCATAGGAACTGGAATAGTCTTTCTCTCTCAATCTTTTAATATAAGTACTGAAGGTCTTCATGTATTCTTCCTGGCTGACGTTCATCTGGAATACAATACACTCGGTTAATTCAGGATATTACTTCAGGATACTTTGTGACTCAGGATATTTCATTTGAAACAGTGGGGCTAGCCAGCCCAAATTAAAGCCAGTAAAACTACGTTTCCATAACGATGAGGACTCCAATTTATTTTAAAATCCCAACACAATTTATCTTCGACCCATTTTTATATCAATAATTATAATACATTGTAAAACATCTTTCTACATGTTTTATAATTTGTCTAAGTTATGCCTTTGAAGAGGTGCTTACGAGTAGAGGAAATAAATGCCCGTTACTACTGATCTCAGAAATCCGATGAGCAGAAGTAGCGGTTTTCTGAATACTGAATTAAATGATGACATCTACCAGAAATAAATTGTGTATATCTCACAACAGTATAGCAAAGTACAACAGTAAAAGTTCAATGAAATAATGTTTGGCATTGAAGCTTTGTTCATTGTATAACAGCTTATTTTTAATATGACATGAGTAGGGGTGGGGGTTTACTATAGCCTTAAAACTAAAAATGCAAATATCTTTGTTAATTGTCTAGATAAAGAAAAAATTGATGTAACAATATTTATAGAACATTAAACTGAAAGTAAGAGTGGTTTTATACTATTTTTCGATACGAAGTATAATAAAAGAGATTTTTAAAATCACGTTATGAGTACAACCTCAATAGCTGATTTCCCCTAAGGGATATCTGGTGAAAATTAAATGAAGTAAACAGAAGAAGTAGTGTTTTATAAGTTACCTTTCGTTCACAAAAAGTGTAATTTCGATTTATTGATTGCTACGCTGTTCTGGAACGATTATGCATCACTTAGCATGACCGTTCATGGGATTGATTATCTACACGGGCAATATATATACATTTGATTATATACATGGGCAACCTTTGACATGGTTCCAAGCCAAACTTTAGTGTGCAAATACGTTCGCGGGCCGCTTTTAAAAGTAGTGCATTTTAAATTAGTGTTAATAATTTTTAACGATCGATATCTGACATGAAATTTTACGACAATTTAATTATAATACAACTTATCAAAATAACAAAATGAAATGAAAAAATAGGTACAACTTTATAATTAAATCGTAACATTTGGAATTATTACAAACAACGAAAGTTACTCGTAAATAGCGACACCGAAATCAATGAGACACTTGAGCTTGAATTTGAGAAAACTAATCCATCGATTTTTGGATTAATTCCACTGATACAAAGACGAAAAGAATTTTCCAAATTATCGTCAGTCAGTCTTGTACGATGTTGATATATTAACTTTCGTCATAGAAAAGAACTGTTCGATTTATAAGTACTGCCAAACGCACAAATCTCTCCTCATCTTCCTCATTTATTATTATTATTATTTATTAACGTCCACCTTTTGCAACTCAGGCTAATTGGGACGGGTTATCTACAGGTTACCACCCTTTTCTAGCCAGGGTGGATTTTAGGATGTTATTTAATGAATTTCGTCACTAAATAATTTCCTTTGCCCAGGCGAGAATCGAACTCGCCACTCTAGGTTTGCCATGTGAGATAAAGGTCTACGCTTTAACTCGCATGGCTAACCTGAGCCCCCCTCTTCCTCATTTGGAGTAAGTAGTAGTAGAAGAAGTCATATTTTTGTTTAATTGGGTTTTTCATAATAACTTGCGTGCTGGTGGTTGCCCACATATGATCTACACAAAGCGAATCACCGGTAGATTAGAAACAAAATTGTCCAAGTACTCACATCGCATAAGTAGTGTTTGTCCAAAACCCTGTATCCATTTTATTAAAAATGTTTGAGTATGTCGGTTAACCGGGAAGGACTAAGTGGAAGTTAGACGAATTCATATTTAGCGTTGCTGTCCTAACCGTTGTCACCGGATTGATACAAAAATATGATAATGATAACTATTATAATCTTGCGATTAAATAATTAATATGGTTCAATTCTGTACAGGAACTCGTTTGTAATATAAATGAAATATAAGTTACTATGATGCCGTGAACGGAAGTTGGAAGTAATAATTATGACTATCATTCTTAATTATAACTTTTTAATAACAAAAGATTTATTCAAAACACAATTGAATCTTTTCATTGTTCCGCTAAAACCAATATTAACGAAGACATTGACGAACATACGTTTTGATTGACAAGTAAACTCCAACTATTAAGAGTAAAGTATAAAACATTACAAGTAGACAATATTTTTTCCATTAAAACACATACAAAAGATTTCTCAATGCTATTGAGGTATTCTCAAGTAACTTCTAGTGAGTTAGGTAACCAGTAACCGGGTGCATAAGGTTTAGAATTCATAAATAAAGAAAAGGTTTCCGTGCCGAACAATATATATAATTTATACAACATTTATCCTTTTTATTTCTTCAATATCAACGAAGATATTGACAAAATAATGTTTTGATTGCGAAGTAAACTCCCAACTCTTATCTAGAAAGCTGAATTTTTATTTATTATTATTTATTTATTGACTCTCATAAATGGAAGTCCAAAAATCCGTTTTTAAGCGGCTGAGTAACAAACGGGCAGACAGACAGACATAGGATGTCTGAACCGGGAAAACAATTTTACTCTCCCTCCTTAATTTAAGTATGATTTCATTCAAGCCTCAGAGTTCCTATGATAGCTGTTCCCGGAGAACAGTTTCCTCAATTACTAGCTACATTTCCTTCAATTTTGTTGGTCCATTAATCAAAAGCTTTTATCTCATTGCTACTTTGAAGTCTATTCATGGGTTCATAAAGTCTTTTAGGAAGTCTTGCTCAGTAAATTTCAAGCAACCCGAACTACGACTTAAGATGACTGAAAAAGCTTTTAGCAGAAGGGAAATCGGCTATTGAGGTCGTACTCATGACGCGATTTTCGAAAAATTTCTTCAAATGTTCACCGATCCTACCCAGGAGATGACGAAAATGAGGTCCGTTCATATATATATATATATATATATTTTTTTGTCTGTTAACGCTCTAGCGGTCGCAATTTTTGTTTTATCGTTACCAAATTCGATATTTAAACGTTTTATGCAAAGCAAAAAGACAGATCAAGTTCGTTAATGGCTGAAATCGGACCAGTGGGAGGGGGGGGGGATTTTCGAATATTCGAAATATCTCCGTTAATATACGTCCGATCAAAAAATTGTATAGAACCAATCCTTTTGCAAATTAAATTTACTATAAATATTGTTATATACATTTATTCTCTATCTTGAATATTAACCGAGATATTTGCCGCCCCGATTTCATAAAAATGCAAATACCTCCGTTAATATTCAAGATAGAGAATAAATGTATATAACAATATTTATAGTAAATGTAATTTTCAATAAGATTGATTCTATACAATTTTTCGATCCGACGTATAGTAACGGAAATATTTCGAATTTTAGAAAATCCTCCACTCTAAACTCCCCCTCCCACTGGTCCGATTTCAGCCATTAACGAACTTGATCTTTCTTTTTACATAAAACGACTAAATGTCGAGTTTGGTAACGATCAAACAAAAATTGCGACCGCTAGAGCGGTAACAGAAATATATATATATATATATATATATACAGTTTTGAACGGACCTCATTTGATTGATGGACATTTGAAGAAAAAATTCGAAAATTCCGTCATGAGTACAATCTCAATAGCTGATTTCCCTTAAGGGAAATCTGCTAAAAAGTTGACACCTAAACTAGCTTAATGACACCCAGAGCACCTGTGGCACACGCACATATATATGTGGATTTTCTAATTTTGCCAATTGTTTTGCGTTGTTTCAAAAAATAGATTTGTTTTAATTTTACTTTCTACAACTACTATTTCTACTAAAATAAAAGTTCCCCTTTTGTTTTGTAATAAATTACTGATTTTTTTTAATATATTTATATTCATTCTGTCCAATGCTATATCATATGATTGATGATTTTGCTGTGGAGCCAGAATCTCACCAAGGGTGAGTAGACACACTTAATTTAATTTAATAAAGAGCTTTTCTTCTTCTGTTGAGGGATTAATTACTTTTACACATGTTGAACGTAGGACTGAATTCGAGTATTTCACACGCCTCCTTTTCCTCAATTAATCATCATGCCCCTGAGTAAGCACTATCTTAATTCTAATTATCACCCTCGTAATAATGTCCAAATCAGTATAAAACCGCCTTATTTATTTTATCTTATGTTCTAGATAAACGAAATACAACTTGAACTGAGGAAATCGTTATCGAAAAGACATTCTCAAAAACGGTTTGTCATTTGTAACTGATTTTTTTTTTAAGTTCTTCTATACCGGTTCAGTAAGCACTAAAAATGTACTGGGGAGGGAATAAGTATATATTTAAAGCGCTATCTGGCTAGTTAGTGGACGTTTGCTTCGTTCTGTTAATTGAAGAAAACATTCCAACTGAGATTGAGAAAGAGCCCAAAGAGTCTCAAAGCTAGGAATTTACCTGCGTACGTGATAATTCCTGGAGGTAAAGATAACATCTCTTTTCGCCCATAAAAACCACACAGAGGTCTTAGAATATTCTCAAACATCTCCCCTTATATCCTAACCTAACTGCTTACTTATATAAATTAGTATTATTTTGCCAATTATGTACCATTTAAGATTTAAGTTGCAAAATAGAATTGAAAGGACCGAATCCTCTTATAAAGGACCGCCTTACGACGACCGATTTGAGGAATTATGAGACAAATATATAATAATAATAATAATAATCGTATGAGTCCATTCAACATATCACGGCTGGTTGTGAATTACTTCCTGGGTCGGAATACTTACAAAGGCACAATAACGTGGCAAAAATATACCACCAAGCTCTAGCAGAGAAATTCGGCATGGTAGACAGGAAGGTCGCTTATTATAGCTATAATCCACAACAATTATTGGAAAAAGATAATGTAAAGATGAATTGGGTTGTAGCAATGATAACTGACCATACTGTGCATCATAACAAACTGGGTATTCTCATTATTGATAAGATCAATAAGACTCCTGACATTATTGTTATTGCAGTACCCAATGATGAGAATATTCGAAAATCGTATGCCGAAAAAATAAGAAAATATCAAGGATTGGCTATCGAGCTCAAAGAGGTATAACAACTGAAATCTGCCATAGTTACACCTATTATAGTTAGTTCAAATGGACTCGTGCCAAAAACAATAGTAGCAGGCACCAAGAATTTAAAACTGCTAACAACAATTATAAAAAAAAGCACAGCAAGGGGTACTTCTTGATACTGCCAGAATTGTTCGAAAATTTTTAAATTCCCCATAACATGTCACAATCACATACTCCATATCGGTTGGATATTCCCCCGATATGGATTTTATTCCAGTTTTTACTGAGTATAAACCTCCCATAATAATGGTTTATTTTGAAATTTGAAATAATTTACAAGCTAAATATACAATTAAGTTACCATAATAATATCTTCCCTTATACTATATATAACATACACAAACATGGACTCATAAGTCCGTCTGTTGAGTTCAGCCATTATTTACTAAATTATTAATCAGCATGATTGATTATTGCTATATAGATATATAAACATAACATTAACATAATATTACAATATTCTAAATAAAACAAATAATCTTTTATAAGAAATAAGGTTTATCTACAGGTTACCACCCATTTCTAGCCAGGGTGGGACAAAGGATTTTACTTAATGAGGTCGTCACTAAATAAATTCCTATATGCTCAGGGGGGAATCGAACTCGCCACTCTATTAATATTAATAAAGTATAATATTTATACTTAGTAAGATTATCCTACTTTAAATGGAAAGCAGGCAATTATTATCCCCAGTTGAAACTATCAACGCTGGGTGTAGGGGTTGAGTAGTTTGGAGAGGTGTTTATTCATGGATTGGATTTTTTATACTAGCCACTGCCCCTAGAGGCGGCTTAGTTGATGCATTTGACTTAAATAGCCACGAGATTCAATTGCCGACGTGCGTGCAAAAAATTCTTAAGATTATTAAAAATAATTTAATTAATACCTATAGTTTCATTTGAACAATTGCTTTCATCAGCCGCAGTTTCTTTAGTAAATTAATAAACTAAGTTAATATTCTAATTACAGGAACATGAATGGAATAGAAATTTTATCAAATTACATAGTCGCTAACATTTATCAACACGACCCTTAATACCTGAGATATTTCCGATTGTGCATAACACTCCTTTTTTAATTCCCCTTCCTTTGCCATGATTTCGGCAATTTAAGAACATGACCTACAGCTTAACATTAAATATTAAAATATTGGGTTCCGCTACGATCAAATAACACTTTCAACTCAACCATTAGAGCGTTTATGAATGTATGCACACATATATATATATATATATATATATATATATATATACACTTTGTTATTTTAGAGTAAAATAACCCCTTGATAAGGAGCTACAATACTCGAAACGTGTTGGGGACCAAAATAAGTTATATGTTTTAAGAAGAAAAAACATTTGTGTTTTTGACCCGACATTGCTACACTTTCAAACTCTCTCCGTCCCTCTCTCTCTCTCTCTCTCTCTCTCTCTATATATATATATATATATATATATATATATATATATATATATAAAGATAGATAGATAATTGGATAAATTCAATTGAACGGATCTTATTTTCAATATCTACTAGTGATCGGTGGACATTTGAAAAAAAGGTTTTAAAAACAGCATCATGATAGCACCCTCAACTTCTGATTTCACTTAAGAGCAATGTGATAAAAGAATGTATATAAACCCGCCAATAAATAATCCCAATTCAACATAATTAAAAAACCGTTAACTATATTTTTTAATCTTGCAGATAATAATAAGGCAAAGAGCAGTGATACGAAAGAGAAATGTGGGAGTAAGAGGTTCTGAGAGGGATCGTTGGATCCTCTTTGCCTTGTGTATGTAATAAGAAGTGATATGTATGACAGGAATACGAGTATTTTTCATTAGTCTCCTATTCAGAACCCATACTTTCTCAACCTCCCACACTCAACTGACAAGTTTCTTACAAATTGATCTTTTTATAAGGATCATAAAAAATCGTCGCTATTTTAAGACCTTATTTCAATATTATAAATAGATTTTAAATAATAGTTATGCTGCTAATTCGTAGGAGGATAGATCCTAGAATAAAAACAGACTCAGCTGCCAATAATCTTAACTCCGCTTCCACACTCTTTTTCCAAACTCGTCGTAATCCAGCGAATTCCAACACGCGAGGGGATACTCATTTATGTAATAATGTTGGAGTTAACTTCGAAATAAGTACCTTTAACAACCCCCCCCCCTCTCCCATAGGATGAACATTTCGAATTCATGTATTTTAGCAGATTTCCCTTAAGGGAATTCGTTAATTCATATCTCCGTTGTTGTTAGTCTTATCGGAAACTGTTAACCAATCTTGTTAATCTATTGATGCTCTGCAATTGTTGTTCTATATATTTTTTCTTAGCTCTAATATTAAGCAAGCTATTCGGAGTTTCCAGTTACAACTCATCAGGTCTTAGAAATATAAAACATATTGCGAAATGTAATTAATAGGGTTTTAGAACCGCACTTGGAGAATCTGCTTAGTTTACGCAGCACGTGCGTGACGGAAGTTTATAATTTTCAGCCTTCAGTAAACCCACACTTTTACAATATTCGTGAAACGTCTATTCCAAAACTAACTACCCAATATTATTTTCAACAGATCTTTACTACATGAGATATTTGCAAATACGTTGTATAATGACGACATCAAATAACATTTTATTTACTACCCAATTTTACTCATCGGATTTTTTCTTAGAAAGAGAAAATATGAGTTGAACTAAGATCAGTTATGTGTCAGGTGGGAAATCTGCTAGGTTACGCAGACCCTGGGTGACGGATTTTTCTTCTTGGGAAAGTCTAGCTGAAAACCACAAGGAAGGGTCAATAAGGCTAGTGGCAGAGGTCAGTGTCCTTCAAAGACTGAAGCGCCGATAAAGTTAATGTGATTTCGTGTTCCGTTAAATATGAATTGAGGAATTGAAGGACTAACTTATTTTTGCTATTTCAATCACACAAACCCCAAAAACACATTACTTACTTTCTGCGAGCTAGAGTCACGATTCAATTATGGCAATTATGGTTAAATTGCATCCAGGACATAGGTCTAACCTTCTGCTTGGTGTACAATATAACATTTGCAACCAAGAAATATGTTATTGGCAGTTGTATAGGATATGGACAGTAATAAATTGCGTTTTAAATAAAATCTGGGGGAAATATTAGTAGCCTAGTCATGTTCAGAAATAGGCACTTTTTTTGAAAAATTGACATCCTCAGCCCTTGTAATAGACAGAAGAATTATTTATTCCCTTATTTATTCATGTCAATCACCGACCAGATAGATGTATAACCACATTGACCATAATCACCAAAGTTGTCAACAATGATCAAATTTTTCAAAGCGATTGACTCATATAAATTAGAAAATAGGAAAAAATAAAATACCCCAAAGTCAAAACGAGGTCAAATTTCAAATTACTAGAATTTATTAATTCAAGCCTAAGAAAGTTCTTTCGGAGAGTTATGCAGAATAATAATTGTTAAAATGTTTTATTTTTGAAAAAAATCTGACTCATAATCTAGGAAATTAAATTTCATATATTTCAATCTAATAAACACGAATATGTAAAGGATATACCATCCATTCATTTAACGGGACAGGGAAGTCAGTGCGATCATGCTTTCTGTTTCTAATTAAGTAAGTTTGATATATACATTAATTGTAGATTTACAAACGCCGTTTCCTTGTCGATAAATTGAATTGAGTACTTTAAGTTGAAATTATATGAATTTTCTTAATTTCGTTTCTTCGTGAATAACAAAAAATAATCAAATACAATAAACGTACTTCATAAAAAATTTAATAATGAAAATATTTATTATGACCCTGTATCAAACAAACCAAATAAATAAAATTATTCATAGTACAAAAAATAACGAAATCATACAATCATACAAACAAAAAAGGGAACAAAATATGTGATTCAGTAAAAAATAATTTAAATGTTCACGAAAATATTCAACTGAATTATACTACATGTTTACAAATATATGAAAATTTAGTTCACCATGTGGACCACCA
The DNA here is from genome assembly GCA_019009955.1 of Riptortus pedestris. Lineage (NCBI taxonomy): Eukaryota > Metazoa > Arthropoda > Insecta > Hemiptera > Alydidae > Riptortus > Riptortus pedestris. The sequence goes on from CM032233.1 coordinate 30,726,412, forward strand.
TTTTAGCAATTATTTAACTACGATTTGAAGAACTTATAAATAATTTTTTAATGTGACAGAAGTCAATAGCTTTTTTCCTCAGAGAAATTTCCCAAGAATTAAAACTCCTAAAGACCTATGTGTCTCTATAACTATTTCTCATGTAACAAAAGTTGTTGTAAATGGAATTTACAGTCTATAATATATTATATATTTTTCTAGTAGGACATATGCTATGAAGGTATTTTGTCTTTGGTCCCCTTTCACCCTCTGAATATTAACACCTATTCTTCGCATTAACTAAAACCAATACTTCAACTTTAAAGAGTTTTTTTTTGTTTAGAAAAACTTAAATATGGAGTATAATCTATAGGTATATACCAACATCTATGGCGGAAGGTCAACAAAAATGAAAAACCTCAAATGATTATTAAACGCTTTTTATTACTCGGCTAGTTTCATGTCCACAAGTCGCTTAAAATGTGATCAATAAGAAAACAGAGATTAAACATATGAGTTATATATATTTTAATTTATTAGAAACTTTAAAGTGATGGTAATTATAAATTTCTCCTTTACTATTTAGACTACACTTCACTAGGGTTAATCGAAGTTTTTTGTCACGTATTGATATAAATTAGCTGACTTAGCCCGCCATACATTCTCAGACTGGTGTGTCTAGTGGATGTCCTATATAACAATGTAGCCGTTAGTTTAGTTATCTCTTTGAATTATATTTTCTCACGATGAGGCGTCATGTGAACGCAAAACTAGCCGTGAAACAAAAATGGTTTAAATCATTTGAGGTTTTTGACCTTTCACCATAGATTGGATATTTGAAGCTAAATGGGTCATATTTTCAAAATATAGGAATAAGTATGTATGTGTGTGTGTATATATATATTCCTTTTTTTCGGTTGGCATTATATACCTAAGAGGTCTTTAGCCTCAAGCAAGACTCGAGGGATTCGTGACCAGAGTTTTACATCAAGAATGATCAACGACGGCGTTTTACTCCCCATTTACTAAGGAGGACCTAGAATGAGTTGTTCCAGTAGACTGCCTCATTATATCGGCCAGAATCTGTGGTCAGTTCATCCATGGTTAGACTGCAGTGGTCGCGATCTAAGAGTCATAATCGTTAGTAATCCTTATACACATATATATTTATATATGTGTGTGTGTGTGTGCCTGTGTGTATTTGTGTAAAACCTATTATTATATTGAAACTTTTATATATATATCACTTTTTCAAATTCCAACGGATCCTTTATTTTGCTAGTCATTAACTAGGGGTTGAAGACATAATTTTGTCATGTGAGCGGCCTCAATACATATTTCCTTCGGTGAAACTCATGAAAAGGAAACTAGGACAGGAAAGAAGGCCAAAGAGGTCCCCAGCTATTAAATTTTCTCTTTGATGAATATATAGCCCTATTATGCCGACTAAAATCATAACACGTGTATAAAAGAAGGAGGAATTTGAGGGAGGTGTTCCAATATTTTGTTTTGTGTCTTTGTTTTCTAGTTTTTACTCAGGACCTGGCGCCTGATGAGGGTATAAAGGAAGGCAACTACTTGAGGAAGGGGCGACAGCTAGGGCTAAATTTAGTGGATGTCTGATTCTTCAAACATGCAATTCCTTCTCCTCCACCTCTGCCTTATTCTTAAAATATCTAATTTTGTAGGAGAGAAAAAAAAAGGGGAGAAAAAAATTATCAACAAACAAAATAGTTGGAATATCTTTCCCAACTGCTGCCAAGCGTCACGTACTCCCTCCAAACAAAGGAACAGTTGCCTCTAGCACACAGTGTTCCTTACCACGCGTAGTTCTGGCCTATGTTTAGAACTAAATTTGGTTTGTCTGTCTACTATCATGGCAATGTGTATTTTGACAGTACTTCATGAGAACAAAAATTATAATATAATCTTCTTTAAGTTGGTTTTGATTTCCACAAGTCATTTCCTTCCACTTCCATCAAAACACAAGCACGTGTGCGTGTGTGTGTGTGTGTGTGTGCGTTTGTGTTTTTGTATGTATGTATGTAGGAATGTATATATATATATATATATATATATATATATATATATATTCTATTTTTGAGGCTGCATCGCTGGGGAGTATTATCATTGTGACATGACATACGTAGACGACTGTTTTATTATTTGGCAACACGGCAAAGAACAACTAATGAATTTTTTTAACTTCATGAACGCTGCAACACCCACAGATCACCATAGAATTAGGAAATGAAGGGAAATTACCGTTTCTTGACCTTTTAATAATGAAAGAGGCCAATAATAGATTCAGCCATACAGTATACAGAAAACCCACAGCTACAGGTAGATATCTGAATGTCTCATCCCACCACTACCCAGCCCAAGAACATGGTATCATTTATACATTAGTATACAGAGCTATATCGTTGTGCAGCAATGAAACTCATTTAAAAAATGAGATAAAACAACTAAAAGAAGAACTCCACTACAACGGCTACCAAAAAATGGAAGTTACAAGAGTATTTAGAAAAATTAAGAGGAAACTTGATACCAACAAGGTTCAAGAAGATATTGAAAATACTCAAGTAACACCATTGAGAAATATTATACTTCCTTATATAGCGGGGACTTCAGAAAAACTATCAAGAATACTCCGAAAATATAATTTACGGACAGTATTTAAACCCCATAAAATAGTCAGTGAATATTTAAAAAGTCCAAAAGACAGCCAAATTTTACAAGATAGTGGTGTTTACATGATACCACGTGATTGTGGTAAGGTTTACGTAGGACAGGCTGGAAAAAAGACTGCGACAAGAGTCAGCCAACACATGGCTGATCTGAAACACCAGAGAACGAAGACATCCGCCATAGCCAGACACGCCAGTATTTGTTCTCACCAAATTAAATTCGATGAGACCAAAGTTTTACACAGAGAGGATCATCTCGGTAAAAGATTAGTCCTAGAGGCTATAGAAATTAACAAGAGAACGAATACGATAAACGGCGTGGACGGTGTCACTCTCTCTGAGACATGGAAAACCATATTAAATAAAACCCAAACCATATGATCGAAGTAGCTATTCAAATTAATTTAAATTAATTGCCTGACGAAGATGGACGCATTTCCATCGAAAATTTGCAGAACAACGAAAATTCCAACCGCTGGAGCAGACAGCCGAGGTACTCACAATGATATATATATATATATATATATATATATATATATATATATATATATATATATAATTACTTGAAGCTCTGGCAGAATATTTGAAAGTTTTTTTAAGCAGTGAATGTTGGGAATATGGGGTGTTGTAATAGAATTAATATGTAGTCACTGCAAATTATGTCAGGAAAAAAAATCTGTACGTGAATCCTTTTGTAATTAAATGATTCGTTTTTGAAATATTTACAAAACTATATATTTAAAAATGTATCTCTTAAATGATTCTTATTAATGCACATCCAGAAAATTTTATTGCAATGCCCTCTTAAGATTATGTATCGTAGTGAGTTGGTACCCATAAATGGAATGAATAGATATGACGGCATCATTGGATGGTTGGACTGATCAACAGAACGTATTTGCATGTATCTCGTATAATGAAGGTCTCTTGAAAACAATGTTTGGTATTTAAGATTCGAATAAAGTGGCTTATTATATAACAGTGTTGTTTATGTGGCATGAGTAGGAGTGGGGTTATGAAGGCCGAAAACTAAAAAATACAAATATCTTGGTTAGCATTGAAAATAAAGAATACATATTGAGTTTGGATACGAATATACAAAAAACGCTTACAAATCGAGTTTGGCAGGAATTAAAAAAATGCACTCTATATATATATATATATATATATATATATATATATGTATATATATAAATTTTAAGAGACCACACGCGTAATGAGCACAGCCTCAATACCTCATTTTCCATAAGGGAAATCTGGTAATAGGCTCAGGGATGTCTCCAAAACGTTTCACATTTCGTACGTTTTTTTCCGCATAGTTGCAGACAGGGTGAAGGTTACATGGTGTGTCCCTGACTTATAAAACTCCCATCCTTTGACGGGGCAGTATAGAAAACTAACGAGGAGAATGAAGGTATGGCGAATTCTGCAAAGGTCCTCCTTCTGTAAAGGTCACCTAAATGTTTAATACAACTAGACACGAATTTCGTCAGATAAATCCCTTCCGCATTTACAAGGATTCAATATTTAAGAGGAAATTCTTTAATAGTTATGTAACGGCCCGCGATGTAAATATGCAGAAAATGGCTGCGAGGAGGTCCTAAGGTGCCACTTAGGACTCACTGTGTGGATGTTCGAGGGTCAGGGACTTCCTGGAAGATTGAATTCAAAATTTAAAGATTAGAAATTGGACGAACCGCTGGTATGGGGCAGCCCTAAGGTACAGCGGGGGGATGAGAAGGATTAAAAGAGAGAGAGAAAGAGAGAGAGAGAAAGAGAGGAGAGAGAGGGAGAGAGAGAGAGGGAGAGAGAGAGAGAGAGAGGGAGAGAGAGAGAGTGTGTGTGTGTGAGAGAGAGAGAGATTGAGAGAGAGAGAGAGAGAGAGAGAGAGAGAGAGAGAGAGAGAGAGAGAGAGAGAGAGAGAGAGAGAGAGAGAGAGAGAGAGAGAGAGAGAGAGAGAGAGAGAGAGAGAGAGAGAGAGAGAGAGAGAGTGTGTGTGTGTGTGTGTGTGTGTGCGTGTGAAAGAGAGAGAGAGAGAGAGAGTGTGTGAGAGAGAGAGAGTGTGTGTGTTTGTGAGTGTGTTTTTGTTTGTGTGTGTGTGTGTGTGTGTGTGTGTGTGTGTGTGAGAGAGAGAGTGAGAGAGTGTGAGTGTGTATGTGTGTGAGAGAGAGAGAGGGAGAGAGAGAGGGGGAGAGAGTGAGAGGGCGAGAGAGGGAGAGAGAGAGGGGGAGAGAGTGAGAGGGCGAGAGAGAGAGAGAGAGAGAGAGAGAGAGAGTGTGAGAGAGAGAGAGTGTTTGTGTGTGTGTGTTTGTGTGTGTGTGTGTGTGTGTGTGTGTGTGTTTGTGTGTGTGTGTGTGTGTGTGTGTGTGTGTGTGAGAGAGAGAGAGAGAGAGAGAGAGAGAGAGAGAGTGTGTGAGAGAGAGAGAGAGAGAGAGAGAGAGAGAGAGAGAGAGAGTGAGAGAGAGAGAGATGAGGTAAAGGGAAGGGGGTGGGTATTTGGATAAGCCCCACATTTCAATTAACTACTTGACATATTCAAAGGCTCTACATAATGCCCATCACACTAAGGCCTTAGACAATATTATAAATAGTGGCAGAAATTGACATATTTACTGTCAATAAATAATGGTCAGTGCGTAACTAAATGTCCACTGATGTTAGGCTGTATTTTAGATCGAAATACGGGTAGAGCCACAATTTCCAATCTATAACGGCGAAAGCAGGTATAAAAGCTGTTTTAAGATTTTTTTTTTTTTCATTATGAACAGTAAACTTATAACATCAAGAACTGTGGGCTGCTTTTGGTAAGGAGTATAAATAAATCCTTGAATTGAGAACAGCTTACTAATGATTTAAAATAGTCTGGAATTCAAAGGTGGGACTTCTGGAAAGCTTCTTCAATGATCCTTCAGAAATTTCAATTGTAAACAAGTCATGTATTGTAACTATTCAAAACAACTCCGAAAACAAAACGTTCAAGGAAGTCTTAATCTAGTTTTGAAATATATGCAATAGTACATATATTTTAGATATATAACCGTATTATGCAACATATTTAAATATATGTGAGTTATATATATATATATATATATATATATATATATATATATATATATATAAAACACACCTACATACCACATGCTGGAATAACAACCAAAATATTTATTTAATCATCTCTCAGACATCACTTCGAGGATGCTAGTAATATGAAAAAGTCCGTCACGCATGGGCTGCGTAAACTAAGCAGATCTCCCATGTGAAGTTTTACAATAGAGAAATCTGCATACTGATAACACAACACCACCGTGATTAAATGCAAACGGTAATGAGAAATCTTTCAGTTAATTAAAATATAAATTCCCAACTGGAACGGGTTCTGAATTGTAAGAATAATTTATATTTTAACAACTCAAATTTTAGTAGTCCAAGAAGGGGGGGGGGGGCGGATGAACAGAACTTATTTGCATAAATCTCACAAAGTAACAAAGGTAAGGTAAGGTTAGAAACGACAGGTCCCACTGACTTCATAAAAATGCAAATATCTCGGTTAATATTCAAGATAGAGAATAATAAATGTATATAACAATATTTATAGTAAATTTAATTTGCAATAAGATTGATTCTATTCAATTTTTCGATCCGACGCATAATAACGGAGATATTTCGAATTTTCGAAAATCCTCCCCTCTAAACCCCCCCCTCCCTCTGGTCCGATTTCAGCCACTAACGAACTTGATCTGTCTTTTTACATAAAACGGTTAAATATCGAGTTTCGTAACGATCAAACAAAAATTGCGACCGCTAGAGCGTTAACAGACAAATATATATATATAAAATTTTGAACGGACCTCATTTTCGTCATCTCCTGGGTAGGATCGATGGACATTTGAAGAAATTTTTCAAAAATCGTCAGTCAAATTCATAAAAAATTCCTTATTACATTGGATACAAGTATAGAAGGAACCATTTTTGAGCCCATAACGTCATAAGATGTTTTGTAAGTCATTCGATTTTAGTCCAGTCTTGTTATTTTATTTGCTTTTGATTACCTTCTTTTATTGTGTTGGTAGTCAAACATTATTTTTTGTTGCTTTATTCGTAGGCATTAAATTCCATGTTTTATTTTAGCAATTACTGTTTTAAATTTTCAGCCTGAATAACATTATCTCAACGCTAGGTTGTTCAACATCTCAAATATTGTTCAGAAAGTGATGGATCTTAAGATACTAGTACCAACAAATCTATTCAAATTTTATTAGTAGTCTGTAGCAAGGAGCTGCAAATGCGGTCTATCCTAATTTTTCCTATGTTTATCTGCATTGTCTGAAAAACGATATTCAACACTTAGGAGAATCTTAATTTGTCCCTTAACCCTATGCATATACAAAGTGAAATGTGTTACTAAAAAAACGTTTGGATTAGTTTTTTTCCTAAAAGTATAAAAAAATACATTTAATTTTAAGCATGAAATTAAGAAAAAATATATGTTTTATTATTGATGGACTTTAAAAGATTTAATTTGCAAATTAGTATGTAATGGGACGTAAAAAAATAACTTAGGAGCCTCATAGACACGAATTTCAGTTGAAATTAAGTCTATAATAACCCCACTAGAGATTTTTTATCAAATTTTCGCCAGTTAATGTATTTTAGTAGATATTGATCTCAAATCAAGTTGAAAATTGGACAGTAGAATATTACAATTTGCATTCGAAAATGCGGTGTAAGTGTCGCAGATATTCAGAATTGTATACAAGATCAAGTCTCGTGTATTTTTATGAACAGTAAATTTAATGAGTGTATTGAACTCATGAAATTAACAATTACAATTAATAAATTATTGGTTATATATAAGATTGAAAAACAGGGTATTTAATCGTCTTCTTTTTTTTATTCACGATGTTATTTCAGTTTGTTTGGTTGTTGTTTCAGTTAAACCAGAAGTACAACAGTTATGCACAATAGTTTTTAAGTATCTTTAGTCTTGCCCTGAAGAAGAGAAAATAAATATTCTTGAAATATCGGAATGAACTAAGATTTTTTTCACCAACACTGACCATAACTCCAAAAAACAACAACACCATGTATATATATATATATATATATATATATATATATATAAAACCTGTTCGAAAACAACAACACAATTATATATATATATATATATATATATATATATATATATATAAATTTATGCTTTTGTGTAAGGGGGAGAGAGAAAGAGAGGCTGCAACCTTGCAGTTTTATTTCGGGTCTCACTGATTATGAATATTAGCTTGACATGTGAATATTCAAGTAAATGCGGTTATATCTACTATGGCGGAATGTAGAGAATGAAAGAGACGGAAAGTCCAAGGGATCCCTCAAAGGGGGCCTCTTTGTGGTTCGGTAACTACATCTAATGGGCAACTACATCTGTATTGACCAGAATGCTATTAAAGGAAGGAGTTGCAGAGTGGGGAGATGGATAGCCTGGGGGGGGGGAGGCTTTCCGTATGGGATTAAGGTAGTAGAAGGATGTTGGGAATCCCGTGACGTAACCCCCGGGAGGCAAGGATAGGTCAGGGAGAGAAGTTCCCACCTGTTGCTTCTCCTATAGCCAGCCATTCATCCCTACCGCCTCCCTCGACGGAGACAACAATCTGACAAACCTGTTTAGACCTTCAATATCGAAAATATTTTCCTCATTCCTTTCCGAGGTATACTGCTTCGTTACTTATGACGGGTTTCTTACGTAGTCATCCCGCCTCACAATCTATTCTCTATGAAAAAATTGTTGGCTACGCTTCCACTATAATAATTTATTGAATTTTTTTCATCCTACATACATTAGGAGTCATTTCCACCTGCCAGAATACCAACTCAGAATATGGAAGCCCGGCAAGCTCAACCTGGCATCAACCATTGGCACACTGTTACACGGCACTGACGATGATGCACAGCATCGAAAGCGCTTTGCCGTTTCAATAAATTATTATAGTGGAAGCGTAGCCAACAATTTTTTCATCCTACATACATTAGAAGTCACTCCCACCTGCCAGAATACCAACTCAGAATATTCTCTATGAGTAGAAATGGGTGTCTGGCAGCTGAAAATAAAAATAAATTAAAAGTCCGTCACGCAGGGGCTGCATAAACTAAGCAGACTTCCCACGTAAAGTTATACAATAGAGAAATCTCCATACGAGTGCTGAACAGTTATGGAAACGGCTGAACTAGCTTTTGGCGGAAACGAAAAGAAGTGACCATAGCTCGTCCTTTATACTTCATAAAAAGTCCGTCACGCAGGAGCTGCGTAAACTAAGCAGATTTCCACGTGCGTTGCGGATTTGCATAACCTGCCGACGGGAAGGGTTTAAAATGTAAACAAACAGTTCTGCCATCCTCACACCGGAAATGAAATGAATTACTGAAATATATCTGAATATAACATATTACTCTTATTGAAAAATATTTACTACATCTAGTACTGTTATTAATAACGAGTAACAATAATTGTTATCTCAATGAATCAAAGTTTAGTAGTCCAAGACCTTAAGACGGGCGAGGGGGGGGGGGTCACCAGGACATATTTGCATGTATCTCGTATAATAAAGGTCTCTTGAATACAATATTTGGTATTTAAGTTTCAAATAATGTGGTTTATTATATAATAGAGTATGGTTTATGTAACATGAGTAGAAGTGGGGGTTTGCTGAAGGCTGAAAACTGGAAAAAGCAAATATCTCAGTTAATATTCAAGATAGAGAATAAATGTACAATAATTATAGTAAATGTAATTTGCAATATGATTGGTTCTGTATAATGTTCCGCTCCGACGTATAGTAACGGAGATATTTCGAATTTTCGAAAATCCTCCCCTCTAGTGACCAAAGAGCTGAGAGAATATCAGAGCCACAGAACCTCCCAAAGGAAAAAAAGACACCTGATGACTGCTCTACTAAAGAATGGCTACGGGAAAGAAGAAATTAGAAATAAATTTAAGAAGAAAAAAGAAAAGAAGACAATATCAATTGAAGATGAACCCCGGAAAACAGCCGTAATACCTTTTGTTAAAGGTACAACAGAAAAGATCTCTGGGATACTCAAGAAGCAGGGAATAGAAACAGTATTTGGCACGGACAAGAAAATAGCACACATGTTACCCAGCTGCAAAGATCAACTCCAGACAAAAATCCTAGGAATATACAGCATACCCTGTTCTTGCGGCTTAGAATATATTGGACAAACCGGCAGATTGATAAACACCAGGGTCGCCGAGCATATCAAGAGTTTAAAAAAGTTTCGGACAGAAGAATCAACAATAGCAGAACACTTCTGGGAAACTAATCACAGCATCAAATTCGATGAAGTTAAAGTGCTGACCAAGGTGGACCGATACCAAGAAAGACTGGTTCGAGAAGCCATAGAAATCGCGAAATGCCCATTCAACATCAACAGGGAGGATGGATACAGACTCAGCAAACTCTGGAAGCCTGTTATTCCACAGAGACCACGGACAAGAAACATAAACGACGGTATAGCAGTTGAACGACCACCGGAAGAAGTAACCGTAGACACCTGGAGGGGACGACTCTGCCCAAGGAAACCGGACAAGGCTAAATATATACCTGAGGTGAACACACACTCTTCAGTCTCAAAGATAGCCCTGAGGAAGCTAGAAGCATGTCTAGCGAAACGTTGGCAACTAAAATGCAGACACGGTCAATACCCGATTATTATATATATAGTTTTGAACGGACCTCATTTTCGTCATCTCCTGTGTAGGATCGATGAGCAATTGAAGAAATTTTTCGAAAATCGCGTCATGAGTACGACCTCAATAGCTGATTTCCCTTAAGGGAAATCTGTTAAAATGTTAGTTACTCGTGAGATGTTTAGTAACTGAAGCACTTGAAGTGATATTCGAATGAGTTAAAGTGGGGGTTTACAAAAGGTTGAAAACAAAAATGTACAAGTTAACTCCGTTAATATTCTAGTCAGAGAATGCATTGTACAGCAATAGTTTAGAAAATTAAACAACATTGATTTCATAAAATGTTTTTATCCACCTCATAGTAAATGAGATATTTCGTAATTTCAATCATTCCCCCTCTAAACCTCAAAATTGCGACCTCTTAAAGGCTAAGAGACAAATTTATACATACACACATATATATATATATATATATATATATATATATATATATATATATATATTGTTATTTGAGGGTTGAATGGACCTCATTTTTGTCATCTTGTGTGTAGGATGGATGGGCATTTGAGGAAATGTTTCGAAAATTGCAGTATGAGTACAACCTCAATAGCTGATTTCCTTTGAGCTATTAGTTCCTATCAGGACACCCGAAAGATCTAATTGTGTACATTTTATTACTCGTTCCGCCACGCACTTGTGCTTCATTAGTGAATGGGATTTTCCATGAAATTGCATTTCTTGGCACGACGAACTCTTGATAATTCACTATCTAGAGAAAAAAGTGCTTTAATATAATGGATTACTCGGAAGGGGGGGGGGGTGGAAGGCACACATTGAAAATAGACTTATTTTTACAGTTACAGGCAGTTAAACAATATACCCAAACATCATTCATACATATAGTTTCGGTTACAACGCGAACCAATATACAAAACGAACATTAAACATTTTGAATTGGAAGGAAAAAGTTAGTATTTTAAAAAAAAAATGTTTCGCTGATTTCATTAAATACATTTTAAATGCCAAATGTACACGTAACGAAGCAATATTGTAGTTATGAAAGCCCTCTGAGTTATATATACGATCCATTTCTCATTCATATGTTGAAATATGTTAGGTTAAAGGTCTATCATTAGCCCCTATATTCAGTAAATTACATGTTTTCTAATGAATGTTAGTACATCTCTTCGCTCTTTAACCCGGTTATGGCTTCGAAATCTACCGAAGTTTGCGTGATGTTCTGAAATCATACTAGTTTTCTAACAAAAAAAAGTCACTCCATCATTTTTGATAAGACATATTCATTTCAATAAATACTATTAGCAGATTTCCCTTAAGGGAAATCAGCTATTGAGGTCGTACTCATTACGCGATTTTCGAAAAATGTCTTCAGTTGTCCATCGATCCTACCCAGGAGATGACGAAAATGAGGTCCGTTCAAAATTATATATATATATATATTTGTCTGTTAACGCTCTAGCGGTCGCAATTTTTGTTTTATCTTTACCAAACTCGATATTTAAACATTTTATGCAAAAAGACAGATCAAGTTCGTTAATGGCTGAAATCGGACCAGTGGGAGGGAGGATTTTCGAAAATTCGAAATATCTCCGTTACCATACGTCGGATCAAAAACTTGTATAGAACCAATCCTATTGCAAATTAAATTTACTATAAATATTGTTCTATACATTTATTCTCTATCTTGAATATTAACCGAGATATTTGCGTTTTTATTAAATGTGGGCGGATAACGCACGAGTGAGTTTCCCACCAAAAGCTAGTTCGGCCGTTTCCGTAACTACTCGGGTCTCGTATGGAGATTTCTTTATTGTATAACTTCACGTGGGAAATCTGCTTAGTTTACGCAGCCCCTGCGTGACGGACTTTTTTAAATATGGTGTTATTAGCGGTTTGAATCGTCTTCGTTATTATAACCATTTTAACAATTATAGTGCCTTAAAACAATAATAATTTTAGCCTACAATAAGATATATTTTCAATAGATTATTTAGTATACGTAATCATTCATACAGGTCTTCAGTAAGCATCCCTGATACATTCAAGGAGGCAAAGTGGAAGTCGGAATTTAGGTAAAATTAACTAAAGATGCCTCTCTCAAGAAACAAAGATTATGGAACTATTAATTTCGTGTTTCTCCTCCAACAAAGTCACTCTGTAAGCAATTATTGGCTTTATATGTGGCTGAGCTTAACACATTTCATGATATTGTGAAAAAATTCATGGTAACGGAATGGCTGATAACGATACAAATGAATTGAAGTTTATTCAGTACAATATCTTTAAAATTCACCTCATACATTTTTTTTTCTTCATCTTCCAGCCATTCTCCAATAATTAAAATGTAATGAAATGGCCCGCTTACAGATTTTAGGAATTACATATACATTCCAAGAAAGGAAAAGCAATTTCGAATCTTTTATACTTCGTGCCAGAAAGTATTCGCGCTACTGAAGTACTGCATCAATTAATGTTTGCGTTAATTTGGGCCGTTTTCACAATATTCACATTGAGTCTGGAGGATATTTTACTTAATATACGACTCCTATTATTTACTTCAATCCAGTAAAAAGAGTATACCGAAAATACTACACCATGGGCATTTTAAAATTGCTATCAATCAAAAAACATGTCGATGTTACTTATGAACACCGAAAATACCCAAAGGAGCAATATTTATGTATATACATGTTCTTTATTAAATATGTTGTTATTTGTTGAATATTTCTTGAAAAGACTGATATCGCTTAGTATATAACTGTACATGTATAAGAAGGATTTTACTATTTCTGTCATTTTTAATGTAATCTGCAGTCAAGTTTAATTTTCAACAACAAAAAGGAGTTCTACACACGGCATGCCAACCAAATTGAAGAACCAAAGTAAGTTATAAAGAATTTCTGGCGACGAAATTTTATCAGAATTCTCTCCCTGTCCTTCAGTCACTTTACAACACTAGTTACTTAGTAACTCAGCACAACTGAGTAGAGCTCAATATTCCGAAAAACTATACTGTCATTTATGTCCTGTGTGATGGACCCTTACTTCACAGCGGCTGATGCGCCAAAGGCCACAGTTAATTATGTATCTAAATCAACCCGGCCTTAATAGTGGGATAATAAAACAGTAATTCGGTTTCCAGAACTTTAACGGCGCTAGTAAACAAATAAAAACTTTTAGGTCAATGCCTTCCATCAGAAGTGGGTAACCGGTTTTTAAATTTATTATAGGCTCCGCCTAATTCAGTGGGCTTCCCTATTTTAAGCAAGTAAATCTTAAAAGACATCTTCAAAACACTAATTAATTTCATATTTTTCAATCATGTTTTTTTAATTTCAACAGTATTTACAATTTTGAATACTAGAAGCTTCATTTTTCAAGCCTCTATAATTTTACAATAGCATCAATTACTCGTGGTTTTCTTCCGCTTTAACCGAATTTGTATACCCATTGTTAATGAAAGTTAATGTATTTTTTACACAGAAATATCTTAAATTTTAAATATATATCAAAAACGCTGGTATAAACAACTTGAAAGATTTAGTCCAACTTTTTTTAATATATCAAGTCATTCTCCTAAAATATGTGATCTCATAATAGTACCTAAATATCTCTGTTTTTTTTTCTTTCATACCCATACATTGTTAGCGTTGTAAAAAAAGCAAGCACTTCATTACAAAGAAAATTCATCTATGTAGGAAATACACTGGCCTAAAAGTATTTAACTGATAATAGTTCTATTGAACAATTTTAATAGTGATGTGTGACCTGCTTATATTTTAGAGTCAGGGTTTCTAGCAGGCTGAGAGGAACTCGGGCTGATTGACAGACACATCTGCCTAGATAATAAGTGTTCCGTTGAAAATTTGGAGCATGTGAAGTATAAGAAGTTTGTTATAACCTTCAGAAGCTTCAGGTCACCTGGATGCTCATCTCAGAAAGTAATAAAAATAAAAAGCCATGTTATTCAGGAGCACCTGCCGCAGCGAAGGAAAAATTGGACGGAAGTACCCAGTAATTTCAGTCATAAAAAATATTACTTAGTCATGAAAAATATTTCAAAAACAATTTAGTATAATCGACCAGTCATTATTATACGTTTGCCAGTAGTAATGCTGCATTAGTGAAAAATATCATGAAGTAAACGGAACTGAAGCCGACGCCTCTAAGCTATCTAGGCTACTAACTCGATTCGACTGGCAACTAATTTGAACATACCTTTGGACGCGACCCTCCCCATACCTGAAGTACCGCGTCAGCGTCTTGAAGAGGACCAAGTTAGTTCTCTAATTTCCCCCCTGAATCGGTGACCTTAATATCCGTGAAAGTTGGGTCCCGGCAGAATAAAACAATTCTTCTCTACAATAAAAAAAAAATAGTAATATTCCATTCATCTAAATCAAGTGTTTGCGCAAAACAGAATTAACTTACATTAGTTCAAGCAAACTTAGCCGTTTAATGGTAAATAATAGGTAATAGCACACCAATTTACTCATCACGTGCACGTCAGCTGGATGCTTTGAGTAATCAAGTATTCGATGAATGTGCTCAATATGAGATTCAAACAAATCGGCTGCTATCCATCAGGCAAACCTTTGCTTCTCATGAAAACACAATGAAGAGGACTTGCCTTTTTTTTAGAAGAAATATAGCATAAATGAAAAACAGAAACCAAAATCCAACAAGAGTATACATTTTTAAACAAACTTCTCAAAGGATATCAGTCTGCCAAATGTAAGATTTCTTGACTCCGAGCAGTACGTTGATTGATCATGAGTCGGGGTATCCATTT
This sequence comes from Riptortus pedestris, assembly GCA_019009955.1. Lineage (NCBI taxonomy): Eukaryota > Metazoa > Arthropoda > Insecta > Hemiptera > Alydidae > Riptortus > Riptortus pedestris. The sequence continues at coordinate 30,741,590 of CM032233.1, forward strand.
ATATTTATAGAGCTATAATATTCTAAATAAATGCTGGCCTACACGAGAACGGGAGGCGTTCTGATCCCGTCTATCTAATTATAATCCCAATCTATTTCCAACATGATCGAACAGGTGAATTGTATTTAAAAAGTGGTTTGACGGTACTTAAACTATGGTATTTATCTCTAAATTCTCTGTTTACTCTTAAACAGATGCGTGCATCCCCACTCCTTACATCCGTTCCGGCCCCTAACTCTGTAAGGCTGCTAGAAACGCTCTCTCTCTCTCGCTCTCTCTCTCTCACTCTCTCTCTCTCTCTCTCTCTCTCTCTCTCTCTCTCTCTCTCTCACACACACACACACACACACACACACACACACACTCTCTCTCTCTCTCTCTCTCTCTCTCTCTTTCTCTCTCTCTGTTGTCAGATCTATGGTGGACACCTTTAATGGGGTGAAAAGTATTTTTCACGTTTATCTCCCATGATTCAAGTTGAAAATTGTGTCTTCAGCAGTACTTTATGTTATCCCTTTAGTATATAACTGAGAGATATAAACATAGACTGCAAAGCATCTATAACATTTAAAAAATGAAAATGTTTGGATATATTGGCCTTGAAGATCATAAGACCACTTTGTGATACCTCTAACGTCATTATATACTACATTCTACAGCTTAAAATTAAGGCCAATAATCTTATATGAATTCCTTGTAACTTTGATTTTTGTTTGCTTTAAAACCGTCTTTTGTAGACAAATATTTACACTTATTTTATACATCCTTTATTTATTTTTTTCATTTTTACTCAAAAAGAAAATCGAAATATAGTCTTTTAGAATAGACTCGTTCGTATTATAGTACAGTAAAGAAGATAATTGGGGTATTAGTGTCATTAATCGTTAATGATTTCCTTAATTTCAAAACGTGTTATATTTATATATATATATAATTTTATATATATATATATATATATATATATATATATATATATATATACATATACATTATTTACGTATATACTTATACATTTTTTTTTAACAGTTTTAAATAGATAAATGATATGCATCTGGCAATTTCATTAGACTTTCTGATACGATACCACAGCAAGCTCCAACACTATTACTTCAAATAAAGACCTAGAACCGCCAGCATAAATGATACTGTTATACCAGTCAGCGGAGACCGTCGTCACTGGCTGATGATCAAGTACAGCTGGCTCCCGTCAAAAGTTATACTGAGTAGTAGTACAACTTTTGACGGGCTTGAAGATGGTGCCATCGCATCGAAAGCACAATGCCAGCTGTGCTCGATCATCAGCCAGTGACCACCGACAGGTATGACAACAGTCTTACTAATGTTTAATATTCTTCTGTACATACCTATAAACTAATTCTATACTTTACTTTTAGCAGATTTCCCTTAAGGGAAATCAGCTATTGAGGTCGTACTCATGACGCGATTTTCGAAAATTTTCTTCAAATGTCCATCGATCCTACCCAGGAGATGACGAAAATGAGGTCCGTTCAATATTATATATATATATATATATATATATATATATATATATATATATATATATATATGTCTGTTAACGCTCTCGCGGTCGCAATTTTTGTTTGATCGTTACGAAACTCGATATTTAACCGTTTTATGTAAAAAGACAGATCAAGTTCGTTAATGGCTGAAATCGGACCAGAGGGAGGGGGGGGGTTTGGAGGGGGGATTTTCGAAAATTCAAAATATCTCCGGTATTATGCATCGGATCGAAAAATTGTATAAATCCAATCTTATTGCAAATTAAATTTACTATAAATATTGTTATATACATGTATTCTTTATCTTGAATATTAACTGAGATATTTGCATTTTTATGAAGTCTGTGGTCGGGTATAGTTTGGATTACGTCGGCCATCTTCGTCATTTCTCGGCTCAGGCGGAAGCTTCTTTTAACCTTACCTTACCTTCGTTACTTTGTGAGATTTATGCAAATACGTTCTGTTCATCCGCCCCCCCTTCTTTAGTTCTTGGACTACTAAAATTTGAGTTATTTAAATATAAATTATTCTTACAATTCAGAAGCCTTTTCAGTTGAGAATTTATTTTAATTAACTGAAAGATTTCTCATTACCATTTGTATTTAATCACGGTGGTATTGTGTTACCAGTGTGCAGATTTCTCTATTGTAAAACTTCACAGGGAAAATCTGCTTAGTTTACGCAGCCCCTGCGTGACGGACTTTTTAATTTAGGGCTAATTAGGAAATTATGCAGAAACACAAATACCTGGTAGAATAGTTATTATTTCAATTCCCCCCTTCGAGCTCTGTTATTAATATTTATTTACTTGTTTCCAAATTTGTCGTAGTTCAAACCTGAAAAAGTTCTGCATTAATTGAAATTATGATAGTACTCCGAACAGTCCCAATATCCAAGGAGGTATGTTACAGTATCACAATAATTTGACGTCCCTTCATTTGTAATCTCCTATAAACGAAATATTAAATTTTGATAAATATACTTTAATAATAAACACCAAATGGTGATCCAGAGCCTAAATATAAATGCGGTCATCCTTTTCGTAGCCACATTTATATGTTCAGCGGCACACTAGCACACGGTCTGACACACACTAGCACAGATATTAATGTATGTAGCAGAATGGCATCTTCTCTATTTATACTCACAATCAGGTATCCAAACAGGATTAATTAACTACTTCGTCAGGGCCTGTAATACAACAAGGTTATTGTGATAAAATAGGTAAACATTTTAAGCCATCAGAATAAATATATCCTTCTATTAAACTATCACTTATAACTAATTAAGTAATGAATTCAACAGATGTATGTATAAATTATGAAAATAAATTTGGCCAGAACCACCGATTTATTTATATTTGGAAAATATTTTGGAATGTCCTTTTTTTCAGTTTGATTGATTATTATACTCCTGAATCAAGGAAAACGACCAAAAGTCCTTGGGACTAATTATCCCCTCATTAGTAAATATTAATAATAATGTATTTTTATTCTTTCTTTCTGGAGAGGGGATACTACTGCGTAAAGCAATTATAACTTGTGTAAAGTTACCGGTATTCTAATTACGTTCTTTCATTAAAATTTATGAAGAGGTCAACCCAGTTACGTTCCTCTAAGAGATTTTACTCAGGTAACGGATGAGCAGAAGAACATCTTTGTTTCCTATGCTTGCCATTCAGTTGTGAAAATCAATTCCTAGCCATCAAGGTTATAGACTTATAGGCTCTGCCTGTTAGTAAAGTGTGGAACCTATTTAATATTTGCATTGTAAAATACTGAAACAAAAATAGTTGTAAACTAAATACATACACTATTGAGTCAGTCGTGTTAAGTATTCAGGATAGGACAATCATAATACATGAGCACAAATAGATAATTAGGAATAAAGGGAATGAAAAAAAAAACAATATATAATTCTAAAATAATTGTTAACATAATTTTATTAAGAGCTATAAAAGAATGAACTTGGTGGACTTTGGTGTGCTTAGGAATATGCAGGTCGCCATGGCAACTGCGTTTCCTCATTAAGGCACGCACAAAGAAACACGGATCCAGGAAATTTATTTCCTAAAAATAACGAAACCCAAGGAAATAACGAAACTCCAATGGGAATTGCAGGAATATAGCATTATTTCAGGCTTTGGTGGGACATTGCAGGGGATGTGTACTCAGTTATTTCTACTATTTATTAACACCGCTACGTTAATATGCTATTCTTTATTGAACACTCTATGTATCATTATGAATATAAAGTTCCAGACACACAAACGAGTATTATAATAATGGTTATTATTTACACAAAATGGCTGTCATCGTTGTAGTTTGGACCGCTATCAGGATACAGAATACAATGAATGAGAATGATGAATTATATGGTCCCTGATTTTTTGAAGAAAAGATACATACACAGGAAACGGGAAATATAAAAATATTGTGGATAGTGAAGCCTTAAATAACAAATACTTTTATTTTTAAGATATTTGCCGCCGGGTACAATAGCTAGTGTATGTATATATATACATATATATATGTATATATATATATATATATATATATATATACATATACGCACACACATATATATAAAACTAGTACCAACCTTACTTTTTATATTCTTTTTCCACACGAGTTATGATGGCATTACTCCTGAGTAATGTAAATAAAGGATCAATCGAAAACATAAGATTTATTAATAAACAAAGGAAACACGAATTTACTATTGTATTACCTTACTAATGTTCAATTACTAAAAGAACGGAGTTCTAATTCCCCAATCTAAGATCCCATAAAATTATATAATTGCCCCCACAGAGGGAGAGAGATGTTCCAATTTCTCAGGCCAAACTCTGGATCGGGGCCAAAAACATTCCTTACTTAGCAAGACGGAGCCATCCTCCAGCTATTAAAAAAAATGATCTCGATTCAAATGTCAACGCACCATATTTCATTTTAATGACTATTAAATGCATCACGACAAACAAAAGAAAATGGCTCTCACATTTATTTATAAAAGGACGACAGTCTTTATTCCACTTTATCTAAATTACACGCGAGTGCAATATGGTTTATGCTCAATAGAAAGTTGAGACTCGTGGCGGGTTCTCTTTAAAAAGTCAATAATAATGTATTTTCCTCAAATAACGAAACAATTCTGTAGGTGAAACATAACAGGTAGTTATTTTAAAAAAATGATATAACACATAATCATAAAAATAAAAAAATACAAGAATATCTTGTGATTTAGACTGGCTGGTGGAGGTCCATCATCAACGGAAGGATAATAAGGTCAAAACAGTAGTATTAAGAGTGAAAGTGTTTTTTATCCTTCCGTTGATACAAGAATGTGTTTAAAGGTCACAATCGCAAATATAAACATCGGGAGAAAAGCGTATAATTTTCCAAATTAAATATCTTTTTTTTTTAAATTAAATTACAAAACTTCATGTATGAAGGATGTTATAAATCCAATTAATAGATCTGAGTCTAATAAAAAAGCGTATTAATATATTAAAAATATTATATATTTAGAGTGGTATTAAGGTGGTTAACAAAATAAATTTATTGTATATCCGTATAGTTATTAAATTGATACATTTTGAAGAAGATATTCTTTGAATTTTAGACAATTTTATAAAGAATATATTATATAAGTTTGCTATTGAATAAGATTTAAATAAATTAATTGACATAATATTAGTTAATTTGTTTTGGAAAACTAAAAAATATTTGGCTTATCATATTATATTTTTTAACATTTAACCCTTAATCAGACAATGTATGACACAACATACATGATTTTATTATGTTTTTTTTAAACATAATCCTTGGAGCGGCTCCCAAAAAGAATTTTTTCAATCCTAGAAATTGTTGTTGGTTGATTTAAAAGGATTTTTTGTGAGAATGGTTGGGAATGGTTCACATTTATACCAGTAAAATTGCACTCATTCAGTGCCCAAGAGAACAACATGGCACAACTACTCAGAGCACGTAAGTTCACCCTTGTTTTTACTGATTTTATTAGGATTTTTACTTCAAACTTTTATTTAGCATATTCTTTGAAGATTACTTGTTCATTTTCAAGTACTTCCGAAGCCTGATTTTCTTTAGCTAATTTGATATAAACTGTAAATAGTATGTATAAAAAAAGAAGAAGGAATATTAAATTAGTATCCACTGTGATGTATGAGCCCATTTTAAAGCACAAAAAACAAGGAAAACAAAATTTATCACCCCAATTCAGTTTTGTCTGATTAAGGGTTAATGGAAATAAATACATATAATTTCATTTCAACAATTAGACTCACTCTTCTCGCGTTGCACACCCTTCATCGGAGTTTTCAGCTAGTAGCCTCCAAATACTATAGTAGTCTCAAAGTGATATAGTAGACAAAGCAGCCAAACAATCAACTGGACTTGAACAAATCGATTTTTTGGACATATCTCACCAAGACGCTTTTTCTCAAATAAGAAAACTCGTAATTAATGACTGGAATAATTTATGGTATAACACTGAAAGTAAACTTAGAGAAATCAAATCAAACACGCTCAACTGGACTTAAAGTAATAGACACTCTAGAAGAGAAGAAATTGTACTTACACGCCTACGCACAGGACACACTAGACTAACACATTCATATCTAATGAGCAGGGAAGATGAACCTATATGTCGCTACTGCAACAGAACGCTGACTGTAAAACACATACTACCTGACTGCACACAAGTAATAACGTACCCATGGCCCACAAATGTATGCGAACTACTGGCCGACAGTAGCCAATTTATAGATGATGTTTTTAAGTATTTAAGAAATAATATATTATTTGATGAAATATAAAAACTATTATCTTCAATTATGAAAGTTATATATAGCAAGCACTGTACGTGTAATATAAGTTTTGCCTCCTTCCAGTTTAACTATTTATAGTTTTTTCTTGTTTGTTTTATTTTTATTTTTTTTTCCTCATGTTGTAAATATACTAACAGTTTATATTTAGTTTTGTCCATTATATTTATTTTGTACATTTGTAAAAGTTAGCTGTGTAAACATTTTAATACTTATTTAATTTTGTAAAATTATAGTCAAACATGTTAAAAGATGAATCGCCATTGCTTGCGGCATCTCAAATAAATAATAATAATAGTAGCCTCTAATTTGGGAAGCCTTGCTCAGGAAGTCAGTGAGTGTCATTCATTGTTTATCCCTCTCGTGTGCTCCATATAATATCATTCAGAGTATTTAAATATACTTTAAAGTTTCTCAAAATGGTTCTTAAAGGCTCTCTGACCATTTTTGTAAATATAAAAATTTTAACGTCTATCGTCAACTCATAGGTTGGGTCGAAGAACAGAAGAAGCCAATTTTCGTAAATTACGTACTCCTTATTTCGCATAAGGAAAATATTCTAAAAAATGTACTTGGCTATGACGTCTCCATGGTATGTCTATGCGTTCGCGAGTGCTCAGACTATCCTCAGTTTTAGAGCTTGTTTCCCACTCACCTTTTTTTTCAATAACGCATTGATAACAATACTTTCATAAAATACTCTTTCTTTTTAGTGAATGTGAATATAAAAAAAAAACATTATACATGCTATTACTAATCGTTCATTACGCTCGAATTTACTAATCCAGTTTCCGATCAAATATAATTATATAAGATATAAAAAAAATATTAATCAAATATTACTTTTCAGGATGTTAGCTTTTTAGAGTGACTAAATGTTCTCAAATTACATCGACTTCTAAATATAGAAATCTGATTTTAAGGCAATTATAAAATATTAGTATGATATATTAATCACAGATCTGTATCTTCGATATCAATAAAGAAAACATTTATAACAAATCTTCAAAATTATGTACAAAATGTGTCATACTCCTCGAGGAAGTTATATTAAACTCTATGTCCATTTATCTCCGGGAAATACCTGCTTCTGTTAAACACATGCCTCCAGGCCTTCAAGGATCTGAATTACGTAAAGTCGAGCCTCATTATTCTTCTCACATTTCACAAGATGCCATACAGTCATTGTTACCATTCCTAAGTTTAGATTCATAGCTGCGTGGGGGGTGGGGCGTTGTTAAAAATAAACCTCAGTCACAAAGTAGCTTATGAAGAAATTTCCATAATAATGAGTGTCCAATACAAATACACCTTTGCGATCTCAAACATTCCCTGTTTTGTTTTTATTTGCAGAAGGATGTAATTCAACAGAATGTATATGAGGGCTGAGGAGTGGAAAAAATGCTAAGTGAAAGTCAACAACAGAGGGCGCTTCGTCTGTTACGAAGCATATCCATAAATCTCCGTTAAACCTGCTTAATTATAAATCTTATACAAAAGGAGAAGGATTACGTAAATTTATTAGGACACTTATTAATCCGATTCTGAACATTGTAGCACTTGACCTGAACTTTAAAAACCAACAAAACAACTTCTCTTTCTTTTCTCTTCCTCTCAGCTTATATATATATAATTGTAACCTGTGTCTGTACATTGATTTTATTCTCGAAATTTCACGATAACTTTTCGTTTCACATGTCATAGACACCTTAATTGCGTCATGAGTACGACCTCAATAGCTGATCTGCTAAAATAACGAATAAAAGATGACGTATTAACAAAAAAGAGTAACAATTTTCGTAGAACCTGCGTGACTTGTTGTGTAGAGGATACAAGGGGCTCAGTCCGTCTGGGGAGAGGTGCTGAAGATTTGCGAAGAGTCACAGTCAAAACTGAATGGCCGCAGGGAGGTATGCGGCTAATGTATGCCCATTAAACCAAGGGCTGGCGGCTGGCTCTGTCGGCCAGTGAAAGGGAGACGAGGGTGGAAGCCCGTGCTTTATCAGCCAACAGCCCACCTGTCTGCCTCCCGTCTACACTCCTCATTCCTCTTCATCTATTCACACATACCCTCCGCACAGTGGTGCGAAGCCGGCAAAAACCTATTTCAGCAAAAGTTGAAATTTGGTTTTGAGAATTTGATTTACTTATAGTTTAGTGGTTGTACCTTTGTGTTTGGGTGACCTTTTTAATTAATATAATTTCAATTGCCAATAGAATAACATTTAAATCGACATTCACGTTTTTCACAAAATAATCTAACTTCTAAGCCAAATTTAAAAGATAAATTCTGACCCTTAAGACTGTCTATTGACAAATTTCATTCTGGCAACGTTAATACTGTATGTTTCAAGTTTTTTGTTGGTTTCTAATTTGTTTTTAATCCGTTAGTTATAAGCCCTTAAAACGAGTTCTAACAAAATAGAGATAAATTCCTAAATTTCTTTCTTCGTATAAGGTTTCAAAAAAAGCTCCACAAAGCTCCAAGCTCTAACTTATATTTTCTTCAAGATTAAGCCTATGAGTAACTATTTTATAAATATCTCATCCACCTTCGTCCACTTTTGTGAGAAATTGAGGTTGAAAGAAAATTTACCAACAATAAATACCGAGCATATAATTAAAAAAATACCAAGGAATGAAGAAAATATAATTACTGATTAAGAATATATAATTTATCAAAACTTTGATAGAATATTTCATTGTTTTTATGTCGTTTATGTCATCCTGATCTTTTTATTTTGATAGTGAATAGATGCCTATTCTTTTTCAATATTTTTATTTCGTAAAAGATTTTTATTCGTTCATTTTTTGTTGCATATATTTTATAACTCTTTGGGCAGGATATGCTACTATGCAAATTGATTTGAATATGTATTATATATCTCTTTTATTATGTTTATTCAAATTTAAATAAAATAATTTATTGATTTATTTATTTAATGAATTATGAATTTCAATAAATAAAATAATTGAATAAGAAAATCTAAATAAAATGTTCATATTGAAGGAAGAATGTTTTTATTTTTCATTCGAAATAAATTTTTGTGTAAATTTTGCTTGGATTGATTATAATTATTCAATTTCGTTATAATTTTAGCGATATCTGAAAATGTTTACATTATCCTTAACGAGTAGAGGTTTAGAAACGTATTCATGTTTAGTTCTTTGTTTAATTCTATTACAAAACAACATTTTCAACAACATCAACATATATTATAAATATTACAACGCATTTTTTAAAGTAGTTTCAAAGTTAATAGGTTTTTGCCGCTTATTGTGGCTTTTGGACCACTGTGCTCCGTACCAACCAGCCTACCTCGCGGCTCCAAGTCTCAACTCAGAGATACCACGTGAAGTCCGTCACTCAAGGGCTGCGGTAACTAAGCAGATTTCCCAAGTGAAGTTTTACAATAGAGAAATCTGCCTACTAATTACAGTATTAGTAACGAGTCTCTAAACCAGTCTATAACAGTTAAGGAAACGGCCAAACTAGCTTTCGGCGGAAAGCCCGGAATAGAACCGACTTCTGCCGATCTCAACTCTGTTATCAGGGACACACTTAATAAAAATTCGAATATCTCGGCTAATATTCAAGATAGAGAATACATGTAGAGAACATTATTTATAGTAAATTTAATTTGCAATAAGATTAGTTCTATACACATTTTCGAACCGACGCATAATAACGGAGATATTTCAAAATTCCCCCCCCCCTCCAACTGGTCCGATTTCAGCCATTAACAAACTTGATCTTTCTTTTTACATAATACGATATATATATATATATATATATATATATATATATATATATATATATAAATTTGAACGGACCTCATTTTCGTCATCTCCTGGGTAGGATGGATGGACATTTAAAGAAATACTTCGAACATCGCGTCATGAGTATGACCTCAATAGCTGATTTCCCTTGAGGGAATACAAATATCTCGGTTAATAATCAATATAGTGAAAAATCGTACATAACAACATTTATACAACATAACATTTGCAATAAGATTGATTCTATACAATTTTTCAATCCGACGCATAATAACAAGATATTACAAATTTTCGAAATTCTTCCTTCCTGATGAAAACAAGAAAATTCGAAAATGAGTCTGGCTAAAATGGTCATTCATCCCAGTTTGAGGTTGAAAGTCTAATTTGAGATTTCCAGTTGCGAAACCACCTGAAAATAGCCTTTAACTTAAATTCAACCGTAACAGAAGACCGCTTTTGGAGAATCTTTGTGATTACTCTTTAAGAAATTCTCCAACATCCTTAAAATTAAAAACTTGTGTAAGGTTCCTGGGAACGTTAATCCGACCTTAGGTATTTAACTCGGTAATCGTTGATTGTAAGATCACTTCTGTAAGAAGTGTTCAGACTACTGCGTAAGCTTCATAACCATCACTTTTTTGGAAATATTGAAAACTTTTTGACTCTGCTCCATTCATGTCAGTGCTTCAGCCACGAAGTATTCGTTAAGATGAATTCTGCAGTTCGTTTCCAAAATCAAGCTTTGGCGAACTTATGTTTTGAACTCAGCCGAATAATGTCCCTATTTTGGGAATAAGAATCTTGTTGCATAATGAAAAATTTGAAATTCATATAATTCTCCGAGCTCATTCGAAGCGTTTTTAACTAATTCATGTCTAAAAGGACACATGGTACAAGAAGAAATATCCAAAATATGCTTAATTAATCTTAAAATGTTTGAAAACTCAAATTACAAATAACGTTCAGGTGATTTTAATTTAAAAATAAATATTTACAAAGTATTTAATACCATACAAAATCAATTCTGGCTGAAGCCCGACAGATGACAGCGATGTAAACCAAGTTGAAAATTTTTTTCTCTGAAAACTGGTTCAGACTACTAACATTGGAATTCTTAATGAGGCGAAAATTCCGGATGTAGCGATGAATCATCCTTTCTTTCCCTGCCATGTACAAGCCAGTTTATTTAGAAGTAGACCCGGATTGTCATATTAAATAGCATAGAATAGTAATTAAAGGCCACTATTTGACGCAAATCCGGGGCCGTCATCATGAGTGGCGTAATAGCGTACTTTCCAGGGCCCCAAGGTAGCATTAGGCTGATACACGCGAGGCAGTTAAATATGAAATACACTAATTCTCCGAAGTTTAAGGTCTCTTCAAAGCTATTACTGCCAATTGTATATATGGATAAATTGTTTTATTGTCTATTGTCAGCGACCAAAGCCACACTAAGAGCTCACGTTTGTGTGAAAGCACCATTACGTCAAAAGGAATGAGCGCTCAATAATAGTGTATTATACCTATACTAATTTCAATGTAGCTTTGATTTTATATGAATACTAAAAATACCTACTTTCCGTTGACGGGTTGGAGTAATAATGGATTTCCTTGAAAACGTAATGATAAGAATAACTTAAGTACTAAATAATGCATTGAGTTTTCTCACATAAAAAAATGTCCTTTATGTTCAGTTTTCCTGTATATGAAAGATAAAAAGGTGATAGGATGATTATTGACGAATTTATGCATAGAATAACTGTGTACCTGTCATTGTGTTGCCCATAAAAATGTAATGATTGAATTGCCTCAGCGCTAGTATTAGTATTAATAGTCGGTTCAGGTATTCTTGTGTAACATCAGTGTTAAAGCTGTACAAATAAAACTCTAAGGTCTGCTTGAAATTCTATTACAATTCGATGGGGATGCATTTACATTCAAATCATATGTATGTTAATATTTTTCTTAAAATTAGAAAAATGAAATGATTTTAGAATATATTAGTCAGCAATAATACGAGGTATGGTATATGACTTGTTTTACTCCTGACTTCTGGTCTCTGGATAGAACTTTTAGCAGATTTCATCATCAATCAAATCATCTATTGAGGTCGTACTCATGACGCAATTTTCGACATTTTTCTTCAAATGTCCATCGATCCTACTTAGTAGATGAGAAAATGAGGCCCGTTCAAAACTGTATGAGTGTATATATATATATATATATATATATATATATATATATATATATATATATATAGAGAGAGAGAGAGAGAGAGAGAGAGAGAGATATCTATATATTTGTCTGTTACCGCTCTAGCGGTCGCAATTTTTGTTTGATAGTTACTATACTCGATATTTAGTCGTTTTATGTAAAAAGAAAAATCTATTTCGTTAACGGCTGAAATCGAACCAGGTGGTCTGTGGGTTTATAGGGAGATAATTTTGAAAATTCGAAATATCTCCGATACTATAAGTCAGTGAAAAAGAGTATGGAATAAATATTATTGCAAATTAAATTTACTATAAATACTGTTATATACATTTACATATACATATATATTTGCAGTTTTCAGTATTCAGTATTCAGTACACGCCCTCTTCTACTTGTGTTACATAAGCAATACTCTGTCATATAATAAACCACATTATTCGAAGATTAAATACCAAATATTCATTTCCAGAGATCTTAATTATACGAGATACATGCAAGTATTTTCGTCTTAAGTTCTTGGACTACTAAAATTTGATTGATTGAAATCAAAATTATTCTGATTCATTATAAATCACAGTACTATATATAGTTCATAGTTTTCAATAAAATTAATATTTTATATTCTGATATGTTTCAGATATTGTTTTTCTTTCCGGTGGGCCGTTGACAAACCCGTTTGTTTAAATTTGAAACTTTTTCCACCGGGAGGTGAAAGATTTCATATTAGCGTTTGTATTTATTCACTTAATATTCACGGTGGTGATGTGTTAGCAGTATGTAGGTTTATCTATTATTAAACTTCACGAGGGAAATATGCTTAGTTTACGCAGCCCCTGCGCGACGGACTTTTTTATTTATATACACCATATGTTTTGAACAAGAAAAAAAAATAACGAATAAAAAATGGCGTTACGAAATAATGAATAATAGGTAATTTCTGATTATTACATATTACGGATAATTCATCATCCATGTTTTTTTAGGAGATTTTCCTTCAGGGAAATCAGCTATTGAGGTCGTACTCATGACGCGATTTTCGAAATTTTTCTTCAAAAGTCCATCGATCCTACCGAGATGACGAAAATGAGGTCCGTTCAAAACTATATATATATACATATATATATATATATATATATATATATATATATATATATATATTTGTCTGTTACCGCTCTAGTGGTCGTAATTTTTGCCTTATCGTTACCAAACTTGATGTATAATCGTTTTATGTAAAAAGACAGATCAAGTTCGTTAACGGCTGAAATCGGACCAGGGGGAGTGGGGGTTTAGAGGGGAGAATTTCTAAAACTCTTAATATCTCCGTTAATATGCGTCGGATCGAAAAATTGTGTAGAACCAATCTTATTGAAAATGCAATGTTCTATAAATGTTGGTATGTACTGGTTTCTTCAGTACCTTGATTATTAACCGAGATATTTGCATTTTTTAGTTTTCGGTCTTCAGTAAAGCCCCACTCCTACTCATCTCATGCTAACAATACTCTATTATGTTATGAAGCGCTTTATTTGAAGCTTAAATAACAAATAGTGTTTTTATTGAACTTTTAAGTTTTGAAATAAATGCAAATACGTGGCGCACGTGGGAAATCTGCTTAGTTAACTCAGCCCCTGCGCGACGGACTTTTTTTCATTTGCGGATAATCGTTTATTCATTTTTCGAATAATAAATTATTCGAATATGACCAATTTTCTACCAAAAATATTCTTTAATGAACGACCTCAATGCGGATTCCGCTTGATTAGACTAGTTTTGCTACCCCTCCGCTGATCCTATAGTAGTGTGACTAAGTGGGTTGAAGGGGTGGGATAAAGGGGGATGAGAGGGGTGAATGGTTGATTCTAGGAAGAGACTATCGGCGAGTATATCTAGAGTAGGAGAGCACGCAAGCCGGCCACCCCCTTCATTCTTCGCGGAACCACCAACCTCCCTGACCTAACCCCCAACACCCCCTCACTTTCACCCTCATCTATCAATGAAAGGGGCTAACGCCACCCCCCTCCCATCCCCTAATCACCTCTCATTACCCCCTCTCCTCGCCCTATCTACTCATTCAATCTATATCTACCTCAACCTGCTTAGCCATTATTTCATCTAACCCATCTACTCTAAGTCACGCAGTGAATCATCCTTTTACCTCCAAAAAGCTTTAAGATCAAAAGATGAATCATAAAAGTCTGTCACGTAGACTTAAACTAAGTAAATTTACCTTTCGTGGGAATGATTCACATTGCGTTCTCTTTTTATCCCTTAGTAAGAACCATGGCATTACTCTTATGCTATCTGACATAATAGCCTTAAGAGATCGCATAAGCAGGAGTGCAAGTTTACTGACACTGAAAACAAAAAAAAAGAAAAATCTCCTTTAATAAATTGTATTATCTACAAGATTTCGTTAGTTACACACATCTTTTCTATCCAACCCATAATGACAGAGATAATGCGAAACTTCTTTTAACCGCTGCTCTTCTGATTTCAGCCATTAACGAACTTGATGATTAAGTTTTACATGAAGTGGATACATATCGAAATTGGTATTGATCGAAGAAAAATTGAAGCCGCTATAGTAACAAACACAGATTTATAACATCAACGCTTGATTTCCCAAAAAATATACTAAATCAACTCTACACTAAGGATCACTGCCCTCTACTAATTAGGGACACTAACATAAGTATATAGGTGACCAATATACAGGGTGAGTCACGGGAACCAAGTGATTTTGAAATAATAATAAAATCTCTGTTTCATATTTAAGTTAAATTTTATTAATATAATATCGTACCTAGAACATAGCATTTTAGTTTTAATACATTTTTTCATGAACGGAAAATTACCTCTGGCATGTGTTGGACGTTTTCATTGATGCGTTGTTGAAGCCGGTAAATAAAATTAGCCTGAACTCTTTCCAGCAGGTCTGCATTGATTTGAGTGATTTTTTGACGGATCGCTTCCTTTAATTCTTCTAAAGTATGAGGCTTGCTTTCGTAGACACGTGACTTACGAAATCCCCAAAGAAAAAAATCGCATGTGGACAGTTCAGGTGAGCGTGGAGGCCATAAAACGTCGTCATGTCTTGAAATGAGATGGTTAGGAAACATTGCGGAGAACCACCACGGACGCTCTGGCGGTGTGTGTCGTAGCCCCATCTTGTTGAAACCATAAATGTTCATGATCTATACCTCTTCTTCGTAACTGCGGAATGAAAAAGGTGTTCACCATTTTAATGTAACGCGGAGAAGTTACTGTAACTGTAGCACCATTTTCTTCAAAGAAATAGGGGCCAGTTCAGGCTAATTTTATTTACCTGCTTCAACAATGCATCAATGAAAACGGCCAACACATGCCAGAGTTAATTTTCCGTTCATGAAGAAATTATTAAAACTATAATGCTATGTTCTTAGGTACGATATTATATTAATAAAATTTAACTTAGATCTGAAACAGAGATTGTATTATTATTTCAAAATCACTTGGTTCCCGTGACTCACCCTATATATTGATTAGGAATACATATGTTACAATTTGAAATATGTATATATATATATATATATATATATATATATATATATATATATATATATACAGGGTGTCCCAACTTCCCGTGCCACCCCACTTAAAATCTCCAATTATTTTAATACAAGGCTGAGACTTGGTGTGCCATAAATGGAGCCCCTGAAAAAATCCTTTCAAGCCACATTCAACTTCGTAACCTTCTCCAGTACTTTTCCAGCGACCATAACTTTGGAATTCCAATAGAATGCCCTACTTTTTATTGCGGACTCTTGTAGAAAATCAAATTCTAAAATGAGTGTCAGCTGTATCAGTGAATTTTTCGATTTGACGCATAGTTTAGCCAGCCGATGCACAAATCTTTATTTCAGAAACGGCACATCGTTGAAACAAGTCTACGGAGAAATGAATGGATTCTGAAATTAAAAAAAAGTCCGTCACGCAGGGCCTGCGTAAACTAAGCAAATTTCCCACGTGATGTTTTACAATAGAGAAATTTCACTAGAGCCGAGCAGTTAACGAAACGGCCGAACTAGCTTTTGGCGGGAGTCACTCGTCCGTTAGCTCTCCAGATTTAATAAAAATGCAAATATCTCGGTTAATATTCAAGGTAGAGAATAAATGTACATAACAATATTTATAGTCAATTTAATTTGTAATATGATTGATTCTGTACAATTGTTCGATCCGACGTATAGTAACGGAGATATTTCGAATTTTCGTAAATTCTCCCCTCTAAACCCCCCCCCCTCGCACTGGTCCGATTTCAGCCTTTAACGAACTTGATCTTTCTTTTTACATAAAACGACTAAATATCGAGTTTGGTAACGATCAAACAAAAATTGCGACCGCTATAGCGGTAACAGACATCGGACGGACCTCATTAGCAGATTTCCCTTAAGGGAAATCAGCTATTGAGGTCGTACTCATGACGCGAGTTTCGAAAAATTTCTTCATGTGTCCATCGATCCTACCCAGGAGATGACGAAAATGAGGTCCGTTCAAAATTTTATATATATATATATATATATATATATATATATATATATATATATATATATATATATATATATATTTGTCTGTTAACGCTCTAGCGGTCGCAATTTTTGTTTGATCGTTACCAAACTCGGAATTTAATCGTTTTATGTAAAAAGGAAGATCAAGTTCGTTAATGGCTGAAATCGGTCCAGTGGGAGGGGGGGTTTAGAGGGGGGATTTTCGGAAAATTCAAAATATCTCCGTTATTATGCGTCGGATCGAAAAATTGTATAGAATCAATCTTATTACAAATTAAATTTACTATAAATATTGTTCTATACATTTATTCCCTATCTTGAATATTAACCGAGATATTTGCATTTTTATTAAATTTGGGCCGGTAACGGATTTTTGAGTTTCCCGCCAAAACCTAGTTCGGCCCTTTGCCGTAAGTGTTGGGTTCTTGTATGGAGATTTCTCTATTGTATTACTTCACGTGGGAAATCTTCTTAGTTTACGCAGCCCCTGCGTGACGGACTTTTTCGTCATCTACTAGGTAGGATCGATGGACATTGAAGAAAAATTTCGAAAATTCCGTCATGAGTACAACCTCAATAGCTGATTTCCCTCAAGGGAAATCTGCTAATAAGTACTTAATAGTAACTTCCTCTAATTGGATCACTAGTATTTAGAGCATATCAAAATTTAACACAAAACGTGTGTAATTTTAAATTAATATCGCCTTTGTGTTGTGTCAAATGTATAAATAGAAATGCGCACTATCCTGTTTGTGGGAGTATTAATCCCGTGTCCATTTGTTTAGAACGTTTAAACAGATTATTCGTGGTTTAGTTTGTTTTCAAACAAAAGACGCAGCCATTTTGTACTTTATATATGTAAATACTGATTACATTGTGCTATTCCTCTTTTTATAACACTGACGTTCTTTGCCCGCTCTAAACAAATGTGGGTGCAATGAGTTTCTGAACTATATCTACAATTATTCTTGACGCAAATGATTTTTAGCGGATTTCTCTCAAGGGGAATTTGCTAACGAGGCTGTACTCATAACGCGATCATCTGAAAATTTCATCAAATATCCAACGATCCTGCTTGCGAGATGAGTCAAATGAGGTCCATTCAAAAGTAATATATATATATATATATATATATATATATATGTTACTGTAAAACCCTGGAGTGTGGTAAATGTCAGGAATTACCGGTAAATCCTAGGATTTACCAAGAGCATTGGTTAAAGTCCGAAACCTAGATGAAATTCCAGCTTTTACAGCTTGGCAGTTGGTCAATCCCCGGATTTACCCCCCGAAAAACATTAAATAAATGTGAATGTGCAACTGCTTAAAAAAGTGTTCAAATAAGAAATGTTTGTGCAAGTTAGCTAATATGAAATGCCATTCAAAGTGTCACAATTCTCTCCCATGCTGTAAGAAATAATTATAAAACTTATTCTAAAAGTTTCATTTCAAATAACCTTTAATTCCAACTTTTACCGGCAGACGCTGGGAAATGTTAGGATTTACCAAAATCTGTTGGTAAAAGTCCGAAACACGGATCCTGATTGAGATAATTCTAGCTTTTACCGGGCCTCTTGGGAAATCCTAAGATTTACTGGCTTAAGTTCGATTTGAAAGATAAAATCGGACATTTACCAACACATCTGGTAAATCCTAAGATTTACCACACTCCGGGGTTTTACAGTAACATACATATATATGTATATGTTTCAAATGTCTATTACCGCTTGGGCTGTCACAATTTTTGTTCCATCGTTACCAAACTCGATATTAAGCATTTCTTGTACAAAAGATTAAGTTCGTTAGTATGACTCGGATTAAAAATTGTATAGAACCAATCTTATTGTGAATCTAATTTCCTATAAATTTTGTTCTATACACTTTTTCTCTAACTTGAATATTAACCTCTAACTCTAACTTGGTATTTATGCATTTTTTTAATTTTCAGCCTTCAGTAAACCACTTTCAGATCGTAGTTTAACATTAAGTAAATTTATAATGAAATGAAACGTCTTATTCCAAGCTTAAATGCCAAATATTGTGTCTATCAGATGAGATACGGCAAATAATTACACGACATCGGTTAAGATTTTATTTCTGAGCCCGAAAATGTTCATTTGTATTTTACCATACTCTTTATTTAAGCAGTTCATTCGCCAATAAAAATTATATTCATCAATAGCTGAAATAAGAACCTGGAATTACATGTTTTGTAAGGCGTTTGTTAACCTAATAGCAGTAGATAATAGGCAATGAGACTTCTGAAGAGTTACCGAGTTGCGTGAATCCCGCTGAGTGGGGAAAAAAAATAAACTCAGCTATTGTGAGTTGAATTCTTCTCACTGACCTTCAGCTTTCAAATTTATCAGAGATAGGAATAGTTGAATCGGTGTAAGCCCCCATTCTGATTTGAGGAGCTCTTAACCTCATAAACAAAGCCCAGCAGGTGGCCCTCCATTCTACTCCTACACACTCATTTCCAGAATTAGCACGGAATCCGGATTTGCTTAAACAACAATATATCACACTAAAGAAAGTAAAGTACTATTCTATTCATTACTTTATCGGGCATAAATAATTATTATGTTGCCCAATTAGTCGTCAGTTCCCCCCGACCTTGAAGTACCTCGGCCCTCCAATTAACTTTATGCATAAGGACAATAAAAGTTCTTCAAATCTTACCAGAAAGGATTCTTAATTACTGTAACCTATTTTCTAGCGTATATTTGGAAGCATTTCATGAATGTAAAAATCTGATATTGATACCACGTGACTTCCTTTTTTATCCTATTAAATTAAATAAAAAGGTTTTACTCCTGAACTTACAAGTTATTTCATTTGAATGTCATATTCAACATCCCCGTTCCAATGCATCGGGTCAACATAATATATAGATCTTTTTATGAAACTAAAAAGATCCTATACAAACCTTTCGTACTTCTGATAAGAGCAAATTTGCAATATTTTATTTTCGCTCTCGTCTAAACCATTCTCTCCCCCCCCCCTTAATCGATTTATATCAAATCCAGTTAACACACAACTAGACGTTACGCAAGTCCTAAATATGAAATTTTAATTTTCTAAGGCTAGTCGTTTTGGAGTATTGAGTTATGTACAGACGTCAAGCCGAAATTAGCCAAAATGGGTTCAAGGAAGGTCAAAACGGATACTTCTGTTGATATCTCAAGATCTAACTAGGAATACTTCCTATACTCCGTACAAGGATTTAAAAATCAATGATTAAGTGATGATATGATTAGAGTGTCACTTTAAAAGTAGCCAAAATACTATCTTAGATCAAAGATTAATGTTGGAGGAAATTAAGACGAATGGTATAATATTTATTTAAAGAGATGAGTTGTGATTCTTTAAATTTAACAGGAATAAAACGATTTCCCTGTGTTTCAGCTTTGAAAATAACAAGGAAGGCTACACCTATCCAATAACAACTTTCTGGTTAGAGGTGAAGATATTTTATTGCTATACACCTACTAATAATTAGTTTCATAAAATAAAAGCTGAAAATTCCATACATTGCAATAACTCGCAATGATTCCCGATTATGGGGTGCTAGCCACCAAAGAATCTTCACCAGTAAAGTCACCCAGCGGCGAGTGGTTTTGTTTCTCTTATGTTCCACCATGTGCGCTGTGATAACTTGGTAGGATTGTTTATTTGTTTATTTTTTTTTCGGAAATCAACTACTGAGGTTCTCCGGGAATTTCGAAAAATGTTTTCAAATGACCATCCATCTTAACTATTAACTCAAGCGGTTAAATTTTAGTTCTACTGTTTCTATATATGATATTAAAATGTTTGTGTCAAATTACAGATGAAGTTCGTTAATAGCCAAAATCTGACAAGGTGATCCGGGGAAGAGAGAAAAAACCTAAATATGACCTATTTAACTTTACTTAACAAGTCTATGGTGGAGGTCAACAAAAAAAAAAGTCCGCCACGCAGGGGCTGCGTAAACTAAGCAGATTTCCCACGTGAAGTTTTACAATAGAGAAATTTCAGGAGAGCCGAGCTGTTAAGGAAACGGCCGAACTAGCTTTTGGCGGGAAAGTCACTCGTCCGTTAGCCACCCAGATTTAATAAAAATGCAAATATCTCGGTTAATATTCAAGATAGAAAATAAATGTATAAAACAATATTTATAGTACATTTAATTTGCAATAAGATTGATTCTTTACAATTTTTCGATCCGACGTATAGTAACGGAAATA
This sequence comes from Riptortus pedestris, assembly GCA_019009955.1. Classification (NCBI taxonomy): domain Eukaryota; kingdom Metazoa; phylum Arthropoda; class Insecta; order Hemiptera; family Alydidae; genus Riptortus; species Riptortus pedestris. The sequence goes on from CM032233.1 coordinate 30,762,726, forward strand.
TTTCGAATCTTCAAAAATTCTCCCCTCTATACCCCCCCCTCTCACAGGTCCGATTTCAGCCGTTAACAAATTCGATCTTTCTTTTTACATAAAACGACTAAATATAGAGTGTGGTAACGATCAAACAAAAATTGCAACGGTTACAGACAAATATATAGATATATATATATATATATATATATATATATATATATATATATATACAGTTTTGAACGGACCTCATTTTCGTCATCTACTAGGAAGGATCGATGGACTTTTGAAGAAAAATTTCGAAAATTCCATGAGTACAACCTCAATAGCTGATTTCCCGTAAGGGAAATCTGCTAAAACGAACCACCCCTAAATATATCCGTTATTATGCACCGGATCAAAAAAGAAGATTGGTAAGAAACAATCTTATCGATAAATTTATTTCCTAAAATTACAGTTTTCAAACCATTTTCCTCTAATTAGAACATTCTCTCGTACAGATGAAATTTACCACGTCCTTTTGAGTTTATAGCTTTGCTTGCTAGGAGTGCTTATTAAGAGAGAAATCGAAAATAGAAGATGCGGATGACGTTATTTGTGTTTCATTCATGTGCGTGGGAAATCTTAGTTCACGTAGCTCCTCATTACGCAATCATGACTTATCCTCTTTTAAATGGAACAGAGTAAATAAGGCCCATCAAACATCTCTATTGCCTTAACAGTATTAATTATTTCAAAGGGTTTTGCTTTTCCACAGCTCAGTTCTTCCCCTTGGTGAAAGTCCGAAGCACACCACTCTAGGTCAAAAGTCTCGTTGGGCATTAATTAATGATATTCATAAAAAGAAGCCATAAAACGGTCATTTTAATTAAAAAGAGTCCGTTCGTTGCAGCAACTCCGCCTTGCTAGATTTTATAAGACTATAAACGGTCAACGAATATTCCATAGCACATAAATTCCTTTAATGGGATTTTTTAATAAAGAGGAAATTTATACATTCTAAATAATTTATCTTTATTGATTTTTCATTTAAAAAATGATTCACTCAATAAAAGTCATGGGCAGAAAATGATGGAAACAAGTAAAACGCCTTAATTTAAAACAAGAGAAACAATATAGCTCAAACAAAACCTTTTCTAATCATTTAATTACATTTTTACTTCCTCCAAGAAGTAAAGGAAATACTGCAATCACTAAAATATTCGTTTTTCAAATTTTAACAGAATTATCCCTTTTCGCTTGCCCTGAACCCATTTTGACTAGTTTCGGAGTACGTATGTATGTATCTCGCATAACTAAAAAACTACTAGCCTTATAATGTTAAACATTTCATATTTAAGAATATTGTATAGTCTAGTTTTTCACGCGCATTTTTGATCAAACCCGCTAAGGAAGAGAGGGGGTTGAGAAGGGGCGGATATAAAAAAAATTGCAAATATCTTCGAGCCTGTTAGATATACAAAAGATGTGTACACAAACATTTTTGTTTATTTTATTTGTATAAAAATTATGGTGTATGGCATGTTTTGATCCGGTATTAGCATTGGAACGGAGATACTTTCAAGTAAAAAAAGGACAATTCTATTCGAAGTATAAAAATCGAATTTTCATCAGATCTGATGCATTACGCGATTTTTGTTTTTACCAATAATGTAGATTCAAATCCATTGAACAAATGCCATGAGGTCCGTTAAAATTATATATATCTATATATATTTATAAAATTGTAACCTCTGTCTGTACATTGATTTTTTTCGCGAATCTTCACGATAACTTTTCGTTTCACATGTCATAGACACCATAACTGCAATTTGTTTCTTTCGTGTGTGTTTGTTTATTTGTTTGTTTGTTACCTTTTCACGCATAAACGGCTGAACTGAATTTTATGAAACTTGGTATGTGTATTACTACTAACCCAACTTAGACTTTAGGCTATACTAATATCCTCTGAGACGAACAGGAGTGGGGGTTATAAGGGAAGCCTGAAATTAAAAATAGCGATATTTCGTTTCCTATTGGTTTTTCGGCAAATATGAACACGACAAAAGTTGTTTATTTTGTTATTTAAAGTAACTTTTGTTATATACACTTTTTTCGTATACTGAATTATAAGCGAGATATACGCTAAAACCTATAGCGGAAGTGAACAATTTTATCTGGGACAAAAGACCCAACCGAAATAAATAAAACTCGGTATGTGTATTAGCACTAACGCTTTCATTATAATAAGCCATACCAACATTTCTAGGGACGGGCAGGAGTGTAAGGGAAGCCTGAATTTAAAATAGCAGTATTTCGTTTTCTATTCGGTTTTCGGCAAATATGAACATAACAAAAGTTGTTTATTTTGTTATTTAGAGTAACTTTTGTGATATTCATTTTTGTCTTTTAACAAAGTATAAACGAGATATACACTATAAACTAAAGCGGGAGTCAACTATTTTATTGGGCACTAAGGATTGAACCGAACTTAGCAAAACTCGGTATGTCAATTAGCATTAATTCTTCCATGATTATAAGCTATATTAAAATGTTTAGGTTAGAACGGGAGTGGGGGTTATAAGGGAGGCCTGAAATAAAAATTCGAGATATTTCATTGTCTATTTGTTTTTCGACAAACATGCACATAACAAAAACTGTTTACTTTGTTATTTAGATTAACTTTTGTTTTATACATTTCTCCAATAACAATGTGTGGAGCAAGTAATTTGCGTAGAAATATTGATATGCTCAACAATTCATTCCAATTTGAACTATCAGGTACCTCACCTGGAAAAATTAATTCAAATCTACGTTAATATTTTGTCTTTAATAACTGAAATATCTATGCATAATACACAGGAGACGGGAAATATGACAATATGGAGGACAGTGAAGTTTTACATAAAAAAATCATTTCATTATTAACAAATACCAACAACGGGTATAAACTCTAAACACTGGTTTGGGTAAATGTCAAAATAGTGTGCAAAGTAAAGCCTTGCCAAAAAAATACCATCAACATTCAGCCTCTAATGAATTCCCGGGTGAAGCCGGGTATCTGAGCTAGTGTATATATATATTTGTCTGTGAACGCTCTAGCGGTCGCAATTTTTGTTTGATCGTTACCAAACACCAAATTCAATCGTTTTATGTAAAAAGGAAGATCAAGTTCGTTAATGGCTGAAATTGGACCAGTTGGATGGGGGTTTAGAGGGAGGAATTATCTCCGTTATTATAAGTCGGATCGCAAAATTGTATAGAACCAATCTTATTGCAAATTAATTGATCTATAAGTAGTTTCTATACATATTTTCTGTATCTTGAATATTAACCGAGATATTTGGATCTTATAGTTTTCAGCCTTCAGCAAACCCCCACTTCTACTCATGTTAAACTAACAATACTCGGTTATGTAATAAAACACATTATTCGAACCTTAAATACCAAATATTGTTTTCAGGAGACCTTTATTATACGAGATAAATGCAAATATGTTCTGGGAACCCCTCCCCCCTTCTCTAGTTTTGGACTATTTAAATTTGATTGATTGAGATAAAAATTATTCTGGTTCATTAAAAATTACAGAACTAGATATAGTAAATAGTTTTCAAGATAATTAATACGTTATATACTTATATATTTCAGTAATTGCTTTTCTTTCCGGTGAGAGTCGGGTTGACAGAACTGTTTACATTTCAGACGCTTCCCGCCTGGGGGGGAAAGATTTCTTATTACCGTTTGTATTTATTCGATTAATATTCAAGGTGGTGTTATGTTAACAGTATGTAGATTTATCTATTGTTAAACTTCACGAGAGAAATCTGCTTAGTTTACGCAGGGCATGCGAGGCGGACTTTTTTAATTTAATAGGAGTACACGAAAGTTATGTGGTTGCCCGCGTTAGATTTTTTCACAAATGTTTATAATTGTTTTTTAAATTAATATTGTTGTATAGGTATACTTATTTATGTGTATTACGCATTTTTAATGTAAACATTGGTAACTTATTTAGAATCTGATCTGACGATCATATAGGTGGAGTATTTATTCCAATGTTTACACTCAACGAAGGAAGGGGGAGGGGCACGTGAGCTGTTCGGTCATTCCATTCCTCTCGTTAGGGGCTAAATATATGGATTGATTGACTACAAGTGTAGGGGAGTGAGTAGCGGTGTCTGTAAACACCGCCTGCCCCAGAGAAGGCAAGATGAATGAGTCTAGGAGGTGATTTGGTCGCCGGGGCCACTAGCAATCTCTCTATAAATACCGCCCCACCGAACGGCCCGCCTATACATAGATACGAGATTAAATCCCTAATTAGATAGCTAGAACATCATTTCCCCATCCACGCCCCCACGGCCTCCTTATCTGCCCTCTACGATCTAAACAAATATTTGCGCACATAGTCACGTTAAATCATATTTAAGGACACATCAAATCATATATTAAACATTAAATAAGGCCATAAAGTTTACATTCGACAGAAAGTCCAGAGACACATGTCGGCCACTCTTTAAGAAGTCAAAAACGATAGCTTTTCCTTTAATATATATGTACCAAACAAAACATGAACTTATTTTACAGAAATAGTGTAACACATTATCATAAAACCAGATACAGGAATATGCTTCAAACTTCCAAACACAAACATAAATATTTCTAGAAAAGCGTATCATTTTCAGAAGTAAAACTTTTTAATGCCTGCCCGATTGTGTTAAATCTATTAAGAAACATTCTTTGTGTAAAAATAAATTAATGAAATTCATGTCTGAAGAATGTTTTACATTCAAAATGAATACGATCAAAACTATTCAATTATTAAATAAAACTACAAAACATTTATCATAAAAATCGGTCAAAAAATTATTTATGATCAGGTGCATTGCCTCTTAAAGGTGGGGACAAGTTTCTCGTCATTTATAAAGTGAGTCATCCTTTAATAAATTTAAGACTAATAGCAAAGAATGTCGATTAATTAAAATGCATGTTATATATTTAGAATGCTACTAAGATTGTTAACGATATTAATTTATAATATAAAATTGATAGGTTTTATAAAATGTATTCATAGAATTTGGGATACTTTTACAACGAATGTACTATATAAGTATAAATGCTATTTAATAATAGGTAATGAAATTAAATGACATAATATTAGGAAATTTTTGTAGAAAACAAAAGTATTTGGCGTATACTATTATGTTGTGTTTTAACATTTAATGTAAATAAGTAAATTTCATTTCAAGTAATTTCAGGGTGTAATATAAGCAGGTTGACGAGTCGAAGTCCAGTGACGTTTAATTTGAGAAAAATAAATAATACATACACCTTTATGTAGTTCCTATATTTGAAGATTTGTAAGAAATAAAAACGGTAAAATTAACTCCCCGTCATCTCCATACGTAATAATAAAAAAAAATCATAAAACATTCGTAAGTACAATAATATGATTATTATATTATACGGAAATCATTTCAGTAGTGCTACATATTTGATTGCATTTAAATTATTGTCTTAAATTAATATTTGTAAATCCAATTCCTACTCATCCGTAGCATTAAACCCATCACTAAAAAAGTCTAGGCTTGGATGAATTTCCTTTATTAATTTTGAATTTGGTAAGGAAAATGAGAGTCTTGTGTTTTGTTTTGAAAACGTTGTTAGATTTAGATTATCTGTTGATACAGCCAAAGTTCAGGGTTCCATTGAGTTCCGACGTAGTAGTTGTTTGGAATTTCAAGAGTCAATGTCCATTGGCCGGAAGGGTTGAGCGCGTGATCTACTTCTCAAAAAAAAAAATTCGGGATGAAGGACAAGTTTGGAAGAGTTCAAATATGAGAGATACTTTCTCTAGCCGTACACTGGTTCTTTGTTTGAATAACGGACGAAGTTCTAGATAAGCACGTCAAGCAAACACAGTTGCCATACACGTCCTGCCTAAAAATTGTTCTACTAATAAAGCAGGAATAATTGAAATCGGGTCTTAATACCATTGCAATACCAATTGTGCAATTGCTGATTATATTATTTTATTGCGTACTGAAGGCACGCAGATGTAAATTGATTTTTTCAGACCTAAAAAAGTTTACACAGAATATTTTCATTTATAGTAACATTTGATACTTTAAAGGAGATCTTAATTCTCTGGCACAATTTCTATTGTGGAGTCAGTTGTCTGCCGAATATTTTATATGATGTCAACCACTGGGTTCTTTTATTCCCTCCCATCTTTCCTTCAGCCGATTTCCTCTAAAGGAAATCAGCTATTGCTTTTGTACTCATGAAGCGATTTCTGAAAAGATCTTCAAATGCCCTACAATACTAACTAGGTGATAACAAAAATTATGTCTGTTTTTCCAGACATATATGTTTGTTTGTTACCGCTCTAGTAGTCATTATTTATATTTGATCGTACCCAAACTCGATATTTAAAATTTTCTTGTAAAACTAAAGATCAAGAGCGTAATTGATTGGAATCGAACCGGGGGTTTATAGGTGAAGAAAACTGAGATATTAAAAGTGATATTTTTATTTTTTTAGTTTTCAGCATTTTATGAATCCTCTCTTCCAATCATGAGATTTTAACTGAGAAAACTTAAGTCACAAAATATCTTTATGCTCTGCCTAAAATTTCAAGTTGCATAGGCTTCTTATTACTAGAAGAATGGAGGACAGTTAGTGTCAGATCAGCACGTCCAGCACAGAGGAAGTTAGCTCGTTAGCCTGCTTAGTCCATGCAGTGCCTGCGTGTGGGACGCCGCTTTACATTTATTACTATATTGACGTAATCTACGGATGTAGGAAATATTTTGAGAGAGCGGGCTCCCTATTAGACTTCCAAGTTAAATACGAGACACCTTAAGATTTGACACAAGAGGAAATGGTAGTTACACCCGTAGAATTAGTGAGTGCGTATGCGTGTCCCAGTATAAGGATCCCATTCATTCTATCTAGACCCTCTCTAAGATATTGACCCTCGGCCCAGTTTCCTCTCTCTCTCTCTAACCCACATACGCAGCAAAAACTTCTATGAAATGCCTGCAGAAGCGTAATTTCCACAATACCTCCTGGTACATTGCAAAATTAATTCCATACACAGAGAGAGAGAGAGAGAGAGAGAGAGAGAGAGAGAGAGAGAGAGAGAAAGTGTGTGTGAGAGAGAGATATTAACTTAAAAAAATTTGCTGTACAACTTATGATATTTTTCTTTGGATATTTTTACCTGGGGCAGAATCGAGTGGTATAGGAATAATTTATTATCCGAGTGACGAATAAAATATAATTATTTGTCCTCACTTATGAGACCACGGATGATGAAATAGCCGTTATCCAAAATAGCAGAAATTACCTATTTTTCGTTATTTGGCAATCCGTCATCTTTTATTCGTTATTGTTTTTCTTTTTTCTTCAAGACACAAAGCGTATATAAAACGCATGGCATATTTAAAAGAAAACATCTGGTATAAAAGTATTTTTTTCTTTTAGTTTGCCACCTGCTCAGAGATTAATATGGATAACAGCTAGGGGGTAGAGGATCTATTCATCCCAAAACTAGAAAGCTTCCAGTGCCTTGGAGCTTCGGTAATATTTAACAGCGACTAGTTCGCTGGAATCTAGCAGAGAATAACTACTGCCAACTCTGTAATCTCTGGTTTTCAATTATAGCTTATTCATTGATATTTGGCATTTTTCTTTTCATTTTTTAAGAGGAAATCTTCTAAAAGAAATATGTAATATTAAAGATAAAGCAGTTTGCGTATGACAACGCAACTAACTTATGCATATATTTTCTTATCGATATTTTTAAGAAACTTCCAAATAATTATTATTATTATTAGAAAGGGATGCTATTTGTTAAACAAGGAGAAATATCATTGGTTGTATTGTGGAAAACTATATTTACATAGGAATATTTACAAGAAAACAGGTATTTATGTGAAGGAATCTTATTTTCTGTTCAAAAGCTCCACTCGTCCCTTATAAATAAATAAACAGTAAAATAAGGAAGGATATGTACTAGTATTTATTAATAGAACAGCGTTATGTATATATTGCATTGCATTATGCAGACTCAACGATGCACACACACACGATTTGTAGGGATTCCTACAAGTTAAACCAAACTGCCATTATAGCTGAATTCATGCACATATATGTTTACATAGAAACTATTTTCTTGTTAGCCTGGACAAGGCGTCAGGTCTTTGCAAAAATTTAAATATAATTCTTAACAGATTTCCCTTAAGGAGCTACTTTTTAAAACTTTGGCGTGGGCTGGTACACGCCAGCATTGAAGTGCATTATAGTTCACCTGTGAAGAAAAAATAGTTATAGGCAAGGTTATGTTTTATGAGCATACTCGTAATGTGATGGCTGTGTCCATAAATACGAGGTCGTCAGTAAAATAAATCTGGAGGCATAGAAAATAAAGGGGGGTGGGAGAAGTCAAAAATTTAATTGGCATATTTTGGTCACCTTGGATGGATTTATGTCACTGGAGGAAAATGGTTTTTATATAATGACATGGATCTAGCAAAAGAACAGCATAATATGAAAATTACTAATGTTTCATGAATAAAGGGGATTTAGATTTGGAGGCCAAATGTAAAATCTTAATATATCCATTAATATGCGTCGCAACGAATAATGTTGCATAAGCAATTTTCTTGAAGCGTAATTTCTGAACTTATTTGCTCTATATACGTTGCTATTCCTTATATCAATTTTAATATCAATGAGCTATATGATTTTTTTGTTTTCTGCCTACAGTAAGCACCCCAATCCTAATCATACAATTTTTACAACAAACTAATATACCGAGAAGTAATATTACCATCTCAAGTACGACTTATTTATTATTTCTACTGGGCCTTTAAGGAAGTTGTGGTGTAATTGCCACATGCCACTTGTTATTTAGTCCAGCGGCTGAATGACATTTAGATTTTTGGCCTTTATAAAAATAACTTGGATGCCTAGTGTGGAAATGGATCTGAAATTGGTGAAATTGTCAAAGAGGGGCAGACTTTCATATCAGCACTTAGCTAAAATTAATCAATTTAATTTTTGATTCTACAACCCTGTTTTGACCGACATAACATTTTAGAATTTAATTCATTTTTAATTTACATCAACAATTATGATCATTCATTTAAATTTATAATATTGATCAATGACTTCCGAGATCAATTTAAAATATATTTCAATAACTATTAGTGTCTCTTCTTCTAGACCTAATGATAGAAAACGTTATGATATGGTTCGGTGGTTTTTGAAAAAATAAAATTCATCCGCAATCCATTGAAACTATTGAAGAAGTATAAAATGATTAAAATAAAATGATAGACTTTTTTTTTTAAAGGACTTGGTAAAAGCAAAAAGTAGGTGAGAGAGGTATATTGTTTAAGGAACTGATGTTCCCCTTCCGCTCCGAAACACAGTTTACCTCTCAAACCATTTCACAGAAAAAAAAGGGCCCATCAATTATCTCAACGTTCCAGTCATGCCCACAGCAACTACGCACTAGCTTAGCTCTTAATTCCCTACAAACACAGGGCAAACTCACAGACAATAAATATAAATCGAGATATTGGAAAACATTTTTTTTTCTTTAAACTATAAGTATGTGCAATGTTACTGTCATGGAAAGCAAATATTCAAACCGAAGCCGATAGTAATATGGTCGAGTTTTCACTATTTGCTGGCCAAGATTCGTCAAGGGATTGTATTTGTCAAGTCCGTTACCATCCACTTATAATTAGATGTTGTTGTCATTATTTCTTGTGTTTAATAATTAATTTGTGTGTTTATTAATTGAGTTTAATTTTTATATTTTGGGTTTATTTGGTAGTTCATTTTCCATATTTTTGTTTTTTGAGCATAATCTGGAAGAGACAATCCAAACAAAAGCATTGAGGTAACTTAAGTAATAGTAAATTATATTCCACCCTGAATTGTCTATCAAAACAAAGGAGTAGAGGTAACATAAGTAATAATATAATTATATTCCATCCTGAACTGTCTATCAAAAAAAAGAAGTAGAGATAACATAGTAATATAATTATATTCCATCCTGAACTGTCTATCAAAAAAAAGAAGTAGAGATAACATAGTAATATAATTATATTCCATCCTGAACTGTCTATCAAAAAAAAGAAGTAGAGATAACATAGTAATATAATTATATTCCATCCTGAACTGTCTATCAAAAAAAAGAAGTAGAGATAACATAGTAATATAATTATATTCTATCCTGAACTGTCTATCAAAAAAAAGAAGTAGAGATAACATAGTAATATAATTATATTCTATCCTGAACTGTCTATCAAAAAAAAGAAGTAGAGATAACATAGTAATATAATTATATTCCATCCTGAACTGTCTATCAAAAAAAAGAAGTAGAGGTAACATAGTAATATAATTATATTTCATCCTGAACTGTCTATCAAAAAAAAGAAGTAGAGATAACATAGTAATATAATTATATTCCATCCTGAACTGTCTATCAAAAAAAAGAAGTAGAGGTAACATAGTAATATAATTATATTCCATCCTGAACTGTCTATCAAAACAAAGGAGTAGAGATAACATAGTAATATAATTATATTCTATCCTGAACTGTCTATCAAAAAAAAGAAGTAGAGATAACATAGTAATATAATTATATTCCATCCTGAACTGTCTATCAAAAAAAAGAAGTAGAGATAACATAGTAATATAATTATATTCCATCCTGAACTGTCTATCAAAAAAAAGAAGTAGAGATAACATAGTAATATAATTATATTCTATCCTGAACTGTCTATCAAAAAAAAGAAGTAGAGATAACATAGTAATATAATTATATTCCATCCTGAACTGTCTATCAAAAAAAAGAAGTAGAGGTAACATAGTAATATAATTATATTCCATCCTGAACTGTCTATCAAAAAAAAGAAGTAGAGGTAACATAGTAATATAATTATATTTCATCCTGAACTGGCTATCAAAACAAAGGTCTAGAGGTAACTTAAGTAATAATATAATTATATTCCATTTTGAAAAAAAGAAATGAAATGGTAAGAAATAATCTCTCAAAGTGTGCTTGTCACCCATGAATGAATGAATAAAAAATAAATTATTTACAACAGAAACCACTGACAAATGAAGTAAATAACTATAAATAATTGAATTTCAACTTTCAGCATAAATTTTAAAGTTCACGTTATAAAGTAAGGGACCACGGAATTTTTACTCAACTGAATAATTCATCTTCACCACCAGCATCTGGAAATGACAAACAATTCCCTTTATATCTTTCGAATGAATGACTTAATATGCCATCTCCAGTAAAGGAAATGTCTTACTTTAAGTATAATGTCTTCAATTTTAATGGTAATTGAAACCTCGTAAAATTAAATCCATGCCTCATTCAAGAGTACGTTGGGCTTTGCCACACATATTATATATCTAATGCCATTCCGACGACACAATGGAGAAACCTGTCTTTTCAAATTGTGCAGTTTTACTGCTATGTGTCGTGACAAAACAAAACGTGATACATCCTGTAAACGAGCCAGATGGATTGCTTCGGAATAGCTGAGAACCTTCCCTTTTGTTGCATTGTGTCTTTCTTCTCAGGGTTCGAAGATATAGCTGTTGACGAGAAACAATATTCTAATACGTGTCGTGGCATTTTAATGGGACCTTAATATGCGCATCTGGGCAATCATAATGGCTTATTATATTCACGGCTCATAAACGTCTGCAATACTCAATGCACGTTTATGTATGAAGATGTCAGAGCATGTCTGTTCACTAGCAGACATTTCTTCAAGAAAACCATTAACTGAGATTGTATTCTACTCGTCATGTTCGTGTCAATCGCCTAACCAAGAAGAAAATGAAAATGTAATCCGTTCCAATATATATATATATATATATATATATATATATATATATATATATATATACGCACACACACACACACATATATATAAAATTAGTACCAATGTTACTTTTTATATTCATTTTCCACACGAGTTATGATGGCATTACTCCTGAGTAATGTAAATAAAGGATCAATCGAAAACTTAAAATTTATTAATAAAAAAAGGAAAAATGAATATACTATTCTATGACCTTATTAATGTTCAATTACTGAAAATAACGTGGTTCTAATTCCCCAATCTCAGATCTCATAAAACTAAATAATTGCCCCCACAGAGGGGCGTGTGTGTGTGTTTTAACATACTGACGTTCTCAATTTTTAGAAGAGATCTCTTAATGACAATCAGCTACTAAGGTTGTACTCTATGACGCGAGTTTTCAAAACCTTTTCCAAATGTCCATCGATCCTATCTAGAAGAAAATGAGTTACTAACAGAAGTTCAAAACTATACAAATATATATTTATGTTATATAAATATGTAATCAATTTTTAACGAACCTCATTATTGTCAAAATCCTCAATGGACTTTTGAAATCTGCTATTGAAAAGGAGTCGTGTAAATGGAAAGAAACGTCTGAGTTATAGAAGTATACTTTTATATAGTTTGTTAAGGACTGCAAGATTCGAATGTAAGTGGCTTAGCGTCACACATTAACTGGTCTGGCTGTAAGATGAAGTTTAGGAAAATATAAACCGACTCAAGCCACAGCGCAAGTTGATTTTATGCTGACAATGCGTTTCAATAAAATTATTTGTTTTCATCATTACTCAGACTAAATTTACAAGAATTTCAGATGAAATAAATGTGTGTAGGCTGTTAAATGTTGTATACTTTCAGCATAAGTAAAAGGTTTTAATTTCATTACACTATTATTAACCCTTCACAGACAAGGAATATGAAAATTACATTGCAGGCAAGCTGGGTCACGGGTGACCCAATCATATTTATAGCACATTTTTTTCATTTTAACAAAAATATTCCAGTTGTTGTTTTATTATATAAAAAAAGAAAGTATAGTTTGAAAAATTTATTTTATTTAGCAATATACATAATATGACAAAAATACAAAAACTTACATTAGTAGGAACTATACTTAAATTAGTAGAAATGTAGAGTTCCAGACCTTTGGTACCTTTGGTATCCGTATAGGATAAAAGATAAAAATTAAACGAGTAAACTCCTAGAAGGGAAAAAAATAAGAAATTTCCAGCTATAAAAGACGAGAAAATTTAATAAAATCTTAGTGATTAAATAATTTTCAGTAAGTTATCAGTCTTCCATTTCATCCGGCAGTCCAGCAATAATTTTTCCTACTCTGAACAGTTAAAAACTTTCCAGATCAAAATAAATAGTTTAAACTCTTACAGAAAAAATATATATAAAAAAATACTCTACGGAAAAAAGAATAAGAAAATATGAGGGATAAAAAATCAAAAAAAAGGGAATAAACTCTTAGTAATGAAAGTTCACTAATACTTCAAACTCAGAACAATCTAACAATCTTCTATTTCTTCATCTTCTTCAGGTGAGACTCTGGTAATGCATCGAGAACAAATACTTAGCCTATGCTCAGCACATAGGCTGTGATTACAATGAGCGCAGTTTGATGTACCCTTACGATCTCTTGATTTTTCACAAAAAGCACACCGACGTCTTGAAGTGCTGGGTCCAGGCTGATTCTCAATTTCTTTTTCATCAACTCTCGGAAGGAGGGGAGGGGTACCGTGCACTCCCCCTCCCCTCCTTCCCTTACTTTACTCAGAATATTATTTTTACCAACCTCTGGGTCACCGGCGACCCAGCCTTGCCTGTGAAGGGTTAATTTAGCCTTGTAGATAGATATAAGATATAAATGTATTCCTCAAAGCCGTAATAACGGTTTTACTTCCGTCAAGTCCCTAACTGAATGCTGTAGATCCAATGTGATGCCACCTGCCGTCAGGTAGAATGTTCCTGAATTGCCTAATGAGGCTTTCCTATGGGCTCTGATTCAGCCGGCGTTGTTGTGAATTACAGCACCCCCACTTTCTGGCTGGCGACCTTCAAATTATTCCGCTGGATTAGAAATCTTCTTCTTGGTCCTCTGGTGTCCGAGCCTCTGCCAGAAATAAAAAGTGCTGCTTTAATCCAGCTCCATTCACGTTAAGTGGGCACCGACTGATGGCACACATATTTCTTGTAGACGAAACTCATTTTGATACACCTGTTATCCTTCAGCATTCATTGCTGTCAGTGATGAAGCTCATTGTATGCTAAATAACAGCTTTCACCGGGACCAACTGAATTTATCATATTTTTCTTACATTTGTTATACCCAAAATGTACTCCATATCTCATATTTTTACATTGACGTTATTATTTAAATCGGAAAAAGACTTATGACTATATTTATTGACCCACCATTATTTTAAGCAAATCCTGTTTCTAACTAGATTGTTATATTAGATTATTTTGATTATTTTTTAAAATTAAAGCTAATTTATTACATATCATTTTTATTTATGAAAAAGTCCGTCACGCAGGAGCTGCGTAAACTAAGCAGAATTCCCACGTGAAGTTTTACAATAGAGAAATCTGCCTAATAATAACAGTAGTAGGAAGGTATCTCTAGACCTATTCACGAGGGACGAATAGTTACGGAAACGGCCGACTAGCTCTCGGCGGATAGTCCCGAACATAGCCGACCACACACACAATACAAATGCAAATATCTCGGTTAATATTCAAGATGAATATAAATAAACCGTAAGATGTATATATGATAAATGTATATAACAATATTTATAGTAAATTTCATTATCAATAAGATTGATTCAATACAATTTTTCGATCCGACGCATAATAACGGAGATATTTCGAATTTTCAAAATTCTGGTCCGATTTCAGCTATTAACGAACTTGATCTTTCTTTTTACATAAAACGCTTAAATATGAAGTTTGGTAAAGATCAAACAAAAATTGCGGCCGCTAGAGCGTTAACAGACAAATATATATATATATATATATATATATATATATACATATCATTTTTAACGGACCTCATTTTCGTCATCTCCTGGGTAGGATCGATGGACATTTGAGGAAATTTGTCAAAACTCGCGCCATGAGTACGACCTCAATTGCTGATTTCCCTTAAGGGGAATCTGTTAAAATAGCATACTTATGTGGGTATATTACTGTAGACAGCTGAAAAAAATGTAGAACTAAACATGAAAAAGAGATTCCTTTTGATAAGAAATACAAATAAAACGAGTATTAACCTAAGCATTCAGAATAATTAAATTCATTACATCTTTAAGGATTGGCCGTTACATCAACTTCAATCAAAACCAGGAAGATAGCAACACATTTAATACTAAAAATAGATCTTGTTGTTAATGATGTTTATATGGATGACGTGGCGGTGCATTCCTTGGGATCCTCCCGATTCAACTTATCTTGCTCTATTCCAATGGCTTCTGTCAGCCTGCCAACTATATTATTTTGGTTTAGCTGCATTATGACATATCAGAGCATTTACTGGCTTCTTCAAGGAAAAAAAAAACCTCATATAAAGAACAGCCACATAAAGCGATTTGACGAACTTACATAAAATCATAATGTTATTTATTAACTAGTTGAATAAACGCTCTTTGACCCGATAAAAGGGTATATTATATATATACTCGTAATAAATATGTTCCTATTAATACAGTCACTATATATTTCTAAATCATAAACCTTCCTTCTAGGTCACTAGAGCAGTCAATGCTGCCAACATAATTATTTGTTTGGTTCTGCTGTGAACCAAAATGTAAAAATTACTTCATATAAACAACTCTTTAAGCTTAAAAGAAAACTTCGAGTAGAGACAATATGTTGCTTCCGGATGTCAGAGATCTGAGAAATTAAAGTACTAAAATATTCACTACAAAAATCATTTGAATTACAGAAATTAAATAATACTAGACGAAATACCGAATTGTGAATTTATGCATTAATTTACAGGTGAATAATTTAGACCATGATGTGTTTAGATTCAAATACGCGATTAGCCAAGACAGCTTAATTTTTTATTAGCCGTTCTATTCAAAGCTACTTTTATCAAATGTTTAAATTCTATACTTTAAACATTACTTTAAATGCGTTCTCCATTTATTGCTTGCCATTTCTTTCTTATAATTAGGAAACATTTTTTTTCCCTGAGGGTTAATTTTCTAAAATACTTTTATGAAATTATGAATTCTCTAATATCATCCCTTGTAAAAGTTCATTTCTACGATGACCATGTTAAACCTCGCACAGATCATCATCAAAAAATAGAAATTAAATAAACAAAATGTTTTAATGCATTTCATTTGAAAGTAATATACAATATCTCCATTCCAATACATTGGATAAAAAATGTCATAGAACATAATCAACAGACGAAGCGACGACGTATGTAGATCCAGATTCCATTTAATTATTTGAGTATATTGATTAATTATCCTTGATGTATACCAAATTGTATACATATCACATTACACCTGTATTTACACATTAACAAACTACACCAGACCAACACACAGACAAAAACACTAGAAACGTAAACAACCCAACATGGATGAGGACAAGCACCCACCACACGAAAACAATTTACCTGGACATTGGCTAATACCCATCGCTTGACAGATTTGAGGTAAGTAAACAGACTTGAACTAAAACGTAAACAACCCACCACACGAAAACAATTTACCTGGACACTAGTTAACAACCTTCACTTGACAGATCTGAGGTAAGTAAACAGACTTAGACTAAACGTAAACAACTACACGTAAACAAACTAATACGGTGCCCAGACGCATAAAACCTACTGACCAACAGACATCTAACTCAGTACAACTTTTTGACGTACTTGAAGATGGTGCCATTGCATTGAAAGCGCTTGCCAGCTGTACTCAACCATCAGCCAGTGACGACGGTCTTCACCGATAGGTATGACAACAGTAAGTTATAGACCAGAGGTGGGGAACCTGCGGCCTCCGCGAGGTTCTTGTGCGGCCCTTTGCCACCTAGTACAAAATGGTAGAGTTCGTTTCAAAAAACTTGAAAAATTTTGACGAGCACACTCCTGCTATGAAACTGGTATTTGAACCACATTTAATAGATATATCCGAGGCTCCTGCGGAACTACAAATGGAGTTAATTGATTTAGGGGAAGATATTATCATCAAATCCCTTTTTAACGCTAAAAAGGATCCCATAGAAATCTGGAAAAATGCTGTTGAATATCCATGCCTTCGAGAACATGCTCGCCGTTTACTTTCCTGCTTCGGAAGTACCTACTGTTGCGAGACAACATTTTCTCTCATGTCAAAAATAAAAACAAGTTTAAGAACGTAAATTACAGATGCACATTTAGAGGATCAATTGAATGTGTGTTACGAAGCTTGATCCAAATATACAATTACTGTCAAACAAAAAACAAAGCCAAATAAGTCACTAACTTAGTGAATAAAAAAATATTTTTATATTATTTTATATGTATATTATATTTAAAATTTTGTAGTATTATATTTTATTTTTTCTATATAATGCAATAAATTGTTAAATCTATAGAAAAACTATAATAATTTCACAAAAGTCACTTTCTTAGGTCAATCAGCTTATGCGGCCTCTCTTATTGCTGCCTAATTTAAATGTGGCCACTAATGGTAAAAAGGTTCCCCACCCTCTGTTATAGACCTTTCCAGGATAAACAATTATGGTTCTAGACCAATATTTATTCTCAAATAGGTACGAAGAAATTTGCCATTTTTTATCGCCCCCCTCTCTCTCTATAAACTCCAAATAACTTAAGTCAATTTCTATAAAAATAGGAGTGGCACAATTAAAGGGCACAACAGTCCTAAATATGAAATTTCAACATTCTAAGAGTTAGGTGCAGAAGTCACGCCAAAACTAGGCAAAATGGAGAATTTCGTTGAAATCTAAAAACCGAAAATTTTCACGATTACGATACTTCAATGTATTGTAATAAAGTTACTTCAAGAAAGTAAAAACACAAACAAATGAACTATTCACTTAATTTTATATTTAGGAGTTTTCATATCAAATGATTTTTCCACAATGCCAATTTTGGGGGTTCATGTAGAGAAAAAGACCAAAAAAAAAAAAAAAGTAAAAAATCTAACTAAATAACATATTATTTCATGGTAAATGTGAGGCGTTGGCAAAATTAAACGGTAATGCCCATGGGTTGGGTAGAAATATGAAAGTTGAAAATGAGGGCAAGATAGTTGAGCAGTATAATCGATGGTCGAATTGGATTTCACTGCCGGTAGGCCTGTGTTGCAATGACTGCAACATGATTATTTTGCTCGTTTTCTAATTCGCAGTCGGGTTTTCATTATGTAATCATAAATATCTCAAATTTTACTTATAGATTGAAGAGCCCATAATGAGAGATGGGTTGGACATTTTTTATAAAGGTTCTAATTAGCTTAAATTGTCGTCATATATTTCCCATTCATAATGGAAAAAAAAAACTATAATGCCTTTGAAATCAAAGTTTAGAGTAAAAATTGGGAAATTGAAAAAGATTGCGAGCGATTGAAGGTGTCATGCATTAAAATAACGAGAAATGGCACTGGGGTGCTGGAAAATGATTGCCATTGAGTAATGTGATATTTGTAAAAAGTTTTGAATGATTTTTCAATCTATTAGCTTCATTTAAGTAGGAAGTTGTATTTTGGAGTATACTAAAGAAGAGCTAGATTTGGGCGCAACTTTTCTAATTACCCCTAATAGACTTTTGCTGGACACTAATTACATAATGAAGATATTTTAGATAATATACCATGAGCTTCCAATTGTTCTTAAACTAAAACATTATTTTCTACATTAAAATGGATTTACAGTATTATTTCATGTGATTTCTGAAATTCGTTCCAATTTTGTTCATTGCGACAAACAAGTTAGGTATATCACGCAATTCGATTGTTGTAAAGTTACTTATTGCGGGCCTTATTTTTCACCCTAAAGTCAAAAACTCAATAAAAATTCAGGACTTCTGATTTGTTCGCAATTCATTTTTAAGAAATTGATAATATTTAAATTTTATTCTTTAAATGCGTTCTCCATTTAGTACTTGCCATTTGTTTCTTATTATTAGGAAACATTTTTTTCCTGTAGGTTAATTTTCTAAAATACTTTTATTAAATTATGAATTCTCTAATATCATCCCTCGTAAAAGTTCATTTTTACAATGGCCAAGTTAAACCTTGCTCAGATCATCATCCAAAAATAGAAATTAAATAAACAAAACTTTTTTTTAAAAATATAAATAGGCAAAAATATATTTATAGTATAATAATATTGTATATTATGTCATTTATTATAAAATAAAATACTATGTAATACCTTTACTTACGAAATAAATAAGGAAAGAAAAATATATTAGTAGCTTATTATTATAATACAAAAATATACCTAAGTATAAAAATATTAACCCACACAGTACAAAATAAAATCAAAGGACACTTATTTATAAGGATAATAATGAAAAAAAAAACCTGAAACTATTCATTCACAATTCCTTATTGGCAAAACATTGAGGGAAACCATAGTATACTATGTGTTCACCGGAAATACTTCTTTGGCATTTATAGCAAAGATAGGTTACATCTTCTATTTTTTTTTATTATTTATAAATTACTATCACATTCTTCCATTTGTCTTAAAAGTTCATTTCTAATCTCATCTTCAGTGATAAATAGCAAATTCAGTGTCATAGAAAATTTACAAAAGGAAAGTTAAACAACAAGGCTCTGTCAAATTCGACACCTACCAGCACAAACACCCTGGAAAAAGTACGAAAAATGGTAGACAGAACACGCAATGACCTTGACATGTAGTCGACTATTGAATAGGAGGGTATTAAGCACACCAGTCTTGTCCTGTTTGTTACAAGCTCATGAGTGTACAACTTACGGCATAGGTGTCACATATGACACAGCCTTGTCGTTTAAAGGTTAAAGGAAATCTGCTAAAATACGTATCCCTAGTGGAGGAGTGAATCAGAGTTGGGGGTAGCGAGGAGGTGGGAGGTAGGGGGTGGGCAGGTAGATACTAGGAGGTTCAGCAGTTCTAGGTATGAAGTGACTCAGCCCGACTTAGGGAGACTAGGCCACTGACTCAGGCCAGTTCCTCATACACACCGACCTTCACCGTCTCCCGCTCTTACGCTCTCTTAACCTTCGCTCCAGTTGATGTGGGGTCCCCCGAAAAAACGGAGAGCTGGAGTGCCACCCGATATCCGGGAGAGGGTCAAACCTATTGGAGAGCCAACTCCGCATTATCACTACTACTACGCACTACGCATTAACAGCCTGAGAAAAAGGGAAATTTTAAGAATAATGCTATACATTATTGAGCCCACTGGACACGAATGACCACTTAAACTAAAAACAAAGGACGTACCCGAAGGATTGGGCGTAAATTTGTTTTTACCAATATATTCTTTCTTCATGGCCAAATTATTCACATGGCTGACAATGGAATTTTTCCAGGAAGATCACAACCTACAAATTTACCACCCCTCTCTCACTGATTGGTCATAAATTTGCACATAGATACAAACACATATATGCATTAGTGTTTCGCCAAGAGCGAGGAAGCAGTAAAATATTTCAAATAGTTCCTCAGCAACCTGGCTAGAGTAATCATCTCATGCCTCTCAAAGGTGCCATACAAAGCTACGAAAAAAATCTGATATGGGCCGCATACACCCCCTGTACTCCTATTGAAATAGAAAGACCAAAATCTTCGGTTGTCTTTAATTCAAAAGTGACACACAATATCTCCGTTCCAATGCATCGGATGTAAATATTTCATAAATATTCGATATTTTGATGATAAAAAAAAGGTCCTATAAAACTTTTTATATCTCCAATATGTAAGGAAAAATTTGAAATTTTTTATCTTCGTCCTTCTCTCAATAGAGTTAATGGTGCACAACAAGACATTACAAGAATCCGGAATATGGAATTTCAACATTCTAAAGCTAAATAGATTTTAAGATCTGCGAGTTCCGGACAGACGTCAAGCCGAAACTAGGCAGATTGAGTCCAAAGAGGGTCAAAGGAATAATTCCGTTGAAATCTGAAAATCGAACAAGCAAAACATGTTTGCTATGTCTGAATGTGTTTCTTTGAGAGGCTCCCAACGATGTCATTTCGGTCAACCATACTTCCTATTGACTCCCTTCCTTACTTTAATACACCTTTAATTTTCCCCGACATGTTTTGAGAGAGTTTCTCCTTTTTTTTTTTTACAAATAAAACCATTAAATGAATATTTGTGTTGGTATATGCTTTTACATATGTCTTTAAAATATTCCCCTAATCTTTCAATAGTTATAAAGGGTTATTCACGTTTAATTAATTATTCTTAACTGAAATATTTCACAACTAATAAATTTGATATATGGAAAGCTTTGAAGTCAAAATAAAAGTAAAATTTGTCGTAGGCAAATAAACCCTATGATATTACAGGATCTTTCTATATAATTTTGATGGAACCTCGTTTTCGTCATCTCGGTGGACAATTGAAGAATTTTTTGAAAAATCGAGGCATGAGTAGAGCCTTAATAGCTGATTTACCATGATGGGAAATATACTAAAAAGGTTTCCAAATAATCGTCTTCTAATTATGGATAGGACAATTGATGTAACAGAAAATCATTTTAGGGAGTATATTTGATCTCCCCTCCATTTTGCAACAAACAGAGGTCCCAGCTTTAACATATTTCAGCAGGGCTCAAACGCATTCTCTCCTGCAATCATTTATAATCGCTTGGAACCATTTTTATTCTTTTATGTTTTTGTTTTGTTTTGTTTTTTTAAAAAAAGTAGCTATTTCTTTTGTTTCATAAATGTATTATAACACATATTTATTTTTTTTAATTTTTCTTAAAACTAAGAATTGATATAGGTTTCACGAAAACTTATCAGCTACTTGTTTTCGAAAGCTGAAACTCATTTTAAAATTAAATTATAGTTATTTATGGTGTACATTCATCACCATTTAAGTGAGCACTCATGAGACTCAATTAATCTTGTGCTTAATACTTGTATAATGCAGAATACTTACATCATACATAGTAATTATATAATG
Source organism: Riptortus pedestris (assembly GCA_019009955.1). NCBI lineage: Eukaryota > Metazoa > Arthropoda > Insecta > Hemiptera > Alydidae > Riptortus > Riptortus pedestris. Next base: position 30,784,742 of record CM032233.1, read on the forward strand.
CATAATTCAGTAGTTGCTTCGATTACTAAGAATTGTACAGAAATAAAAAATGAAGTTTCCTTTTAAGAGTAAAAGAATCGTCAAAGCATTTCAGATGATTTCACTATTCAGAAATATATTTTCTTTATAGTAAAAAAACAAACACAAAATAAATAAAAACTATGCGTAAATGACAAATTTGTTATCAAGCAGTCAATATTCAAGCTTATACTTGAAAGAAATATGAGAAAAACATTATCACATATTTAGGCATTACCGGACCCAGAAAATCAAGATTGTGAAATTCAATTTAGTGTTTGAAGATAGTTCCAAAAAAGTATTGAACTTCACAAATGATATGTACGTGGAACTTAATAAGATCAATTTAAGTACTTATTTATTTTTCCCCATAGATACTATTGTATTTGGGTTTTGAAATTCTTACTGTAATTCAAAAGATTAATTAGACAGGCACGGCATAAGTATACATGGACTGTATTGTTTTAGCATAAAATCGGCTACTGAGTTCATCCTCATGATCATATCATAACCTATCTAGAAAATGACGAAAATTAGGTCCTTACATCATTTTTACAATACAATTTGTATATAATATACATGTTATATAAGAATATCTTAATACATTGCTTTATATTTATGTATGGACCATAAATATGTGATATAAAAAAAATAAATGCACTTTTAAAAAATATATTAAACCCAAGATTAAGTTAAGTACAATTTCTTCGATTATATTATACCTCTATTTAGATTTTTTTTAAAGTAATAAAAGCTGTATAATGAATATATTGTTATTATTATAAATTTTTATTATAATTATTTTTAAGAAAATCATGTTTTTAGAAAATACTTTGCTTCTCCGCATTATTAATGTATTCCGTCACGCAGGAGCTACGTAAACTAAGCAGATTTCCCACCTGGTGGTATAGCACATTTGTGATCTCATCTCACCACATATTCTCTATTTAAATGTAAAAAACTGATGAGTAGAAGGTGTACACTTTTGCGTAAAGCTCCTGCGTGACGGACTTTTTAGCAGATTTCCCTTAAGGGAAATCAGCTATTGAGGTCACACTCATGACGCGAGTTTTAAAAAATTTCCTCAAATGTCCATCGATCCTACCCAGGAGATGACAAAAATGAGGTCGGTTCAAAATTATATATATATATATTTGCCTGTTAACAGTCTAGCAGTCGCAATTTTTGTTTGATCGTTAGCATACACGATATTTAAACGTTTTAAGCAAAAAGACAAATCAAGATCGTTAATGGCTGAAATCGGACCAGTGGGAGGGGGGTTTAGAGGGGTATTTGCGAAATTTCAAAATATTTCCGTTACTATACGTCGGATCAAAACTTAGTACAGAACCAATCTTATTGCAAATTAAATTTGCTATAAATATTGTTCTATGCATGTATTCTCTATCTTGAATATTAACCGAGATATTTGCATTTTATTGAGCGTAACAGACATGACGAGATCGGCTAACTTCGGGTCTAGTCGTGAGTTTCCGTCAAAAGCTAGTTCGGCCATTTCCGTAACTGTTCAGCTCTCGTGAAATTTCTCAATTGTAAAACTTCACGTGGGAAATCTGCTTAGTTTACGCAGCCCCTGCGTGACGGGCGTTTATTATTCGGAGTTTACTTTTGTAATCTAATTAGCACAATCGTCATTCATGCTCTATTTGAGTCTCGTCACCGAGATACAGGAGAGCAAATTCTATGCGGGCTAAGGCGTTGCTAGCTGGTGGCAGAACAGGCTCACCTACCACAGAAAGCATTAGCATCGCAATAGCTCCGGCTCCGACGACCTTGCCAGCTCCATTCCTTTCTGCCCATTTATCATGGTCTAGTTACAGTTATCCCTCGCCACCACAAAAAAGAAGTCCGTCACGCAGGGGCTGCGTAAACTAAGCAGATTTCCCTCGTGATGTTTAACAATAGATAAATCTACACACTGGTAACACATCACCACCGCAAATATTAAGTGAATAAATACAAACGATAATAAAAAAACCTCCAGACGGGAAGCATCTGAAACGTAAACAAACAGGAGCGCCAACTTGCCACAGGAAAGAAAAACAATTACATTAATATATCAGAATATAACATATTAATTTTATTGAATTATTTACTATATCTAGTACTGTAATTTTGTAATGGATCAGAATAATTTTTATCTCAATCAATCAAATTTTAGTAGTCCAAGAACTTAAGAAGGGGGGCACCATAACATATTTCCATTTATCTAGTATGATAAAGGTCTCTTGAAAACAATTTATGGTATTTAAGCTTCGAATAATGTGATTTATTACATAACAGAGTATTGTTTATGTAACATGAGTAGAAGTGAGGGTTTGCTGAAGGCTGAAAAATTAAAAATGCAAATATCTCGGTTAATATTCAAGATAGAAAATAAATGCATATAACAATATTTATAGTACATTTAATTTGCAATATGGTTGGTTCTATATTATTATTTGATGCGACGTTTATTAACGGAGATGTTTTGAATTTTCAAAAATCCCCCACCCCCCCTCTTCCCCTGGTCCGATTTCAGCCGTTTACGAACTTGATCTTTATTTTTATATAAAACGTTTAAATACCTAGTTTTGTACCGTTCAAACAAAAATTCCGACTGCTAGAGCGTTAACAGTCAAATATATATATATTTGTCTGTTAACGCTCTAGTGGTCGAAATTTTCGTTTGATCGTTACCAAACTCCATATGTAAACGTTTTATGTAAAAATAAAGATCTAGTTCGTTAATGGCTGAAATCGGACCAGGGGAAGAGGGGGGTTTAGAATGGGGGATTTTTGAAAATTCAAAATATCTCCGTTACTATACGTCAGATTGCAAAATTGTATAGAATCTTATTGCAAATTAAACTCACTATAAATATTGTTATATACACATATTCTCTATCTTGAATATTAACCGAGATATTTGCATTTTTCAGTTTTCGGTTTTTCAGTTCAGATATGAAATCGGCTAATTTCGGGTTTAGTCTTGAGTTTCCGTCAAGAGCTAGTTCGCCCGTGTCCGTAACTGTTAGGCTCTCTATTCTGAAATTTCTCTATTGTAAAACTTCACGTGGAAAATCTGCTTAGTTTACGCAGCCTCTGCGTGACGGACTTTTTTCTACTTCTTCCGTACCAAGTAACCTATGTAAAGCTTGACATATAAGCTGGACGTGAGATATTTAGTCACTCAGTTATCCATTTGACGGCTTACAGTTCCGTAAACAATCAGTTACAGTGGATACAATAGTGCTAACACATGCAATGAGAGGTGCGGCAGTAGGAATTGTACTTCATCATAAGGGTCTTGCGTCAATTTTCCTAACTGATTCGATCTACAAGCTAGGTTAAAGCATTAGAGTCCCAGGAGCATAGAGAAGTAGTTACAGCTGATCTGCATACCCCTCATCCACAATGGACTGGATGGACAACTGCAAATTACTCCACTCAAGAGATTGAAGCTGATAAGCTAACGAAAGGGCACATGTGATTCCCCTTACTGGCCATTATGTCATTCCTGGACTATGCCTTTCCTTTCAGCCAATCATAGGATGCAATTAAAAGTACGTCACGCCGGGGCTGCGTAAACTAAGCAGATTTCACACGTAAAGTTATACGATAGAGAAATCTCCATACGAGTGCCGAACAGTTACAGAAACGGCCGAACTAGCTTTCCGCGGAAACGAATAGAAGCGACCATAGCTCGTCCGTTACACTTAATAAAAATGCAAATATCTCGGTCAATTTTCAAGATAGAGAATAAATGTATATAACAATATTTATAGTAAATTTAATTTTCAATAAGATTGATACTATACATTTTTTTGACCGACGTATAGTAACGGAGATATTTTGAATTTTCTAAATCCCCCCTCTTAACCCCCCCTCCCACTGGTCCGATTTCATCCGTTAACAAACTTGATCTTTCTTTTTACATAAAACGATTAAATACCGAGTTTGGTGACGATTAAACAAAAATTGTGACCGCTAGAGCGTTAACAGACATATATATATATATATATATATATATATATATATATATATATATATATATATATATATAATTTTGAACCGACCTCATTTTCGTTATCTCCTGGGTAGGATCGATGGGCATTTGAGGAATTTTTTCAAAACTCGCGTCATGAGTGCGACCTCAATAGCTGATTTCCCTTAAGGGAAATCTGCTAAAATCACAGGCCTAAAGACGACAGTACACTTCACTCCCCAGTCGATTTCTTTTCAATTTTCGTTAAGTATGTTTCAGCTCATCATGAGAAAGGAGTCATGGCTTCTCATAAAAGTAGTACGTTAAGGTTTTATTATTACACCAAAGAAATATATTTGTTTTACTACTCTTTATATGAAGTTTTAAACGGCATTCCATTTTTTATATCTTTATAGATTTTATAGAATAATCGCCAATCTCCTAATTATTATTGAAACATGTGAACTCTCCTAGACATTTCCAAAACAAGTGATTACTTCATTTCATTAATTAATTCACAAAAACAATGTCTAACATCATATCCCTGAACTCAATAAGTGTTTCTCTCATATAAAAATATTTACAATAGTCTTATTACATTTTAAATTTAGATATTTTTCCTAAAAATGATAATACTAAGATCTTAACTGTGATTATTTTGTATTTTTCAAACCATTTCATTTACAATCGAAGCTGGAGTTGTCCTTATATAGTAAATCTTTGATTGTACATAATTACTAATAGCAAGTGGTTAAAATAAAATTTTAAAAAACCTCTTAGATAAAAGTAATTAATAAAGATAACCAAAAAAATATATATAATGAAACCGGGACGAACGAAATAAAATATTTAAACCTTTCTAAAAAAATAAATAAATAAAACAGAAATGAAACAAGACATAAAAGAAATCAACTTATTGTTTCACAGTACTATAATAATATTACATATCTAATAACTTGACCATGTTACTATATATTTTACATTTAAGTTGGTCGTGAAGTTGCTTCATCTCGAAATGAATTGCGAGGTTATTACATTAATACCCGCAGGAACATTATTATTAATGAATTTGGACTAAATTGTGGGCAATAATGAAATTGAGGTACCAAAACAATTCCAATTTTCCTGTATATTAACCGCATGATCATTAGAAACGCATTATCAGGCTTGCAGAGTGTAAGTCCCTTTTATAGTTAATACGGTTCTAACCGCCCAGAATGAAATGAACTGCCTGATGATGGTATACTTTATCACCGAAACCTTTATCCCTTAAGGGAAATCAGCTATTGTCGTCGTACTCATTACGCGATTTTCGAAACATTCCTTCAAATGTCCATCTATCCTACCCAGGAGATTACGAAAATGAAGTCCGTTCAAGATTATATATATATATATATATATATATATATATATATATATATATATATTTGTCTGTTACCGCTCTAGCGGCTGCAATTTTTGTTTGATCGTTACCGAACTCGATATTTAATCGTTTAATTTAAAAAGAAAGATCTAGGTCGTTAATGACTGAAATCGGACCAGTGGGAGGGGAGGGGGTTTAGAGGGGGATTTTCGAAAATTCGAAATATCTCCGTTACTATACGTCGGATCGAAAATTTGTATAGAACCAATGTATTGCAAATTAAATTTACTATAAATATTGTTATATACATTCATCTTGAATATTAACCGAGATATTTGCATTTTTATAAGGTGTGTGTGGATAAAGGACGAGATGAGATCGGCTATTGTCGTAAGTTTCCGGATTAGTTCAGCCGTTTCCTACTACTAAGCTACTTCTAACCTTCTTAACCTTTATAAAGTTTTACTTTGTGAGATATATGCAAATACGTTCTGTTCATCCGCCCCCCCCTTCTTTAGTTCTTGGACTGCTAAAATTTGAGTTATTAAAATATAAATTATTCTGATTCATTATAAATTGTAGTACTTCATATAGTAAATACACTCAACCGAAAAAAAAAAAACCGGACACTTCATTTTTGTCGTATTAAAAGCTAATTTTCAGCAATTTTCTTTATGTGGGTATTCTAGTTATTACAGAGAATTTAGAGTCTAAGTCCATTGAACTAATCCCTTCAGGATTAGTAAACAATTAGATATAACTCAGATTAGATTTATTTGTCGTGAAGTTGATCTATTCTAAACTGTAAGTAGTTTTTCGCACATTTAAACATCTTTAATTATTAACCAAGCATTTTCTTTAATTAATGTTTTATTTTTATTTCGGTCCAGAATAATAGGTCTCTCAAACTTAGATGGAAGGCCGGAGCTTACGTCACATTGCCGAAACGCTTGGGGCAGCGAAGTCTACCATTCACTGTAATAAAAATGAAGAATATTTTTTTTTTTTAAATGTGTTAATTTATCTTTTTATTTTTCTTTATTTTATTTATTATTCACTTTTGGCAGATTTTGTTTAAATAACCTATAGATTAACCAATTATTTTAATTAAAAAGATTAATATACATATATATTAAGTATTTAACAAAATTATAAGACTAAATCTAAGTGTCCGGTTTTTTTGCGGTTGAGTGTAGTTTGCAATAAAGTTAATGTGCTATATTCAGATGTATATCAGTAATTCTTTTCCTTTCCAGTGAAGAATATGTCTATCTATCTCTTCAGCTCTGAGTGGTTGGCAGACCTATTTGTTTACAATTCAGAAGCTGTTTCCGTTGGGAGCTTATTAAAATTAACTGAAAGATTTCTCATTACCGCTTGTAGTACCTCAGAGTGTTAAGTGTTACCAGTATGCATATTTCTCTATTGTAAAACTTCACGTGGGAAATCTGCTTAGCTTACGCAGCGCCTGCATGACGGACTTTTTTCTCTAGAACTAAATTCTCTAATGCATATTATAAATTCTGCAATATTTTCTTTCAAAATGTTCTTAATAATCAAATCAACCACTTATGACGAATAGTTTATCGTAAATCTCTTATTAACTAATATTTGTGAGTTTGGCCTCTTTTACTAATAGCTCTAATCCATTCGGCTGGCGTCATTAAATAAAATGAGAAAGTCATATGGTAATTAAAATGAATATTGATATGAGAGCGAGGGAAGTAAATTAATAAAGATTTTGTGTTAAGGAGGCGGGATGGCGTGGGCGACACATTTCAGGAAGAGTGCCATTTATAAAGAAGGGCCCAGGCTGGGCCTACTCGAGCGGGGGGACCTTTCCTCAACGTCTCCCCAAACACCAGAACAGTGATTTATCATCATCTCGGTAATTTCTTCTCGCTTCTCCGCGGTACATTGTGTAAATTCTATAAATAAACTTTGTTACGTAATTCCCGCCATTGGGCCAACCAGTCTGTATCTTTGATATTACCAAAGAAAACAAATCCCTCTATTTTAATATAAGGATAAGGCGATAATGGTCAATCCCATACGTCACCCGTACTTCATATTTTATACTTAAATATACATTTATATTCTTTAGGAACGCCTCGTCGGAGAAATCTCTGGTTTTAAGCAAATAATAAATATCTAAAAAGTATCACATACAATGTTAATGAAAAGAAGGATTCAAGCTTTACTTTATTTAATTTAGTATTTCATCCAAGTCTAATTCTACAAATAATAGTTTCCTTCTAACAAAAATAATTAAAAAAATAAAATACTTCACTGTAGTCATTCAATTTGTTGGTACATTTTACTGCAATGTATGTATGTGTGTGTTGGTCTGAATGAGAGAGATTGCTTAATATATTTAATTAATGGATTAACCTTTCAGAGTATGACTAATTACACAATCCCCACATTGAAAAAGGTTATTGAAGACCCAAGATGGTAGATCAGGTTAAGTAACATTATCTATTCAAATCTATTACCTTAGTTCTTTATACACGTCTCCACATAAAACCTTCATGGACTCACAGATAAACATCCAATAATAAGCATGCGTTACACTAATAACTTCAAAATCTTTATATTTAGAACTCTTAATAACATACATAATCAAGGGAGGTCTTATTTTAACGAACCATATAAATTAATCAAATGGAAACTCGAAATAATCCCTACATCAAATTTAACGTTACCACATTCTCTTAAGGCCCATAAGAAATTTCATATTGAAGTATGGCAATAGAAAATTCATAAACGCTGTAATACTAATTACAAACAGAAATTCTCAAACTTACCAAATCTTCCTCTTCTTAATTGCCCTCTTGACCTTGTTTCTACTTTCACCTTGGTCATTACCCGTCAGAATTCCTACCGGCCTCGTCACCCTATCTTCGCTCGCCGGTATGTTTTTCCCGGGCCCTCCCTGCAAGTTGTCTAAAGTACCTTCTTTCTACCGTGCAGTTTCACTAATCATTGCGTATAACTCTCAAGAAGCTCATAGTACACTAAACAATTAATCCACCTTATTTCATTATGCATCAAGACTATTTAAATCACACTACATTTAGAGTGAGGATGTAGTTGTCAGCATATAGCTATTCGTGCTGTAAATTCAAGTATAAGCTACTTATTTTATAAATTAGCTCTTTGATTATCTGCAGTTCACAAGCGGGGACGCGCCGATATATTAAAATTTTCTTAACTTGACTAATACTCCCAGCCTTGATTCTTAAGGCTAACTATTTAACTTATTATGCAATCGTTACTCGGCAAAAGGAATTTAAAAATTCACCCCAAAAGAAAATATAAAACTATCCATCACATCCCATTTGAACCCACTGAATCACATCAAATTCATCATATCGCGCGTGAATACATGAAATCACATTTTATATTAAAAATCCCATCATCTCCAGCCTACATTCGTTACATCTCAATAATGTACAAGAAAAATGTTGTGTCAATTGTTTACAAACGCGTTTTAAGATATAACAGAAAATTTAAAGTCATTTATTTTAAAGGAATGTAAACTAAAAATATCTGCCCTATTAAAATTGATTTAAGGGACACCTTTATACTTTGCGGATTTGCACAGCCATGAACAATAAATACAGATTCAGGAGCCGGGGCGGAAAAGAGACAAGATTAAAACCACTAACTCAGGTAGTTCTAAGAACCAAGTAAGAACGAAGTTTTCTCATATACTTCTTAAAACTGACTTAATTATTTACACCTATTCTTAGCAAGGTGGCCGCCTCAATTCTAAGATCGACCTAGTATTGAGTTCAAATTCGTTGAAGATGGATGGGGTCCACTGAACAGACATTTTAAAATGTGCCTACTTTTATTTTAATATTAACGATTAAAATAAGTTCATAAAAATCAGTAGATTGAAAAACAAAATAGTTTATTTCTCCACCATTATTTTGAACACTCATTGCGTACAGTACGTTTTTAGTGGAGGTTTTTAACCTCCATTTAACATCCAACGCTTAATAGAAACGGAAATATTTACAGCTTTATTACTTACTTCTTTAGAACGCCCTAGAACAGTCTTATATGGTCGGTCATCTCTCTCAAAAAGTTTCCATACGCATATGTTTAAAATTATTTTCATTATATTATTTTTTTATTCCATTCTAAACTAAATAGTGAAAAATGCCAAAGCAAATTTTTTACTGCATTCCCCACTTTCAGTTAATGCAGTAAAATATTTGCTTAGGAATAATTCAATATTTAGAATGGAATAAACTAAAAATTTGCTGAGTAATTTGCCTGTGACGGGGGTATTTTTTTTTCCTCTGATAGGAATGTACAACATTATTTATTGAGATATAGGTGGAAAATGTGATAGACAGCAACGTTACTAAACAATGTGTAAACAGTATGACTGTAGAAAGAAGGAAGTAAATAGTTATGCATTTACAGAAAGATTTTATTCTTGGAAATATAAGCTATAAGTTGTATTGTTGTTCTTTTAAAACTTTCAGAGGAGCTCGCTTCAAAGGATTCTGAATGGGATGAGTCATTTCGTGATGCAGGTGTTCGTCAAAGCTGAATTCTATTCTTATGTATACAATAAAGTCGTGACTTCTGTTAGGATTTAAAAAGTAAGGTTTTCCACCGTTATAAAAATATTTCTTCAGGATACTGCATTTTTATTTATATCATTTGAAAAACAATAAACAGCGTTAGTATTTTGTAAGTTTCTAATGTTTCATCTGATAAAGTAACATGTTTGACTTAACGAGGATTCCAACTCATGGCTTTCTGCTTTGATCTATGATACTATGTGAAATATTGAGACGAAAAGTTGTCTTGTTTGGGTGGGGCACCATTTGGATGACCATTTACTATAAATAATAAAGTTTAATTAAGGATTGTGGACATGCATTATTATACAAAATGTTTTTAATGCTGATTCTGGACCCACTTAAATCTCATTAAATTTTCTTCTTTGTTACACCGGACCATGAAATATAATCCCTTAAATTAGTCATATTTTCGAACACGCCATAAAACATGTTCCACTGAATTAAAAATAAAGAAAGACCAGAAAAATTTTAGAAATTCAACTTTATTTTGAATTTTACGACCCTGTGCCAGAATAGAAAAATTTTGAAATACAAATTGTATTTAACTGGTCTCTATTAACTTCAGATATTTCACGATAATAGGCAAGCCACCAGGGATGGCCGTTGTAACGGCCTCCCTCCTCAGGGCGTGCCAACATTGCTAGCCAAATTCAATATGAGCAAACCAAACAAAAGATGAATAATAAAAACATTTAGGTTAAATGACCCTAAACATATCAATCTTAACGTTATTTCGGACAAGAAGTTTTAAATCCTTTCTCTCTAATTGTAAAAACTATCTGTCCTTATTAGGTGACTAGGGAAGATTTAAAAGATACCCTATTTGATGGAGGTCTATAAGAATTATTATCACAAAGTACATTCTACTGTAGTTTGCTGACTTCAGAGATTTTATGTTATTTTATAACAACTGTATTAATTATTGTTAATCGCCTCACCAAAAAGAGACCCGGCAAACTGGAGCAACATGGCAAATAGACATAATTAAAGAATGAATCATGTGAATGTTTAGGCCATAAATACCATTATTTCTAAGATGTATTATTAAATTTAAACCAAGTATTATCATTTTCCATGATATAATTGTTTGGTCTTTTGAAATAGTTAGTCAGTTATGCCCTCCGCCTCGCATACATTCCCTGATCTAAATTCGGCCGATTTCGAAACAATAACTAGATTTATTTTCACCCGGATAAACCCGAATACTTGAAATACCCAAGAGCACTACTCACCGGCATCCCCCATTCTTATTCATCATACTTCACAGCTGACTAATGTGACAGAAACAAACTCATTGCAACAAATTCCCAAGGATTAAAATTAACCTCTTAAAATGTTTCATCAGATGATGTTTACGGATATATGTAATCGCTTTATGTCTCCCACTCAATATACTAAATATAAACCTTTCTATACAGAGAAAAAAAAATGCTGAAGCACTATTTCCTTAATCCTAGCACAATATGTTAGTATAATATTCACGTGTTTCATTTGGGAATGAAGAGACTTCTTGAAACATCATAGTTCATTTTTCTTTAAAAAAGAAATGTGATGTTAAAGCTTTTGTGGCAGAAAACAAATTAGTAATATTGTTACACTTTCAGCAGATTTCCTTAAGGGAAATTGTATAAAACCAATCTTATAAAAAATTTAATGTTCTATAAATGTTGCTATATATGTTTTTTTCACTATTTTGATAATTAAGCCAGATATTTTCATTTATTATTTTTCAACCTTCAGTAAACCCGACTCTTACTCATGACATATTAATAAGCTGTTAATATCATGAACCACTTTGTTCAAAGCTTAAATGCCAAATACTGCCTTCACTGAACGTATGTATTTTGTGTGATATACATGTAAATACGTATTGTGATGACATCAGTTAAGAATTTCAGGTCTTAACTCGAAAAGGTTTATTTGATCTTTATCATACTCAATATTTAACCACTTAATTCAACTCTCATGTTTATTTATATTTAATAGCTGAAATCGGACCAGCCGGTTAGCTTTCTGTTAGCCTCCACTTCTACTCATCGGCGTTTTACTTAAAAATAGAGAATATAAGGTGAGATGAGATTAGTAATGTGTTGTACCAACACGTAGAAAATCTGCCTAATTTTCGCAACTCCTACGTGACGGACTTTTTAGCTCGAGTCATATAAGAAAATATACATAGTGTCTGTAAATTTCTCGAAATTAAATATATTACATTAAGCAGTAATGACAAATTTTTCAGCTTAGAGAAGAGGTTGTCCACTATTAAACGTGTTTAGCAGTGTTTTTTTAGAGTGCATCTCCGTAACAACGGCTCGAAGGATTTCAATGAGCTTGCATATTTGTAGTCCAAATACTACATGGTTCAACAAAGGCTACAGATCCAATTTTCCAATCAGAAATGAAGGTTTACTGTTAAGTTAAAATAAAAGGTCTTCAATATTTTCGCAACATGGAAAAAACTGAAATTATAAATTGTATTTGGAATCTATATTTATGTACTAAAAGATTGTTTTCGGAATATAAATTTCAACCTTTGTCTTCCTTGTAGATTAAATAGACCTTTACCGGTACAATAAGAGAACGGCTGACCACAACGAGACATGTTTTGATATTTATAAAAACGGCTCTGGATAACTTACTAGGGCGGATAACTAACTTCGATTATTTTGTAGCTTACTGGCATTGAGAAGAGTTGAGGTTTACATAAAAATCAAGATATAAATTTCTTAGTTACTATTGGTTTTATTACGGAATGCTAACCACATATGGATTTAGAATATGTT